>JAWPHD010003481.1:7500-215597 GCA_037043455.1 Cyrtodaria siliqua | reverse complement strand
TTTAATTAATGTTTTACTATGCATAATTTGTTCATTCATTTGTTCGTTCATTCTTTCGTTCGTTTGTCCGTCCCATCCGTCCATCCGTGCGTCTATCCTATCCATCCATCCATCCATCATCCATCCATCCATCCATCCATCTCATCCATCCATCATTCATTCATTGATTCATACGAATCAATCAATCAATCAATCAATCAATCAATCAATCGAATAAATCAATCCAATCACAATCAATCAATCAATCACAATCAATCAATCAATCAATCAGTCAATCAATCAATCAATCAATCAATCAATCAACCAGTCAGTCCAAATCAATCAATCAATCAATCAATCAATCCAATCATATACACTGATGCATTTAAAAATGTTATCGCTACAATACTAGTAGTATATAGCATTACTTTTTGTCCATTTGAAAAAGACTACGTAATAGAGCTTTAGAGGTGTGATTGATTTCATTGTTAGTGTCACGTAGAAGCGCAGGTGAATCACAGGACATAAAATAAACAAGGGTAATGTATACAAATAGCGCTATTGATGAAATGACAGGATTAGCCCACCTGTTGAAACGTAGTGAGTGTCAATCGGAAAGTCATGGGATCGAAATTGGCATAATGCTATTATATTTTTCGGTGAATTGGTGTGCATTTTATGATGTTTGCTTTGTCGATTGTAGCTAATGAATGAACGAGTTTCTCTATAAAACACCTTATATACGACTTTACGGCCATGGTTTACAAGCTTGACTATGGGTAGTAAACTAAGCGTTAAACCCCTCCCTTTTTTTTGTTTTAAGTACACACCAACTATCCTAGTATCTTTTAAATATAAATCATGTAGGTTACATGCATGATTTAAATTGGTTACATGATTTTATGTTCAGTGTTACCCAATTAATAGTAATAAAACATTTGCTATACTGATCTTGTCTTTCTGAGCAAATACAATGTACACACTATGTCATTAGCAAGTCAATCATCGTTTTGAATTTGAATAACCACCCAAAATCAATAAATCATAATAATTAAGCAATCGAGGAATTGTTATTGAATCACACCAAAACAGACTCCAGCATCCATGTTTATACCGACGAAGTATGCTATTATGATGAAATGAATAAGACGCCTAATCACGCATGTATGCAAAACAAATCTACACTCGTTATAAGTGCCCTTATACAGGACTTAAAACAGCCTAGAGCTATATCCTGGCGGATATCTTTATTGCACTGTCCCATTTAATTGGGATGACATCAGGATAATAGCTAGGTCTTCTTCTTCTTCTTCTTTCTTCTTCTTCTTCTTCTTCTTTCTTCCTCTTCTTCTTCTTCTGTCAGCCACTTTTCATAGCAATCTGGTCGCAGGGCCTTAAAATTTTACACAATGGGGTAGAGGCAGGAATAGTGTCTTAAAGTTTTTGAGTCATGACTCACCAAGATGGCCGCACTTGACGTCATCAGGGGATCTTGTTATCACTATTTCTACTCTATTTATAGTCAGATTTGATCAAAACTATCACAGTTTGTAGAGTTAGGGTCTAGTTGTGCAAGAATGTCAAACTGTGTCTCTACCGTTGTGACGTTTATGACGTCAATGACGTCACAATGTTGTTAAAAATTGTTGTTTTTAAAATGAAAGCATTTTTAAGTTGTTTTACTGCAAATCGATCAGTATTATCGTCTCAGTCAAGACGTCATCAAAAATGTCCACCAATTAAGAAATATTACAGCGCTATATCTCCTTTATTTGGTTCGACTTTCAAAGCCTGTAGGGAATAAAGACAATTTGTAGAATAAAGTCAAATTTGTCATGACGTCATCAAGATGGCCTCCAGTGACGTCATCAGGGAAATCTTATTATCACTATATCTATGTATTTAAAATCGGATTTGAACAAAACTTTCACAGTTTGTAGAGTTCATGGTCTAGTTGTGCAAGAACGTCAAACCGTATCCCTAAGTTGTGACGTTATGCCGTCAATGACGCCACAATGTTGTTAAAAATAGTTTTTTTAACCTGAAAGCATTTTTTAAGTTGTTTTACTGTAAAATGCATCGGTATTATCGTCTCAGTTGACGCTGACAGTTTTAACATCATGACGTCATCTAAAATGGACGCCAATGACGTCATTTAAGAAATCTTGTAAGCGCTATAGCTCCTTCATTGATGATCGGATTTTGATTCAACTTAAAAAGTCTGAGGATGAAGTCGGTTTGTAAAATAACGTCACCATTTGTCATGACGTAATCCAAGATGGCCACCATTGACGTCATTAGGGTAATCTTGTTATCACTATATCTACTGTATATATAATCGGATTTGACAAAACTTTAACAGTTTGTAGAATTCATGGTCTAGTTGTGCAAGAACGTCAAACCGTGTCTCTACATTTGCCATTATGACGTCATTAACTGTAAAATCCATCAGTATTATCGTCTCATCCAAAATGGCCGCCAATGCCGTCATTTAAGAAATCTTTTAATCGCTATATCTCCTTCATTTACGATCCGACTTTGATTCATCTTTCACAGCGTGTAGGGAATAAAGTAAATTAGTATAATAACGTCAAAATGTGTCATGGCGTCATCCAAGATGGCCGCCAGAGATGTCAATATAAAACTAATGGTAGAGCTAGATCTCAAATATTTATGGTCGGATTAGAATGAAACTTTTACAGATTGTAGAGTTGGGGTCAAGTTGTGCAAGGAGTAAAGACGTGTCTCTAAGTAATAACATCCTGACGTCAGTAACGTCATAATGTTATATAAAATCCTCTTTTTCCACTGATTATTTTGTTTAAGGTGTTTCACTGTAAAATCCATAACTGTCATTGTCGCAGTCGACTCTGACAGTTTTAACGCCATGACGTCACCCAAAATGACCGCCACTGACGTCATTTAAGAAATCTTATAATTGCTATATCTCCTTCATTTATGATCGGATTTTGATAAAACTTTCAGAAGTTGTAGATATCGAAGTCTACTTGTGCAATAATGTCGAATGATGTCATGGCGTCATCAAAGATGGCCGCCAGTGAAGTCATAATGAAAATATTGTGTTGGCTATATCTCCTCTATTTATTATCGGATTTGTATAAAACTTTGAAAGATTGTAGAATTCATGATCTTATTTTGCAACAAGGTCTAAACGTCTAAGTTGATCTACTGTAAAATCCATCAGTTATCATAGTCTCAGTTGACGCTGACAGTTTTAATGTCATGACGTCATACAAAATGGCCGCCAATGACGTGATTTAAGAAATCTTGTAATCGCTATATCTCCTTTATTTATGATCGGATTTTGATAAAACTTTCACTGGTTGTAAAAATTTAAATCTAGTTGTGCAGTAAGGTCGAATGTTGTCACGTCGTCATTAAAGATGGCCTCCAGTAACGTCATAATGGAAATCTTGTTTTGGCCATATCTTTCATATTTATTGTCGGATTTGAATAAACATTCACAGATTGTAGAGTTCAGGGTCCGGTCGTTTTTTTCACTGATTGCATGTTTGAAGTAATTTTCTTGATAAATCAATACGTGTTATCATCTTAGACAACTCTGACAGTTGTGAGGTCATGACGCCATTAAAAACAGGAAAGCCCGTTTGATCAGGTTCTGATCAAAATCTAGTTATTATTATTCTTCCTCCGACACGCACTTCTCATAGAAATATTGGTCACAGCAAGTCAAAGTTTTACCAAGTGGTAGAGAACATTCGTGACTTGTGTGCCGACCATTTTGAGGCCACGATAGGTTTTATAACATCAGTCCCGTCAAAAAATACATCTAATTTAGTTTATAATTAGGTAAACATGTCGTAAAAAGGCAAGTCCATGGTTGCTCGTGCCTTTCAATGGTAATAGCCCCGCAGTACGATAATGGCCATCGTGCTTGCTCCACCATATATTAACCGGTAATTGAAACTTTTATGAATATTGAGTTCTGCTCAACCCGGGGCCAGGTGGCGTGAACGGTAGCAAGCATATTCCACTACCGTTCATGAGCAGTCTGAATCAAACCGAGACTGCAATTATTCGTATTTATCGTAAATAAAATCATTTTCCTGAAGAAGGTCAGGGATCCGAAAATTCGACAAGCTGAGTTGTTTTAGTATGGTAATTTATGTTTATTTAACTATACATTAATTGTATATTAATACAAAACAATACACAGTACATCACATACATTTGAACAGAAAAACACTGATAAATAAATGCACAATACATTGCATACATTTTAAAAACACACACAGATAAATACATACGAAATACACACACTTTTGCGTATAGTTTTTAATAATTTTTAGTTTATTGATGTTTATTTATCTATATACTAATTGTTTACATATATACAAAACAATACACAATACATACACTTATATTCATATGTTACAAATCGTTAAGTGAGATGTAGAAAGACGCACAAGAGCTTGATTTTTATATTAAAATTCATCATACAATTACACTTTGTAATATACCGACGGTCAATGAAAACGCACGAGTAGATTATACGTATTGGTGTACACATTTATTTCTAAAGTAATTTATAATTATATGCGCAGATTTTGAAAATTAAAGGATATTAATTAAGAATTGCAAACACTGATTGTCTCAACATTTCTAAGCATGGTGTATAGTGTTTAATTAAAGTCAGACGGGTTGACCGTCAGTATATAACTATTTGTCTACATAATATTTCTCCAAGACTTTGTGGGCAGCAAGCGATTACAAATATCAAACAACATAATAAATCATGTTAATGACAACGTTTAGATTCATTTAACAACAACTATTAATAATACACAAAATATAAGATGCATAATATGAAACATGAAATTAAACAATTTTGCCGATCGGATAGTGGTTTTATTGATTTATGTTTTTGTAATTGTGTGGTTTCTTTCTTTTTAAGCTGCGCGGTTGTCTTTTAGTCAATAATAGTTTCGACAAGTTGTAAGAAAGAACCATTTCATACCTCCTCTAAAGGTAAGCAGCTTTCAATGGCAAAAACGATGGACTCGAAAAAAACAAATTTTAAATGAAAATAAAGCAGTCTGTTTAACTAACCCATTGTACATCCATGCAATTATAAAATGGCTTCACAATAGAATCAATACGCAATTTTGTAGGAGGAGACTCCGAATCCTATATCTCATGCGATGTTTTTGATGTGTGATGTTCTACATGCGTTAGAAAGCGCCTCCATAGTCGAGGAGTCAACGACGTTGCGTTGTAAACATTCTCGCTTCTCACTACTGCGGGTTCGAATCCCACAGGGGGCTCAACTTGTAAGTGAGAAAGTGTCAATTCTTACGGATGGCGAGGTATATCTAACTGATTCTAACCAGAAAAAATGGGGTGGTCTGCCTCTACCATAAAACAAGTCGTATTGCAAATATTTTGAACTTGTGACATCATCTTTAAAAAAGTGTCTACTTCAGATTTCAACGTAACTAATCTATTAGCAATGACCAGGTAAATTTGGTCAACATTGATGACTTCCAATATATTTCTTGATGTTTTTCTCAATATCTCTGCAAGGGGACTTGAGAATGCATTGGGACGTGTGACAATTTTCAACAGGCAGGCAAGAAAAAAAGTGGCATAGCTAAGATAATCAAAGCAATGAAGACCTCAGAAACGAAAATAACCAAAATAAAATTGACTGCAACAAAGCTCATCCCGTCGAATGACCCAAATCCGCTGTAATGGTCATTTGCAGTATCTACTCTATTAATATCAAGGTTAATATCGCCAAGGTCAAACTCAATGACCGACTCCATTTGGTGAAGACGTGTTACGACAGTGCTTTTTTCTTCATTGATATATTCCAACATTTCATTGGAATATCGTCGACACATAAATAGGTCATATTGTGCGCAAAAACTGTCGAAAGATAAAGAAATGAAGGATTAATTAAAAATTAATGTAAATATATAAAGATAAAACTATTTACAAATAAGGGATGATATGGTAGTAATATTAACTATATATGTAAATCAACAAATGCCCGAAAACGGGTATATAAAGAAATAAATACATACAAGAACATATTATAACGATTTATATAGTCTGACCTCCTTCAGGAAATCTAAAACAAGACCAAAATCTATAGTATCAAATAACTCGGTCATAGTATTAACATTGTAGTACATATGACGCATAGAATCAAAGTCTACACATTCCAACAATATGTGCTTGACCGTTAACGTTGCAAAGTAGGGTATACATTCTGGTAATTGCTGACCTTGTAATAAATATGAATGAGTATAACGTGTATGCCCTATCCTGCACCGCGCTAATACAACGTCCTCTTGACGAATGGGTCTACTAGAAGAACGCCATTCTCCGAGTAACGGTTTAATTGAATGGAGTTTATTGTTAACTGACAGATCCCAAGCGGCTTGCCGAGAGTTACGAATATATGTGTTAATACAACTTTTAAAATCAGTATAAGGTAATTTGGCATTAGATATATGTAAACCTTATGCTGCTTTAGCAGCACTATCAGCTCTATCATTACCACGTATTCCTACATGGCTTGGAAGCCAGCATAAAATAATAACATTATCAATTATAAGAGAATTGTACTTTTCTAAAAGCTGGAGCACAACTGGGTTATCATGTTTCATATTACCCAGTGCTTGAAGAGATGAAAGGGAATCAGAAAATGTTACAAAATGGTCATCATCAGATTCCTGAATATAGTTTAAGGCAACTTCATTGCCTTAAGTTCAGCGAAAATATAGAGGCCTTGTCAGGCAGGCGGCTCTTTATGCTGTGTTTGTGAACAACAGCTGCTGCAGCTACCCTATCTCCATCTTTAGAACCATCTGTGTATATATGTGGAAAGTTACTGCATTTCGATTTAATTTCATTAAATTGTCTTTGAAAGACAGTAGGGTCTGTACTGGATTTGTTACTATTACAAAGATCAAAAATAATTGTTGGTGTTTCCAAAGTCCGTGGTGGAATTTGTGGTACCTTTACTTGGCAATCAAATTTAGGTCGATTTCAGTGTCTCTTAATTTTGGTTTAATACGAAGACCAAATGGTCGAATGGCCGTCAGTTTTGGATCAAAAAGAGTTTCATAAATAGGGTTAAAATTATCGAAAGTTGGGTTTGAAGGGTTAGATTTTAATTTAATGGCATATTGAAGTGCTAATTTGTCCCGTCTATGAGACATTGATGGTTCTTATTGGCTTCTACGGTATTTACAAACAGACTTATATGACCATCTTTCCATTTCTTTCTTTACCTTACCGGGCTTATATATTGTGCTATTGCCTTTTCCAGGTGTTTTGTTTCTACATCAATGTGTGCAAGGATTTTGTTTTGTTGAGACAAAGCAAATTCTTCAATATCTTGCTTATGCTTCATTGTGTCCGCCAGGTTCGCTGCGCTTCTGACCTGTGTATTTCAGCGCGAGGCATGTCGGGAGTGAATTACTTTCACAATGGCGGCGTTAGAAGATTTTGTAATTTCGCGACCAGTGTTTTTTTAATTTCTTCCTAAATTTACACGGTAATTAGTTTCAAAATGACATTTGCCTGTAAACCGATACTTGCTACGCCTGTCAAGGGGGTAAAGTCATGTCTAGCATGTGATAAAAGTACGTCAAGACATGTAAGAAGCTCAAAAAATGCGAACAATACTGACGGCATGTATAATGATTTACTGTCACTTTTGAATGTACAATTGTCCAAGGATATGCCAAACATTTTTATATGTGAAACCTGTTTACGAACCGTTTAGAAGGTCGTCGAAATGAGAGCCGCTAGTCAGAGAAATCTGCTAAATCCTATTTACTCCCACTGCTACATGTACAGGTATGCTCGCTCATCTATATACCGGTGTATTTGTCATAAAATGCATCCAGTTGAAAGCGAAAATATAATAATTTAAAACTATGTGTGATAGGATGATAAAATAATCTAATATGAAATAGGTTAAACCTATAGGACGATCACAGTTCATGTCTGATTATGTGGTATGTGTGAGTCTATCTGTAAGTGTATGAATCGTGACATACCACCTCCACCCCAACACATTTCAATAATAAGTTCCCAGACAGATATGACATGGACCGAACTTCGAAATGCTATCTAGTCATGATCCAGTCTGGATCGACAATGGCTGAATCACCCACCGTCATGAAAGCTAGACAAATGTGCAGCCGAATCGGGACTCAACGCCGGGACCTTTTCGTTCTTCCTACTTTATGAATACCTTTCCGATACTCTACCTACCAACTGAGTTAATTGAGCTAATCTGTCCTACTATCTACTCCATCAATATACATAAACCGTGATGCGTATACTTTTTTGCTGAACAGCATCATACAGTAAAAAGCAACATGAACTTTTGCTAGGATCAACTAGATTTCATGGGCAACATTTCTGTAAAGTTTCATAAAAAGTAGTTTCAGAGGTGTAGTCGCTACAAATATAAGTTTACAGACAGACGACGGACGCCGCACCACGGCATAAGCAGAGATCAGTCGAGATAAAAATCAGTGAGTTTGACAGATAGTTATTTTATTCATTTACTGAATTATGGCATTCATTGGATTCTTTTTATTGACTTCATTCATTGATTTTTGGTATGTTTGGATACAATTATAACATATTCACTCACCATGGCGAGCAGACAAATGGAATTGTCCTGCCCTGGATCATTACAACTGGTATGGGATGTTGGAACCAGCATCTTTAATCCATCATATGAGCAAAGAGGAATTGGTACTTTACGGCGCACTGACACAAGAAAGGTTATATGGCGCCAAACAGGGATTAACATACCAGGCTCATCCTCCATTGGCTTCTACGGTATTTACAAACAGACTTATATGACCATCTTTCCATTTCTTTCTTTACCTTACCGGGCTTATATATTGTGCTATTGCCTTTTCCAGGTGTTTTGTTTCTACATCAATGTGTGCAAGGATTTTGTTTTGTTGAGACAAAGCAAATTCTTCAATATCTGGCTAATGCTTCATTGTGTCCGCCAGGTTCGCTGCGCTTCTGACCTGTGTATTTCAGCACGAGGCATGTCGGGAGTGAATTACTTTCACAATGGCGGCGTTAGAAGATTTTGTAATTTCGCGACCAGTGTTTTTTCTAATTTCTTCCTAAATTTACACGCTAATTAGTTTCAAAATGACATTTGCCTGTAAACCGATACTTGCTACGCCTGTCAAGGGGGTAAAGTCATGTCTAGCATGTGATAAAAGTACGTCAAGACATGTAAGAAGCTCAAAAAATGCGAACCATACTGACGGCATGTATAATGATTTACTGTCACTTTTGAATGTACAATTGTCCAAGGATATGCCAAACATTTTTATATGTGAAACCTGTTTACGAACCGTTTAGAAGGTCGTCGAAATGAGAGCCGCTAGTCAGAGAAATCTGCTAAATCCTATTTACTCCCACTGCTACATGTACAGGTATGCTCGCTCATCTATATACCGGTGTATTTGTCATAAAATGCATCCAGTTGAAAGCGAAAATATAATAATTTAAAACTATGTGTGATAGGATGATAAAATAATCTAATATGAAATAGGTTAAACCTATAGGACGAGCACAGTTCATGTCTGATTATGTGGTATGTGTGAGTCTATCTGTAAGTGTATGAATCGTGACATACCACCTCCACCCCAACACATTTCAATAATAAGTTCCCAGACAGATATGACATGGACCGAACTTCGAAATGCTATCTAGTCATGATCCAGTCTGGATCGACAATGGCCGAATCACCCACCGTCATGAAAGCTAGACAAATGTGCAGCCGAATCGGGACTCAACGCCGGGACCTTTTCGTTCTTCCTACTTTATGAATACCTTTCCGATACTCTACCTACCAACTGAGTTAATTGAGCTAATCTGTCCTACTATCTACTCCATCAATATACATAAACCGTGATGCGTATACTTTTTTGCTGAACAGCATCATACAGTAAAAAGCAACATGAAATTTTGCTAGGATCAACTAGATTTCATGGGCAACATTTCTGTAAAGTTTCATAAAAAGTAGCTTCAGAGGTGTAGTCGCTACAAATATAAGTTTACAGACAGACGACGGACGCCGCACCACGGCATAAGCAGAGATCAGTCGAGATAAAAATCATTGAGTTTGACAGATAGTTATTTTATTCATTTACTGAATTATAACATATTCACTCACCATGGCGAGCAGACAAATGGAATTGTCCTGCCCTGGATCATTACAACTGGTATGGGATGTTGGAACCAGCATCTTTAATCCATCATATGAGCAAAGAGGAATTGGTACTTTACGGCGCACTGACACAAGAAAGGTTATATGGCGCCAAACAGGGATTAACATACCAGGCTCATCCTCCATTTACATCTAGATACAATATGGAGACTGGACATAGAACCTGTTGAGCTAATATGATATGTCACTACAGAATAACACTCTCCTCAAGAAGAAAAAGTGTCTTTATCCTATGTATATATTTAAATGGTTTTCTATGACTTGACATGTACATTTTTCTGTCAGGCATTTAAAACCTGCATTGGATAATTACACAAACATCATTTACATGTGACTGCAACATTAACATATCATCTGAACTGCTGTGAAATGGATTTAGATACGATGTCAACTACAAAACAGCGGTATCACAGTGAAAAAAAAGAAGAAATATATTTCCTTGTATGTTAAAACAATTGTGTGTGACTGATAGTATTCTGTCAGCTTTGGATGGCAGTCCACATCTGAAAGCATTGAAGTCGTTTGATAATCCCAATTATAAATTTAAAGGGACACAGGGGAATCTTGTTTTTTTATTATGTAATATTTTCCATATATATGCAACTGTTTAGTCATTTATATTAATCACATTGACTATTACTAACTATTGGTGATATTGCAGCAATATTATATCATTTTTTTTTCATTTTTGCATAAAATGGTTTAGGTTTGCTCTGTTGAGAATTAAAATCAGTTTTTGTATGTTTACGCAATGTAATAACTTGATCTAAGAAGGTCCCAACATAGTATGTGTGTGTAGGATATACTTTAGTTAATACTTACAATTGTCATGAAAGTCTGTTCTGTCTTCTATGTGATGGAAAATCCATGGGCAGATGTAAGTGATGAAATACATGATTGTAGAAATAACATGTTTCTCCCAAATCACTATTCAATCGCAAATGCAGAACTTAAATACACACTTGAAAATGGATAGTTTCATGTGATAGCAAGAGAGCATGACCATGTCCCATTTCCTTTATGGTCTGGCACACATGCTAGATGCTGACTGCTGTTATCACCTTATGAGTATCTGTCCTGAATTCTTGCTATACTTAACTAGGGTATGCAGATGCTAAAATCTTCCTACTGATACTGAATACAATCAATTTTAATTAAATGTCATGGCAGCCTCATTTCGAAGAAGGGTTTTTAGTTGTTTGTATCACTGATTAACACTGACCTTCAGTGAGATCTTTAATGTGCATATTTAGTAACCTGTTTCTACAATACACCGATGGATACATGATTACCTGCATACATAAAAGGTCTACATTACTTTATTATTTTAAAAGGTACTAGTATGCCATATACATTGCTATGGCATAACTGTAACTACCGTAGAATGCTATAGCTACCTCAATACAATATCGACAGCCGATGATACTGAACACAGCTACGTGGTAAATAACTGAATCCTAACCATATGTCTTCCATAGTTCAGTAGGTATAGTGCAAGTATTATGCTGACAAAAAGTCAGTAGTGTTATTATTTACTGGTCGTTTGGGATCATCAGGCCCATTCTGTATAGCTTTAAAGTAGAATATCGCTTTAGCCGGTGCTAGGAGGCGTGAGAGGTGTTGCATATTATAATTACATCTCATGAACCGACTCAATAAAACCGATTCTGCAACTTCTCTCTCTTGTTTGTGTTTGTTGCTTCCAAGGAATCACATTTTCAGTACTGATTTACATATAGAGATGTATAATGTTATGTTGAATAAACCACATTAAACGTTGTGTCATTAACAGAAAGCAATAGCATTCATTTAAAAATTATTATTCTGTGATTAAATCCCTCAAAATACCTGACATGACAGTAAAATTGACCGTAATTTAAATTGAATGTACCCATATTGGTGTTTTAAACTGAGATAGCACCAAAAGATGATTCATAGCTATACATATATCTTCAATACAAGAAGACGAAAGTGTACCAATATTTCGTATAATGGCACACTTTTCAAACAGTATGCCGTTATGCCAGATATCATACAAGGGGTGTGTGGCTAGCAATAGAACAGTTATAAAATATCCAACTTGGTATTACACGCATATATCATGAAAACATCTCAGCTAACGCCTCAATATATTTCATGGAATATGCTCAGAATACCTAGTTGGACATTCTGTAACTAATTCATAATTTTTCATTGCAGAGATGTTGAGATTTCATCTTATTTTCAGTAGGTGATACAATTTATGTTACTCGGTTTTTATCCTTAGGCTCTATAGTAAAATAAACAAACTTGGCAGAGTACAAAGACGATAATTTTCAAGATTTGGATTTTGAAAGATACACATACTGAATCAATTTGCATGAATGTGCATGAAATATGGAGGGTTTTAAAACAATCACACTGTATATACCTTAATTTTAACAGTAAACTTGGTTGAACATCAATGATAAAGACCGAGTTTATCACCTACCAGAATGTCTTATTTCTGGTCACTTATTGGTCAGTTGTTTTGATGATGCTCTATCAAAATTATGAATACATGTTGTATCTCCTATTGATATCATTGAGCATGAATGTTGTTTTATTTTGCTCTTAAAATATTTTGTCAAGAAGTCTGTCTCCTCCCACAAATAAATCAAACAAACTTACTTCCTTTTTTTTTTGTTTCTGCTTGCCAAATATGTTTTCTCTCAAACAGTTCCCACTCCCCTACCCCTCCAATAACTGAAACGTTTCTACGACAATGTATCCAACAATATCAAATATGGGCCATGTAATAAGAATGTGGTGGGGTAGAAAATATCATAAAACTGACATAACTTCCTTATTTTTAGGCCCATAGACATCAGATCGGTTTTAAATCAAAGAACAGACAATATGCTGTTCAGCAAAGAAAGAGACGCCTATTTTAGTTTCCATTGACGATAAAATACAATGTACATGGATTAAATGTAAATACAGTATACAATTATCACAGAATACGATTAATACCCTTTTTAATCTTGATACACGATATTGAGTTAATGTTCATAATATGTTTGCTTCCTTCCCAGAAAGAGGCCGAAGTGTCACAGTGGACAGCAGGTTTAACTCTGAATCTTTTGATCTTTAGTTCAAACATAACTGGCACCACTGAGTTTCTTTGACATTCCCTAGCCTCGTTCTTCGAAAGGGGGCGAAAATTGGCCCAACCGTTGTATCGGGGTATATCCAGATTGAATTACCGAACATTTTTATTTCGTAATGCACCTATTATCCACTGTTATCAAATTAATATTGTTTACAATTAATGATCAATTACAATAATTACATCTAATAAAGTAACTTCAAAATCATATCTAGTCTAAAGTAATGTTTGAGAAACATCAATGCTAACCGGATGTCGTAACCGCCAAACAAGATGGTGCCGCCCACTGAAAACAAATGTACGATACAAGTTTGATAAAATAAATACTAACCACATGTTGCCTGTGAATTTTGCCGTCCAATCTCTGTTCCAACAAAGTAACTATCGATCATCCCGGCAAGAACTAGAACACGATGAGTTTTATAGCAAACATTACGCCCAAACCATTATTTCCCCCGTTCAGTCCGTGACAAACGTGCTAAATCTGCAGTATTGAATCTACACGAGAGGCCCCTTATACAATTTTGCCGTTTAAGGAAGATAGACCTAATAGTATACGTTTACATGCATTAGCGCAAAACTTAACTTATGACACGGCCTCTCTGGCGGCCACTTAAAATGTGCACGCTTTTACGTGTTACATGAATATATCATGAATATTGTGAATTTGTTTCAACTCGAACAATATATTAGGGTGTAACTTACAAGAGCTATGTACGACCAATACGCTCTACCCATGACATTTTGTGACAATATCGATAGAGCATAATTCAAACTTTCTAATGGTACATTATAAATTTGTATTGATGTTTATTTGATTATGTATTGAAAACTGATTATTACTTTTCAAAGGCTCCTTATTTACCTACAAATATGAGATTTAGGCCTACAGTTTAACGGCAAAGTATCGCTACATAGTCGCATCCAGGATTTTGTCTGCCAGTCCAAGACATGCGTCAATCGTTTTTTTCAATCGATTTATTGATCGACCAGGATCATTTTGATTTAAACATGCTTGAATATAATTATATAATAATACATTTTCGATTTTTGATATATCGTTTTGCCTTGGGTTTAAATATACTATCGGTGTAACAAATGTATAATCAGCAGTTTATAATACTCATACAAATTTTGCGTTGAACTTTTTTTTTTAAGTCAAGGTTTCCGTGTATCCAGTTAACGTTTTTCTTTTGTTTTTAACACTCTTCTGATTTCTACGCGTTGGTTATTACAGTGCATGATAAGATACCGTTTTGAAAAAGAAGAAACGCAGTATCTCATTAGTTCAGATTACATTGATTTGGTGAATAACAGGTTCTGTTATCAGGGGTTCCATCGTTGTTCCATGCTATCTAAAAAATCCACCCGCCCCCAACAATAAAAGCATAGGTATTTTTGCACTAAACCTAACACCGTCCGAGTATAAGGTATCCAGGCGTTCACGTGGCACGTTAACAGCGTTAGATATCCTTATATTAATACTATGACGTATTTAATTGTAATATATATCGCTATTTAGGGTACAGTGAAAGGTTTAATAATTGTATTCCTGCAGTACACTGAACTTCATGGATTGGTGTGGTTCAAAGTCTGTCCAAATACTCTGAAGCTTTCAATATAGGCTCTCCAAACGTTATCCTGGACTTTGTCAATCGGTCTGGGGATACAGAAATTGTGCATTTCAACGATTACATAAATGCCGAACTCGTGCCTCAACATTGTAACATTGCAACAGCAGTAGATTGTCTTACAATATACGTCATTAATACAAGTGTTATAGGATGTCAATTTAAATTTAAACGTGTTAACCATAAAAACACCAAAACGTGATCAAAGTGAAATTTAAATGGAAGTCTATAGCTCCACAAAGTCGTTAGTGTTTTATATGGAATATCACATAAACTAAATACAGTAAACAAATAAATGCTCTCTTCCGACTGATGTTTACAATACACGGTACTAATCTTAAAATAACATAAATGAGTTACGAGTCTTTAATTTTGACATGGATATTTGTTGAAATGTACAGGCTGTATTATAATCATGTAGACAAATCGTACCGTTCTTTTGCATGGCCTTCGTCATCTTCGTCATACTCATCATGCCATGAAATTTGATCTCATTTGTTGAATAAAAACGGTGCACAATTTGGGTTCATTGGGAACATTATGTTTGTCACAAAAGTCGTATTGATCCTTTATTATTTGTTTAATCTACAAAAGAAATGACATTAGAGCAGTAGTGTTTGCCTCGTAATAAGCATTTAATGAAATCGCCTCAGATGAAGTGGACACAGTCGTACTAAAACATATGCCCAATCTATGATGGGATGGATACAATATTAATGGCGTAAATGTTACACCAATATGACATATATTTTATATAACGTATCTATTAATTAATAAAGTATAGGGGATATGTCGAAAGGAACGAACACACACAGAGCAGAAAGTAGTAGATTCTGTTTTATTGAGTGTTTCTGAGAGGAAATAAAAAACCTCTAACGTCCCAAGCATCGGGTTAAGAGGAATGATACTTTCAAGCGAACTATTGGGCTCGATGATTCCAAATGATCAGTAAGTAATATCACCACTGATTCGCTGCGCGGTCGCCACCCTGCACTAAATGAGCGCAATAAAACCACAGTCAAAATGATCCATCGGAAGCAATGAACAGAAACAAAATATTCAAATAACAGACTCGGTTTTATTGAATATGTTCAATAAGAGATAGTATAAGACTAAAAATGTATCATGCCCTATCACCGGTTTCAATGGTAGACTACTTTAAAACCACAGTGATTTGCCTCAATCGTCATAACATTACTGATTTGGGTAGACTTGAAATTAACGCAATCTTACTCTGTCAGTCTGTATTCCATTTGCATTTTCGGCATTTATAATGTAAAGAAATCCAACAGCGTTTGGGAGGTATGCCATAAGCAACTGTTTCATTTCATCCGTTTCCCCGATTCCAGATGTATCTACGATAGTAACATCATTCTATCAAACGAAATAAGTATAAGAATACGTGTACATTGTCACAATGGACACGCATTAACAATTGATTTGAATTGAAAAACAGAAGAACATGTGCGTGCAATGGCGTGAGAGTACATTAATAATTTATAAACAAATACAAATGTTTTTCTGTTTTGCAATATATAACTCTAAGAACTTCTCGCTGTCTGGGACAAATCTTACATTCAATTTGTAAAATATTTGTAGAACGTGATTTGTAAGTTGACAGTAGTAGTACTATACTATTCATTTTAAATTACAGTCCGCAACTTAACAGTTTAAGGATAACAATTTTAAGTATTGCATGCATGTTATTTTTTTTATAAATATATCAGTATTATTATATGTAGGTATTTATTAAATATTAGAATATCAGACTATCAATAGAAAATTCTTAACGTAAACACTGTTTAAAGTTTTAGCTATTTAGCTGCTTCGCCCGCCACATTAAAACGAATGGTTTCCTATTGATCCCATCAATATAATACACGATATATAATTGTAAACGATGTTTTAGTTAATCATTCGGACATTTATACAATCCTGTAAGTTTGCGTCTCCATTCAACTGGTTCCGCGCATGTTGATAAGGAGATAAAATTGAATTAGCAAAAAACATGTATTATCCGATTACAAAATGTATTGTGCTATAGTAAATTACAAGGTTGTTTTAGACGTAAAATATATATCTGATATGTTTTACAGGTAATGTCTGAATTTATAGCAGCATTTCAGTAACAAAGGACAACGTATGATAAGGAGGTATTTTGGCCCCCAATATATTCAAAATGCAAAAAAATAATATTTACATATAATTTGTTGTGCATATTGAAGTAAATTGATCATATTCTATCTTCAAAACATATTTTTATTTATTTTATATATCTAGAAGATTTAATAAGGTCTCAAAAAACGGTATATTTGGTAATTTTGTTATATTTTGTAGATTTTGGACCTTTTTGGGCAAGATTTTGATCCTAAAAAAATAGAGCGCACCTCCGAGCACACACAGGTTTTTGGCTGATGATGCATCCCTATCAAGTACCTGTTTCAACAAAAAATCAGCTGTGCTCGAGGGTGCGCTCTGTATTTCCAGGACCAAAAACTGATCGAAAACTGCTGAAAATGAACAAAAATGTCATTTTTTGAAAGAAAAGGCCTTGCTTGTGAGGCTCTTAAACTCATTTAGAGCCTTCAAACGTACTTGTAATGAGTTTTGATATTGATTTCGTTCATTTGTAGCTAAATTTGATATTCAAAACTTGTGCATTTAAACTTTCAATATTGGGGGCCAATTTTCTCCTTTATCATACCTAGTCTTTTCCAATATAAGCAGGTTTCAGACTGACTGCCTAGCTGACGCAGATGCTTATCATTTCCAAATAATGCCAATCGGACCATTTTGAAAGTGTTTCCCGAGTGAAATGAATATGCATTTTTATTCACACGCTTTGAAAAAGCAAGGGATATTAATATCGCTTCAGTTTTGTCCGTCTGTCTGTCATTTCTTTTCCTGAAGCTAGAAACTTGTTAGGGTCTTACTCCGCCCACTCAATCTGGCAAATCGTATGCCGATGCGAGTAGGGTTGAGAAACCAGCTACCAGGTTTTTCGCCGCGCAGACCATGTTAACCTGGCCAATAGACTCCGACAAGTTTGCTACTATTCCACTCTCTGTTTAGAAATTCTCTAAAACATCTTCAGCCTCTCAAGTTTTGAAAGATGTACGCTAAACCACTAGACCACTGCTATTTATTGGTATGTTGCAACATTTGTAACAGTAAATAGGCAATACGTAATAACAAGCGCTCGCACACAAACTCATCAAGCGCTAAATAACAAGTCGAGATATGGTTGTTTTGAGGCGAAGTATTAGTCATATAGTATTACACCAGGCAATGTTAATTTAAATTTGCGGCAAGATGGACTATATATGGATTGATTCATCTTGAGTTGCTTACACATATGTTAAGTTATTTTGCCTTATAATAAATGGTAGTTAATATACTATTTTCTCAAGTACCGTTGTAGTTCAGTGGATAGAGCAACGGACTTGAAATCAGAAGGTCGTGTGTTCGAGCCCCGAAAGCGGCTAACTTTTTTTTTCTGTAAAAAATGCTTTTACCTGTGTATAGGTACGATGTACACTGGTCGAAGTATATACAGTAAATGATTTCCTGCGCTATATTTACTCGTGTAAATACACGATTTCGACATGAGCTGGTGAACATGAAGTTACAAATAAAGACACGCCTACAAAGAAGCAATCGATTGATATAGAGACTCTGTAGCTTTAAGTGAATATTTTCGTAGTTCTTTGCGTACCGAAAACTATTCTTCATTACACTTTAAAGTGTTGTTGACCAATAAAGTGTTAATATCCTATACGTTTTTCTTAGTAAGACAATTTTGGTAACATTTAGCAGTGTTAAAAGTGTCTCCCGTTCTCAAAAACAAAAACAAGATTATGTATAACTGTCTATAGTAGCTGTCTATAGTATCCACTAGTATCCACTTCGAAAACATGTCTCAGTATCGAATTGTTTTTGTAACAACTTCATTACAACATCTTGCTATTCATTTTTTTCTGGGCTTTGTTATTTCAGAATGGCGGTGTTAAGTTTCCAAATACAGATCGAGACATCCGACGAAAACGAACGAGATTATATTGAACTTAAACAATGACAATGTTGGAAATGAGCTGTTCTTTAACAGTGGTCTTCGAGCACTGACAATATCGGTTTGTCTTTCCTCTCTTTGGTAAGTCTTCTGCATGCAGTTGTGGTACTATTGAAATACGGTGGTTATTTAAGCAGGCATTGCGTGATGCTCCAGAAACCTAGCCGGAAAAGTTCTTACGGGTGTCGGTCCGGATCCCTGCTGATTCATAAAGGCACGGGATTCATATCTCTATGGCAGGTACATACTACCATATGAGCCATGCTTCTCACGTCTAATGTCGGACAATCCAGTAACTTGCTGTTATTATTATATACAGTAGTCATGTTTGATCAAATAGTTTTAACAATGCTAATGGGAAATATGCCAACCGTGCAATAGTTCAATCCGTAACCGAGCAATAGTGCATTTAGCGACTCAATATGGTACTCGGGGAGAGCGTTTAAAAATAATCCGAGACATGACCCCATCCAGTAATCGAACCATGACCTCTGGTTCAGTCCACAGTAATATACTGTAAACGCATGTAATACATCACGTTCATTATCCACTACTAGTATATTGAAATATATATTTATGACAGGAATGCAACGCGAACATTTCAATTCCGTTAATAAGATAAGCGTGCAGTGCCTAATATACCTGTACAACTAACTACGATAACGACTATGACTGCAGACTAAATTCAAAGCCCGCGAAAATATTGGGGCTGATCTCAAAGTTGTATAACAACCTGGGTTTTAGTAGGCTCACAGGGGTTTGTGTAGAAAAAAGCCAATACAAAATCAGATTAATAAATACATATTATTTATATTTCTGTCGATTTATATTTATGTCTGTATATGTATACATATACATATGGCCCACTCATATGAGCTATACTTGTATGTATGTATGCGTCTATATGTTAATTGTGCCTCCAGATGAGTGTGTTATGATGTAGAGATACAGTTAATCAACGTGTGTTACAGCTATCCTTTTTAGGGACTGTATTCATACGCTTGATTTCTGTGTAGCTCGTTATAGCTAGGCGCCCTGCCGTTGTTCATCCGAAGGTTGTCAGTCCTTGGTAGTTCAAAAATATTTCTCCCTATATATAATTCTGGTTTGTGAGCGTGAAACTCTTACGAGATCCCAATTTCGAAAGTTGCCGTAGTGAGTTCAAATTATCTCCCTTTATTATATTTACTGAATTCACAGTATCCTCAAGATCCGGCACCTTTCATTGTTACTGTCTCAATATAGCTGGGGTGTGGTTGAATGCTTAAATGTGGCCCACTCATATGAGCTATTATTGTATATATGTATGCGTCTATATGTTAATTGTGCCTCCATACGAGTGTGTTATGATGTAGAGATACAGTTCATCAACGTGTGTTGCAGCTATCCTTTTTAGGGAGTGAATGCATATGCTTGATTTCTGTGTATCTCGTCATAGCTAGGCGCCCTGCCGTAGTTCGTCCGAAGGTTGTCTGTCCTTGGTAGTTCACAAATATTTCTCCCTATATATAATTCTGGTTTGTGAACGTAAATCTCTTACGAGATCCCAATTTCGAAAGTAGCCGTAGTGAGTTCAAATTATCTCCCTTTATTATATTTACTGAATTCACAGTATCCCCATGATCCGGCACCTTTCATTGTCACTGTCTCAATAAAGCTTTGTGTGGTTGAATGCTTAAATGTGGCCCACTCATATGAGCTATAATTGTATGTATGTATGCGTCTATATGTTAATTGTGCCTCCACACGAGCGTGTTATGATGTAGAGATATAGTTCATCAACGTGTGTTGCAACTATCCTTTATAGGGAGTGTATGCATACGCTTGATTTCTGTGTATCTCGTCATAGCTAGACGCCCTGCTGTAGTTCGTCCGAAGGTTGTCTGTCCTTGGTAGATCACAAATCTTTCTCCCTATATATAATTCTGCTTTGTGAACGTGAATCTCTTACGAGATCTTATTTCGAAAGTTGCCGTAATGAGTTCAAATTATCTCCCTTTATTATATTTACAGAATTCACAGTATCCCCAAGATCCGGCACCTTTCATTGTCACTGTCTCAATATAGCTGTGTGTGGTTGATTGCTTAAATGTGACCCACTCATATGAGCTATAATTGTATGTATGTATGCGTCTATATGTTAATTGTGCCTCCAGACGAGTGTGTTATGATGTAGAGATACAGTTCATCCACGTGTGATGCAGCTATCTTTTTTAAGGAGTGAATGCATACGCTTGATTTCTGTTCATCTCGTCATAGCTAGGCGCCCTGCCGTAGTTCGTCCGAAGGTTGTCTGTCCTTGGTAGTTCACAAATATTTCTCCGTACATATATATATATATATATATATATATATATATATATATACGTCATATGTATCGACCTTTAAAGTTATTATTTATTAATACAGTCTTCGATACAACCACCCAGACGCTGCTGGAGTTTAAAGGGGCTTGCCTCAATATTTGATCACTAAAAACGTTTTGAAAGGCGTCGGGGCAACGGAGGATCCTTTGAAATAAAATGTTTTTCTATATGACGTTTAGTGAATTCTGTTGTATTTTTCCAGAATAATTTTATGTTAAATCACATGATGACTAACAATAGAAATGGTGCGCGCCACAGGTAATCCGGCATGCATAGGTTATACTAGTGGGATTTTAGAGGTTGGGGTGCTGGGTCCGCCTTATCCCTGAATCCGCCTTAGTACATACTAAATAGATTTTTATCTCCTATGTCTTACCCTAAAATTGCCGCCGTAGCCGGGATAGTGAAGACGCAACGTCTAAAACTGTCTCGCCTCTCAATCCTGCGAGTTCGAATCCCACTGGAAGCTCGAATTATCAAATGAGAAAGTGTCAATTCTTAATGTGATTTTTTTGTGTGGAAAAATATTGATATTTCCTATTTTATGAATGAATGTAACTAAAACTACCTATTATTTACAAGAATATTCATTGCGGGACAGCAATTTGTGCTATCCTAGGTTACGAACCAGGATACATTTATAGACGCGACCGGGTACACAAGAATTGAAATAATTCCATTATTTCAATAAATATATTTCAAATGTATGTATCCATGCATTCCAGATTAAATTTCTAATCTATACTGGCTTTTGGTTTATGCCGGAGTGCTCAATATAGGTTTTTAACAAACCAAATTGCAACGGTACGTCGGGACAGCAAATGAGGATGGTGAAAATATATGTTGCAGTGCTAATTTACTGAATCCGAAAAAAAAGCGAAAAAATAAAGTTTTAACAGCGAGAATGATTTTTTTTTATGAATGTGTTCATTGACATGTCTACTATTAAAAACCAAAATTTAAAGTCAATCAGAAACTGTACTTTTTTCCCCAAAGTTAACAAAGTACACCGTATTCGCTAAAATATGAACAATCGCCTTTCGAAGTTAATGTTCACGCGGGATATTAAACCGTGAAATTACGAATCCTTTTTAAGAGATATATTGATTTCAACATTGTTCTGTATTTAATAAATTATTAGAGTAGAATGTTCACAGTTTTTCTCAAGGACACCATTACGGTAGTATCCCTGCAACCCGCCCCTCACGCCACCCCAATCACCCTCCATACCGTATTGATTAAGTTGTATATAGCTGCGAATGCGCAGTTTTAATCAAATTCAATTTATTTCATCATTTTAGAACCGAGAAAAAAAAAAAAAGCATATACCCGTCGATACATCTTTCTTCTGTCGATGTGTAAAATATTGAATAAAAAAAATCGTAGGCAAGTAATTTTTTCCCCGAAAATTAACGAAGTACACCGTAATCGCCGAAATCGACGTTCCAAATCGATGTTCGCAAGAAATAAAATTGTGGAATTATGAATTCATTTATAAGAGATAAATCGATTTCAGCATTGTTCAGGTGTTGTTATATCATTGATGTAGTATGTTCACAGTATTTATGAGGACAACATTACGGTAGTAACCCTCCAACCCAGTCGGCTTTCCCCTCCACCCCGTACACACACAACGTTGTGTTTTTCTGAGAATGCGCCTTTTATTCAAATCGATTTATTTCGTCATTTTAGAAGCGAGAATAAAAACAAAATCGTATACATACATCTCTCTTCTGTTTTTATGTAGAATTTCAATAAACGGAGACAAGTACTAATTAACTAACAGTATCGTCCGACCCAAAGACGGCAACATTCATATTCATTTAGAATGACTACCGGCTACAGAAACAATTAAAGAATTTCGTTATGTAAACACATATATTTAAAATGTATGTGTCAATGATTTTTAGACTCAATTTTTGATCTATACATGCTTTGGGTTTATGTCAGAGTGCCCAATTTATTTTAACAAACAATGTTGCAACGGTATATCGGAAAATGAAATCATGATGGCGGCAATATACGTTGCAGAGTTAATTTTCGAAATCATAAAAAGCGATAAACTAATATAAGTTTAACAGGCAGAAGTATATTTTTTCAACTGTTCGTTTAAAACTGAGGGGGCGACTAAAGAAAGAAAAATTGGCATGTGTCCCTTTAACCAAGTAAATAAATGACTGACGAGTAACAGACATGCTACTGTCAGTAACAAACAATATATAGTGTAGACTCGAAGATTGCATAACATAAACATGTGGACATGACATTGTGTCAATGGAGCACTTGCCAGATGTGTGGTGTTATGAAACACTGTACGCGTGAATCCAAAATGTGCGGGTCTGTTATATTTCTAGGGGCATATATAGTTTTTTAACCTAAATAAATATATATATATATATATATATATATATATATATATATATATATATATTATTCTTTTATATTTATTTTTGTGGTTGCATATCTGTTCCAGAACGCAGTCATACTCACTACTATAATGAAAGTAAATACTGAATATACATGTGCGGTAGGTTACGATCTGTAGTATTTTAAAACAGGCATATTAAACATTTCCCTGAAAATATATAACGATGATGAATACTTTATTCATAGAATGAATTATTTTTTCCTGAAAAAATATACATGTTTGTGTTCAGCAGTCTACTATATTCTGCAAATATCGCTACTTTGAACATTCGAATACGTCAGTTTTCATCAAATAGCATGTTTTGTTTGTTTTAATATTATTATTGTTTAATTTATGATTTTAAAAAGAAATGGATGATCGGAATATATGTCGTACACACTGTTGAATTCTGTAATTTAACAACAAGTTGTTTGGTTCACCGGCGACAGTATCGGTGAAACTGCTTATCCTTGTTAATACATGTTTGATAGTGGATGTCAGCAGGAAACATGACCATTGACCTAAAATCAAACGGATCATCCTCTTTCCACTGTCCACCAATGAAGTTTTATGAAATTTACTTTAGGTGAAGCGGAAAAACTGTGAGGGCAAAACTTTTCATTTTCCGGTCATGGTACCTGACCTTTCAACTATTGACTCCAAAATAAACAGGGAATATCATTTCACCAAAGGCAGTCAAAGTATGGCGTTTTATAAAATTAGCTTAAGACAATGTTAGAGAAAGTAAAAAAGAGTTTCATTGCGGACATGATTTTTCATGATCAAGTCACTCTGACATTGACCTTAGATTCACTGACCTCAATATTAATAGGGATCACACTCTTACCAAAGGCCGTCAACCCATGACGTTTGAATATATTTACTTCAAGGAAAATAGATTACGATGCGGACAATGATTTTCATGATCGGATGAGTGACCTTGACATTTGATCTCGAACTAAATAGAGGTCATTCTCTCACCAAATGCAGTCAACCCATGTAGTTTCATGATACATGTATTTGCTTCAGTAAATAAAGAGTAACATTGTGGCCAATTTCATGATCGTTTTAGGGTGATATTGACTTTTGATCTATTAACCTCAAAATCATCAAAAGGTGCAAAAGTCTTTTCACAGGCAGCCCACTCATGGCGTTTCAAGAGACTTCCTTCAGGAAAAGTTAAGAGAAGTTACAGTGCGGACAATGCCTTTCATTATCCGGTCAGTGACCTTGACCATTGACCCACTTAAAATCAAAAGGATCACCCTCTCGCCACAGGCACTCCATTCATTAAGTTTCATGAGATTTGCTTTAGGGAAAGTGGACTTACAGTTTACAACACTTTACATTATCTTGTTACGGTGACAATGACCTTTGACCTAATGACCTCAAAATCAAAAGGCGTCATTCTCTCACCAAATGCACTCAAACCATGAATTTTGATGAGATTTGCTTCTGGGGAAGTGGATAGTGCAGACAAGGTTTTTCATAATCATTACTGCGTCACGGCGCCCTTGACCTTCAATATTTGATATGCACATACTGATGCTTCGTACAAAGTTTCGTCACAATCCAACAAGTAGCGCAGACAAGATTTGTGACGGACGAACGAAAAGGCCAAATATATTCTGTCTCAGCTACCACTTTGTCGTTGAAGACATAATTATAAAGACAATATTTTAGTTCATATATATACTTTATTAAGCCAATAATTAGCGAACATAAACTTCAGCATTGACTCTGGCCAGTGTTGTACATGGAGTCTTCTTCCACATGACGTACAGCCTGAAAAAAAATAAAGACATAGAATAACAAGTTAATATAAGTTAAATTTAATTATTGTTTAACGCCTCACCAGCACGTTGTTTAGGTTATTTCGAGCCGCCCCAAAGAGAGGAGGAAAGATACATAGGCATCCAGGAACCCTGCCCTACGCTTACTACCGATTAGATACCTATGGTTCTTTAACGTGCTTGGAGGACAGACTCCGATACACAGGACAACTCGGTTTACGTTCCCATCAGACGACCGAGGCTAGCAGGACACATCGAAGTAACCCAGTGGTGCCAGTAAGACTTGAATCCTTGTTCACTGGATTCAAAGCAGATATGCCATAAACGTCCCTTGACCAAGACTGAGTAAATGGCACATCAAATAAAGGGTCAATACATATTATATTGTGTATCCTACGAGTATATGATTGATCAGACATGATTACAGAACAAATTTAATGTATTTTTCACTCAACAATACAGCAAGAATCTATTCTAATCCAAGTTAAATCTGACAGAGGGTGTAATGCTCTATAAGCCATTTTTACTAGAAGGGGAAAAAAAAAAACTTTTGCCAAAAATCTTAAATTGTTAAATTGTACACGTTTTGTTCATAGGATATTTTACTTTAATGACTAAGTAAGGTCATTTTACATAGGGAGAAAACATTATTATACAATTATTTATTTTCTCTCTCAAAACCTGGTGATGCCGCTAGTTTTAGAAATAAAACACGATTAAATAGGGCAGTTGAGAAGACACTTTTGTAGATGTTTGGTCTGTTCTGATGTGAAAATGTGTAAAACAGACACAAGATTGGAAATTTGATCTGTGTCCCTTTAATAATTTGAGGACCCATCACATAGAACATAATCATATTGTAATTTGTTGATTTTAAATGGACACACGGCATTCTTGAAGTATTTATCAAGCATTAACATTAGCATCTCCATTTGTTAACCTAGTAACATTTTAAAGTTAAACCAGCTTGCATTAAAAATTAAAAAAAGTGTCGGTTTTCATTTTGTCTTCGTTATTCTATCAAATACTTAACTATATTATAGGTGCACTATTATCAACAGTAAGTAATGTGTAAAACAATTTCTTCTAAACAATTCTAATAAATAATATTAATGATTGCACAAATGCAAATTATGCAGAAAAAGTGACCGAACTCCAGAAGTTTTAAACAAATAAGGACTGCCTAGTGCCCCTTTAAAACAACATTTTTTCGCATGTATCCAGTACATGTTGTTTACACGAGCTCATATGACAATCACGCTGCATTATCACTGAAAACATTTTTACTCTAACTTTGAACAGCACCATGCAAGCGTGTGGTAATACAAGCTCCATTTAAAGAACTACAAAGTACAAACAGTTTTTAAAAAGGCTCACACCTCCATATGATCCAATGGCATTTAATACGGCCTGGCATTCTGAAATCGTCAGTATTAATTCACTTATAGCTGCTCAAGGGCACGATTCAAATTTGAGGCCTCTCTGAAAAACAACATCAGTCCAATGTCAATGATCAAACAGACATAGTGTATCCTTTGTTATACATAATGTAACATATTTAAAAAAGAAAAGAAAAAAAGAAGAACTAAATTGAATAAAGCATGAATACTACTTGTGCTCAATTACACGGTTAATGTAATAAAAACATCTCCCATCATTCATTATACATGTAAAATATAATGTAGCCTGAATTGGAGATCCATTACAAACATTGTTCCACTTTCACAGTATATTTCCAGCCCATGGAATAGTCATTTCTTTTGAGACACACTGGATGCAAGCGCAGTAGCTCCACCTCCTTAAAAGCGTTTAAGTGAAGTATACTTTCTCGAAATTTCGCGAAAGTATCTAGTAAATGTAAATATATGTAAATTCAAAATCACTTCCTTGCCTCAAAACTCTACTCTATGAATCTGACCCATTTTAGTCAAATGTCAATGGCAGTTTACATTGTTTCAATGGCAGTTGTATCGGGTTATGTATTCACGAATGTGCGAGAAAATGGGATAACATAACGATATAGAGACAACGCTAACAATTTACATTCATGCATCTGAGGGGTGGGGTGGAGGGGATTTCTACTTTCCTTACCCCCTCCTTGTTTTCGGTTTGCAAGCTCCATCTACCCCCCACATCTACCGTACTTGGGTTGGTTGTGGGTGCGGGAGACATTGATAGCATTTCTACTAGTAATTGTTTTATTCCACGAAGCGTTCTACAGTTTATAGTACATCCAGTTACTGGAAAGATCGGATTACACGAAAAACACTTACAGTGATTATGAACTTTCTATTATACATTATACACCACTTTTTAGGCACTATATTTGGCCAGTGTCTAAATATCTAAAAGTGGTGTACTGTTTATTAATTATTTTTTTTAAATTTCAAAACAAATACCTTGATAATGGACCTCTAGCAGCAGCCAGTAATTTATGACACGTGTCAAGTTATGTCACGGTGACTTGTCAACAACACTGCACCGTGTTGACACACAATGGGACGTTATTTCGTCCGGTAAGGTATTCGTTTTTACATAATCTACGGTATGAAACACTGTACGTGTGTTGGTAGACTCCATAGGTACCCGTAGTGCTCGCCGACGTAGCGCGCACAATTTCGGGTGTAAAAAAATTACGTCTGATTTAATTGAAAATTCGTAAAATAGTCCGTAAAATACAAAGAAATAGTCCATGTTCGCGGAGTAAAAATGCGAACAGAACAGGTCCGTGGCGTTCCTACTGTTGTTCTACCTTTAATTTCAATATCTAACTTTTATACAAAACCCTGTGGGGTTTTGAAAATCTGAAAGATTCTGCAGCGTGTGCGCTTATCGCCTTGAATGCACACTAGAACAATCAAATTTATCAGTTAACCCTAACATCGAAATGGATGAGGCCGCCACTATTGAAAGTTAGTCTTTTTTCCTTTTACAATGTATGTAATACATGAGTGCTCATTTATTAAAGAATTGTTTCGCTTTTTTTTCCGATGTTTATGCGATTTTAAACGTCGGTAGTAAATGGCGTAATCCATGAATCGCATTAGTGCGTTATGTAGCAATGCCAAAGCTCGCTAGAGGGCGCTCGTTGCGGAAATCTCATGAATATTCAACAGTTGGAAATTCCAACCTCACTATAGACATGATTTATTTCGCTTGTATACTAAATTATTGAAACAAATCCGAATACCAAACATTTTAAAATAGATTGCTAAGAGTTTCCTCGTTTCGGAAAGAGGCACATCGGCCAAAATCAACAACGATCGAAGTTAGAAAACATACTTTAAAATATTGACTAACCGGTTGTTCGTTTAAATCGAGGGATTTCGTTCATTCTGAGGGTTTTTATGATTTTTTAATTAATTAACAAGTGATAGATTATTCGTTTTAATTTGAAATGTACCGGAATGATTAAGAATAATGATTCTAACGATGCCCACCGTCAAATCCAGAACAATAATCCAAGATGAATAGTCCCACCTACTTGAAAAATGAAGGATAGTTGTGCAACTAGGTTTTGACAATTTACTTCATTTTGGATGGCTTTATTCAAAACTGTTCGATGTATGCATTTATACTATCATTAGTTTGTCAATTTGGTGGACAAATCAAACTTCAAGTCCATTGTTCCGTTGGTAGTGATTAAAAGTAATGGATAAATTGAGAAACAATATTAAAACTTTAAACATTGTTGTTTTTGGGCAAATTAATGATTTCTGGACTTTGACTTTCCATTAAAATGGGTTAAATATCGTTGTTTGCCTTAAAAAGGGTGCTCGATGCAATAAATCAGTTATTGCATTTGTTACTGACCCACTACAGGAATATGTGGGGTCAGTCAGATATAAAGGGGCACTCGGCTATTGCCTCGCCCCCACATATTTTTGTAGGAGTCAGTAGTATACCGAAAAACTAATAATGCTTGTATGTACTTGCATGCCACGTTAATAAAATATTTTCTTATTTTACTTACTTATACAAAACTATATAGATAGATAGATAGATACTTTATTGACTTAAACTTTTACAGTTTCTCATCATATATACAGAGCTTACTTTATATTAAACCTCAATGTCAACATTTTGTGTATGGTATTGAAACAAAAGATAGCACTCTTTTATATAGAACTACTTTCGCCAAGTGAGCACATTCGGTGGATTTGTAGTAATTAAACCTAAAAGACGGTTGAGGATTACATTTGCTTGTGAATGTTTTGTGTGTATATAACTATAGTTTGAATTACACACATATAATATTATCTGTAATTTAATAGTAATCGTTGATTTTGAATAAGATTATTGTATGAATAATTTTATTTGTCAAAATGTTTAATAACTTTATTTCGGTAAAATGTTAGGGTTAGAAACAGGTGTCTTCTTCAAAGACGTGTGGTATAACAAAGGTGCGGTGAACTACAGCCTCTTAATAATTTTCGATCTAATTGATACCAAAGAAGGTTTTCATATCAATTAATTTTAATTGTTTTTAAAAAATACCAGCGCTATTTTAAACAAATGATACCAGCACTAAATCCTTTCCAATCCCACATCCTTTATCGATTATATTTTTTGCACACCGTGACAACATATAAAATTAATTTCCGCGAATCTGGAAAGAATTAATTAGTTGTCAGGCCCTATTCAATCGGATACAATGAATGCGTGGACTTATTCACCGACCAGATTCGTTTTAAAAGACATTTGATTAAAATGCATTTTCAATAATGGTATTACTATTTCGGCACGCAATAGCTCTAAGATACTTGCTCATTGTTCTTTTGTAACTCGTTTCTTAAAGGGATTGTTGGCGATATTAATGGGTGCCTGCCATAGGGCGATATGAGGGGTTCTCTATGTACTATATATACTATGTTGTAATTGTTGGAGAAAGTTGCAGGCGTGGTGCACCTTTTTATTTTTCCCCAACCGGTGTGTGTGGGGGGGGGGGGGAGTGGGAGTGTGGGGGGTGGTGGGGGGGAGCGATGGGCATTCCCAGGGTAATTATACAAATATACATATTATTGTCTGATTCCCATTCTATAGGCATTTTTGTCTTTGAGTATTTTCTCTGTCTTATCCCCAGGTTATGGCCCAACACACTCCCAGCCACGCCCGAGGGAATATTGATAGTTTCATGGACGCCATATAAGACTGGTGGTCAACCGCTAAAGTTGTTCACCATTTTCACATGTATACATCACCTTCTTTATAATTATGTTACATACATTGCTTCACATCTTCCAAATTCGTCGACTTGTGTTCTTTATAATCAAAACGCCAGACATCTTGTATTTCATGGTCGCCAGCAGTACCTTTAACAAGAAATACAAATCGGATCAATAAGAAATTATCTCCTTGCCGCTTACCAATAAACAAAATAAGTAAAGTTAATGCACAGTGACGAGATGTCAGTCGGACAGTGAGGATCGTTTGTCATTTTCTCATGTTCAACTGTTGGCGACGTGATAAGCTGACGAAGATGATGGGATACATTTACTTGTTCGCTGTGTTCGTGTAAGACATTTGATTTCTTATTGTATTTCTATGAAGTGTTATGGCTAATGTCATGTTCTTTTCTGTTCGTCAAAATCAACACAGAAAATTATAATAAACATTTCAATTTACAACACACATATAATAGAGATATCAATGTTTATGGATAATTAAATGCATCAGCAATCTCAATTAACTCAATTAACTACTTATTGATTAGAACGTTTCAAATCAAAAGCACGACCACGTTTAAATGACACGGTTCAGTTTCTGAACTATATTGTATTAAACGAAAATCCTAAAAGTATAAAAAGTACGCTATGTCTCATTACATTTAAAAAAGAAAGAAAACACGTAAAATGCTACAGGCCGTCGATTTATGCTGCGCTCTTAGGGATGAACTCTTAAAAAATAAATGTAAATTTTCTAAGTTAATCCGTTTTCTTGCATTTACAAACTCATTATATGAATAAAATATATGTATTTCAGTAAAGATAAGAAGCTAAACGAAGTTCCGATACATGTCGTGTATTTAACGTGAAGATAAGAAGCTTAAGTAGGTTCCGATACATGTCGTGTATTTAACGTGACGATAAGAAACTTAAGTAGGTTCCGATACATGTCGTGTATTTAACGTGAAGATAAGAAACTTAAGTAGGTTCCAATATATGTCGTGTATTTAACGTGAAGATAAGAAGCTAAAGTAGGTTCCGAAACATGTCGTGTATTTAACGTGAAGATAAGAAACTTAAGTAGGTTCCGATACATGTCGTGTATTTAACGTGTAGATAAGAAGCTAAAGTAGGTTCCGATACATGTCGTGTATTTAACGTGAAGATAAGAAACTTAAGTAGGTTCCGATACAGGTCGTGTATTTAACGTGAATATAAGAAGCTAAAGTAGGTTCCAATACATGTCGTGTATTTAACGTGAAGATAAGAAGCTAAAGTAGGTTCCGATACATGTCGTGTTATTAACGTGAAGGTAAGAAGCTAAAGTAGGTTCCGATACATGTCGTGTATTTAACGTGAAGATAAGAAGCTAAAGTAGGTTCCGATACATGTCGTGTATTTAACGTGAATATAAGAAGCTAAAGTAGGTTCCAATACATGTCGTGTATTTAACTTGAAGATAAGAAACTAAAGTAGGTTCCATTACATGTCGTGTATTTAACGTGAAGATAAGAAACTAAAATAGGTTCCGATACATGTCGTGTATTTAACGTGAAGATAAGAAGCTAAAGTAGGTTCCGATACATGTCGTGTATTTAACGTGAAGATAATAAGCTTAAGTAGGTTCCGATACACGTCGTGTATTTAACGTGAAGATAAGAAACTTAAGTAGGTTCCAATACATGTCGTGTATTTAACGTGAATATATGAAGCTTAAGTAGGTTCCAATACATGTCGTGTATTTAACGTGAAGATAAGAAACTTAAGTAGGTTCCGATACATGTCGTGTATTTAACGTGAAGATAAGAAGCTTATGTAGGTTCCAATAAATGTCGTGTATTTAACGTGAAGATAAGAAGCTAAAGTAGGTTCCGATACATGTCGTGTATTTAACGTGAAGATAAGAAGCTAAAGTAGGTTCCGATACATGTCGTGTATTTAACGTGAAGATAAGAAGCTAAAGTAGGTTCCGATACATGTCGTGTATTTAACGTGAAGTTAAGAAGCTAAAGTAGGTTCCGATACATGTCGTGTATTTAACGTGTAGATAAGAAGCTAAAGTAGATTCCGATACATGTCGTGTATTTAACGAGCAAAACATTTGAACTATACTGAACGGAATTCCCAAAGCCGCAATGTTATTTTTGAAATATATAATTATTTATTTTTCATTTTCTTGTAATGATATTTCATATGGGGTGCATATTCCAACATTACTGCACAATCATCTTGTTCGATTTATTTTAGGATGAGATATTTTCAAGTTTTGTGCACATGCAACTCGATTTTTTATTAAAATGACCGATATTTATGTAAATCGATTACATTAAATTAGAAATATTATACTATTATATTAGTGTTTATGTCATTTTTAGCACATGTTAGGCCATATATGATGGTCGATATTTTTGGGGTTGAGTCAGGCCATCCCAGTTTTCCTGGGTAGAACCGGTATATATATTATATATATGTATATATACATATATATATATATATAAATATAGATGGGGAAAAAACATTTATACAGTGCTACAGTTTGTAAAAACCCAAGCGCTTTCGGCTTTACGCCTTCATCAGGGGTACACAAACACGAAAATAACAAATACGAAACAAAAAAACACTAAAATACTTTCTCGTACTTTTATATATATATATACATATATATATATATATATATATATACATCCCGCCATCCGTAAGAATTGGCACTTTCTCACTTGACAAATCGAGCTCCCAGTGGAATTCGAATCCACAGTAGTAAAATTTTATACTACTACGCGTTAGGAATTCCTATACAGTAATGTATTACATGTACTATGTTTCAGGATGTCATTGCTTTCTATATTACATGTGCTACGTTTCAAGATGTCAATGGTATCTATATTATGTGTCCTAGGCTTCAGGATGTCACTGTTTTTTATGTTACATGTGCTATGTTTCAGGATGTCACTGGTTTCTATATTGCATGTGCTATGTTTCAGGATGTCACTGGTTTCTATATTATATGTCCTAGGCTTCAGGATGTCACTGGTTTCTATTTTGCATGTGCTATGTTTCAGTATGTCAATGGTTTCTATATTACATGTGCTATGTTTCAGGATGTCAATGGTTTCTATGTTATATGTCTTAGGCTTCAGGATGTCACTGGTTTCTATAGTACATGTGCTATGTGTCAGGATGTCACTGGTTTCTATATTACATGTGCTATGTTTCAGGATGTCAATGGTTTCTATATTATATGTCCTAGGCTTCAGGATGTCACTGGTTTCTATTTTGCATGTGCTATGTTTCAGTATGTCAATGGTTTCTATATGTTATGTCCTAGGCTTCAGGATGTCACTGGTTTCTATATTACATGTGCTGCGTTTCAGGATATCAATGGTTTCTATATTACATGTACTAGGCTTCAGGATGTCACTGGTTTCTATAGTATATGTGCTATGTTTCGGGTTTCCTTGTTTTCTAAATTACATGTGCTATGTTTCTGGATGTAACTGCTTTCTATATTACATGTGCTATGTTTCAGGATGTTACTGCTTTCTATAATACGTGTGCTATGTTTCTGGATGTCACTGGTTTCTATATTAAATGTGCTATGTTTCAGGATATCACTGTTTTCTATATTACAAGTGCTACGTTTCAGAATGCCACTGCTTTCTATATTACATGTGCCATGTTTCGGGATGTCACTGCTTTCTATATTACATGTTCTATGTTTCTAAATGTCACTGCTTTCTATATTACATGTTCTATGTTTCTGGATGTCACTGGTTTCTATATTGCATGTGCTATGTGTCTGGATGTTCCTGCATTCTATATTGCATGTGCTATGTTTCTGGATGTCACTGCTTTCTCTATTACATGTTCTGTGTTTCTGGTTGTCACTGGTTACTATATTACATGTGCTATGTTTCTGGATGTTACTGGTTTCTATATTACATGTGCTATGTGTCAGGATGTCACTGCTTTCTATATTACATGTGCTATGTTTCAGGATGTCACTGCTTTCTATATTACATGTGCCATGTTTCAGGATATTACTGATTTCTATATTACATGTGCTATGTTTCAGGATGTCACTGCTTTCTATATTACATGTGCTACATTTCAGGATGTCACTGGTTTCTATAGTTTATGTCCTAGGCTTCAGAATATCACTGTTTTCTATATTACAAGTGCTATGTTTCAGAATGCCACTGCTTTCTATATTACATGTGCCATGTTTTGGGATGTCACTGTTTTCTATATTACATGTTCTATGTTTCTAGATGTCACTGCTTTCTATATTACATGTTCTATGTTTCTGGATGTCACTGGTCTCTATATTGCATGTGCTATGTGTCTGGATGTCACTGCTTTCTTTATTACATGTTCTGTGTTTCTGGATGTCACTGGTTACTATATTACATGTGCTATGTTTCTGCATGTCACTGGTTTCTATATTACATGTGCTATGTTTCAGGATGTCACTGCTTTCTATATTACATGTGCTTCGTTTCAGGATGTCACTGCTTTCTATATTACATGTGCCATGTTTCAGGATGTTACTGCTTTCTATATTCCATGTGCTATGTTTCAGGATGTTACTGCTTTTTATATTACATGTGCTACGTTTCAGGATGTCACTGTTTTTTATAGTTTATGACCTAGGCGTCAGGATGTCACTGGTTTCTATATTATATGTCCTATGTTTCTGGATGTCACTGCTTTCTATATTACATGTTCTATGTTTCTGGATGTCACTGGTTTCTTTATTGCATGTGCTATGCTACAGGGTGTCCCTGCATTTTATATTGCATGTGCTATGTTTCTGGATGTCACTGCGTTCTCTATTACATGTTCTGTGTTTCTGGATGTCACTGGTTAAAATATAACATGTGTTATGTTTCTGGATGTCACTGGTTTCTATATTACATGTGCAATGTTTCAGGATGTCACTGCTTCCTATATTACATGTGCTATGTTTCAGGATATCTCTGCTTTCTATATAACATGTGCCATGTTTCAAGATGTTACTGCTTTCTATAGTGCATGTGCTATGTTTCAGTATGTTACTGCTTTTTATATTACATGTGCTACGTTTCAGGATGTCACTGGTTTCTATAGTTTATGTCCTAGACTTCAGGATGTCACTGGTTTCTATATTATATGTCCTATGTTTCTGGATTCACTGCTTTCTATAGTACATGTGCTATGTTATAGGATGTCACTGGTTTGTATATTACATGTGCTATGCTTCAGGATGTCACTGACTTCTATATTGCATGTGGTATTGTTCAGGATGTCACTGGTTTCTATATTAAATGTGCTATGTTTTTGAATGTCATTGGTTTCTATATTGCATGTGCTATGTTTCAGGATGTCACTGGTTTCAGTAGTTGATAATTCCGACGTGACAGATGCAAAGATAATGAGCATTTATCCGAAAAACGGTAACGAGCAGCACTGCATAATAGTCAATTACCTGTGTACGCATTTGGAAACGCAGGAGCATGAAGAATTCTACACCCTAAATGTCACCCTAGAAACACCGTTCGATCACGTTACGGTAAAATATTACATTTCATCAAATATTCATTACATTGATAAAGGTACCTCAATAATTAGTAGGTAAAACCTATTTGATTTCAATTATTCAAATTATTATTAATAATGATTTGAAAATATGTAAGTTAGGTAGAAAAAAAGCAAATTAAAGGCACTAACCCGCCAAATAACGACACAATTACGCTTCAAATAATTTTTATCCAAACCCAGTCCAGGTGTTCAGGTCACAATATAATGTATAAATGCCGATCAAAAGTATATGTTTATTCATTGATACTTAACATACCCAAGATTAAATATGCGTAAAATGAATTATGAGTTGGTAACTATTAATTCGACGTTCCCGTTTTGAGTTTTGGCTTGACTCGTTAAAGCCGTTTATATTGTGCCTATAGAGTTAGGATTTTCAAAATATATAAACTTTATGAATAATTATATAACTCGTCGTCAGTATGTTTAGAAACGATATGCATCTGTTTTAAACTTTGCCTTTGATGGCGAGGTAGGGGCTTTACAAATATGAGTGTCGTGCATTTTTGTAATAATTGTTTTACTGATGATGACATCTCTTCACTTAAACAGTTCCAGTGCATATACCAACTCAAATTTGAATTGTCTAAACTCTACCACAGCGACAATTCAGATATGTTTAAATATCTGCAACATTGAAATAAGCCATTTTATCTGTTTTATCCAATTTTGGTCAGGCAGAAAGCCACGAAAACTATTACTTTTGCTAGAAGTTGGTCCGGATATTATTTCGATAATTAAAGTTATGGGGTTTAGGGTTAGGATTTTCCGCTACTAACTCGGCCGTCCGCGCACCCATAAAGCTGAAACTTGCGGGCACTCTGCACACCGGCGGCGTGCAGTGGAAAGTATACATCGTATATTAGTTTCGTTTTGTTTTCAGGCTTTCAGCATTCAGGCATTTATATAAAATGCTCAAATATATCATAGGATAAGATCCACTAATGCCGAACATCATGTGTGAATATGTGTGAAGCTACAGAACTTATATTTAACTTGCCTTCCGCTTTATGGACTCGCTTTTGTTTGCAATGTCATGTTCACCAGCTCTTGGCGAAAGCGGGAATTCAAGCGATCAAATTTAACGAGGGTGGCGTGGCGCAGTCGGTAGCGCGGCGGATTTGTAACGAGATCTTCGGTGTGTTCTTGGGCAAGACACTTTCCCTTAGCCTCGTCTATCCTCCGAGCACGTTAAAAAATCATAAGAATATATTGGATAATAAGAGTAGGGCACGGTTCCCGGATTCCTATGTATCCTTCCCTCTCTCTAGGTCGGCTCTAAATAACCTATACATTGATAGATCCTATAGTTATTTCTGATTCTCTTAAACCCTTAGATTCCGAAATTGTAAACATACCACATGGTACATGTATAAGCGACCACCATGATACATACTTAATGTTTCAATACAGTTACAAGGTTCGACCGACATTTACTCGACGAGTTCGGAATTATAAGAAAGCCAGTTTCATAAAACTCAATGATCTCCTTCAAAATACAGACTGGTCTTTCTTACATAACGATTCGCTGAGTGTTGCGTGTGAAAAGTTTACTAAATACTTTTTAAATTAATTAATGTGTGTATCCCATCGAAATGTGTAACAATTCGTCCTAATGACAAACCGTGGTATGATTCAGAAATAAGACGTGTTTCAAGACAACGTGATCGTCAAAAAACTAAAGCAACGCGTACTCAATCATTCTCTGATTTAGCAGCATATAAAAGATTTCGAAACAAAGTTAATAATCTTAAAAAAACATGCGAAAGAACGCTTCTTTAATAATGTGGAAGCTATAATTACTGAAACAACTATTACGGACAGACGTCAGTATTGTAAACTTTTAAAATATTTCATGAAGTCAAACAAAAAATTGGAAACTATTACACCTTTAAAAACAGTCAAACCCAATGGCGTCATCCTACTCAGTAACTGACCAAGAAAAAACGAAATGCTTTAATGAATATTTTGTTTCAATATCATCAGTTGATGACTCTAATGTTGAATTACCTATTTTTCATTCAAAATCTAATAATACATTAGAAACTATTTATCATGTTTATATAGAAGATTTCGAAATTGTTGATATTATCAAGATTTTAGACGTAAATAAAGCATATGGAGATGATGAAATAAGTCATAAGATATTAAAGGATACCGTTAATACAATCTCAAAACCTCTACATATACTTTTTAACAGATCATTAAATTAATCTATTTTTCCCGACCTATGGAAATGTGATATGGTTATGGCACTTTTCAAAAAGTCAGATCCTAGTCCTATGAACTATAGACCAATATCGTTACTTAGTTGCGTTGGTAAAATAATGGAAAGAATAGTATTTAAACACATGTATAATTTTCTACTTATGTTTGATCTTATCTCTAGAAACCAATCTGGTTTTCTCCCTGGTCATTCTACTACTTATCAACTTGTCGATAATATTATGTATCGCCAAATATGTCAGGCATTCGATGCTAAACAATTTACGTGTATTGTTTTTAATGATATGTCTAGAGCTTTCGATCGTGTTTGGCATAAAGGGCATCTGATTATCTCTCAACCCGATCTCAAAGAGTCCGTGTCGGATCTGCAAACTCCGAGTAAAAAACTGTAACTGCCGGAGTTCCTCAAGGCTCTGTCATGCTCTTTTATTTTTAATATATGTAAATGATATTGCCGAAAACATGCTGAGTATAACTCATTTATTTGCTGACGACAGTTCGCTATCAGTCTCAACATCTAGTATAAACGACATGGAAGGAATCCTTAATCATGATTTAGTAATGATTACGCAATGGTCAAAACAATGGCTTGTACAATTTAATCCTGCCAAAACAGAAGTTATGTTCTTTTCTTTAATTAATAATGATCGTCGTCCAACTTTATATCTAGACAATGTCCCGTTGACTTTTGTTGACAACCACACACATCTATGAGTAACATTAAGTAATAACGGAAAATGGCACGAAATATTAGCAATATTATTGCTTCTGCTTCAAAGGTTCTTGGTTTAATGCGAATACTTAAGTAGCTCGTAAAACACTTAATCAGATATACCTGTCTTATATGCGTCCAATATTTGAATATGCTTCCATTACATGTGATGGATGTACTTCTTTCGAAAAAGATAGCTTAGACAAGTTACAATATGAAGCAGCTCGTATTGTGACGGGACTGACTCGTTCAGTATCCATACATTGTTTATCTGAAACAGGATGGGTATCACTTTTCGATAGAAGGTAAATGCAAAAACTTATTTCAGTCTATAATGTTAAAAATGGATCCACGTTCCAAATTATATCTCAAACATCTTCCCGCAGCTAGTAGGAGATGTCAGTGCATACCCTCTCAGAAATAACAACAACTATGCCACTATTGCTAGGTGAACTGAAATATACAAAAATCGTTCGTTCCGGCTTCTCTTAACCTATGGAATAATTTGTCAGCAGAAATACAAAACTCGGAAACTATATCAATTTTCAAGACAAGACTATTAACATCTGCATTTCCGAGTACAAATGTATCAAAATACTACTTAAGTGGTCATCGATTATTTTCTGTTTTACATGCCAAAAATGAGGAATTGTGTAGTAATCTTAATAGCGATTTATACCTTAATCATTTACGCGATTCACCCGTTTGCGAGAGCGGTTTTGAAGTAGAAGATGCTGAACATTATTTTTTCCAGTGTAACACTTTTTTCACATACCGGCTCCAACTGTTTCAATCCACTCGCCATTTACACCCGTTAAATATAAGAACAATCCTTTGTGGTCGCGAACAGTTAACTGATAGAAAACGAATCTCTCTTCGAAGCAGTTCAAACATATATACGAGAAACACATAGGTTTACATGATGTCTCTGATGTTTTTCAACAATCTACACGTTCTATGCGCGTATACTATATTTTGAAAATGTTTTCTAGATAGCTTTCTTAAACTAACTGGAATTTAAATTTGGGTAAACTAGTCTTTCTCACTTTTCTCACTATTCTATCTCTCTTTCTTTCTCTATTATGTTTTCTCTGTATATTTTATTTACTTATTCAGCTTTTTACTATCTCAATGTATTTGCCATTGTATTCTATTACTCTCAGCCTTATACATTCGCAATTTCAAAATGTTAATTGGGAAGGGTTTAATCTAATGTTGTTAGAACTTGTTACCCAACCCATTTGTCATTATAATATGTCTGTCGTATATATGTATATATTTGCTCTGTATGTAAAATATTGGCAATAAAATATGTTTAACTCGAATCAAATAACCTATACAGTGTTGATGAGCCGTTAAACAACATTGGTGGAGCGCTGTGGTCTAGTGGTAGAGCGTTGGACCCATGATCCGAAAGTCGTGGGTTCGATTCCCGCCATTACCATATGCGTTGTGTCTCTGAGCAAGACGCTTTATCTGCATTGCTTAGTACTGGTTCTACCCAGGAAGACATGGAGAGTGATTCAAATAAGTTCATAGAGCTTTCGTTACAATCGATGTAAAATAAATAAGTTTAAACTAAACAACATTGAATTAAATTAACGTAGGACATGTCTTAGGTGTGGCCGTGTCGCAATGGTTAGCGCCTCGGATCCTCCAAGGGTCGTGCGTCCTATAGGCTATCCCAACCAGGACTGAATTTAGATTATTTCTCGAAATACTGAAGAAGTATTTTACCAGTCCTTCGGATGAGACTTTAAACCGCTATCTGCTCGCTAAAAAGTCCAGTGCCATACAGTGAGGATATATAATATAAGAATCTTTCAGGGGTATCCGGTGAAGATATGGTATTCCACCCCGAGGTATAAGTGTTTTTATCGCAACTGAGGCTCTGCCGAGGTTCCGATTAAAACACTTATACCGAGGGTTGGAATTCCCTATCTGAACCGAATACCCATGATAGATTATTTTTCTTGCATATCAGAGACATGTTGTGTGTCGACGCCGACAGCTACTAACGTTTTACATATTTTCCTGCATACCGGATGTTGGCGAGCGTGAATTTTATTTCGACCCTATGGTGAGATGGAAATATCTAGCCCCGGTAAAATGACGGATATCCTTGTCCGGTGTGCAAGAAATGCTTATACGCACGCCGGACATAGACATCGAGTAGTGGACATCGTTCCTGTAACGGGTAGCATTTTAATTTACAGAAAAAAGTGTTTGCCTCTGTTGTGACTTGAACAAACAAACCTCAGGCGTTCTAACAATTGAACTGTATCGTTCTTGAGAACATATATGTATATATATATATACTATTATTAGTACCATTATTATGACGTAAAATATTTTAACTCACCTTAAAACGTCCATCATGTCCCACATGTATATTGACCTTGCATGGTGTAACACTATTTTCTTTAAATTCAAACTAGGATTCCATCTCAACACAATTGTACCTCGATTGTTTATTTAACAACAAATACATGACTGTAGTCTAGTGGTTGTAACTTCATGTACTAAAGAACAGATACAAGCGCAAAGTTCCTGGTTCTTTTTTTATGAAATATAATCGCAAGCAAATAATTATCGATGTTACCTGTATGAAGGCTAGATACAATTGTGATAGTTTACGGATCGATTTCTGGTTTGCATAGTGACCTTTTGGATGTTCGTCGAATTAAAACTACTTTACCCGTGTCTCCATCCATAGTCAGAGTTAGTTGATACGCAGGCTTCATAACCGCTATTCCTTTTTGTTTATTTCGCTCTTCGGGGCATACAATTTATTATATCCTGGGACCATGCGCCGCTGGATATAGGGGATGAAATATTGCTATATCCACCGCTATATGCTTGCCATCTTCGGGATGGTTAAAATTATGTACTTTTGATTTTGATGAATATTGAGTTCTGCTCAACCCGGGGCTAGAGGGCGTGAGCAGTAGCTAGCATAGTTCACTACCTCTCATGAACAGTCTCTATCAAACCGAGACTGCAATAGTTCGTATGTGCTCGGCCGTTTCCAAAGATCCATTATCATACTCTTTTTTTAATATTAGAGTTAACGTATATACTCTTGAGCTTGAATAAGACCGTATCTGAGCTACCATTAGGAGGAACATAAAGATAACAGTTACTGTCTATCGTTTTTCTATGTATCCACTTTGAAGGGACAGCGGGCAGTCTTGAAGTAGTTATCAAGTATTCATTACGACGTGGTCTCGCCTTAATGCCATTAAGCGATGAGAAAGCTTGTATAACAAATATTTAGACAATAACACATGTTTGAAAACATTTTTTGCTGAAACAGTGCGATAACCTGTTTAAAATTACCTATTAATTTTTTTAATTTTACAATATGCAAACTTTTTTAAGCCGAAATTGAGGTTTTATTTCATATCTCAGCCAACACCATTTTCGCTTCTTGGAGAAGGGGTAGGATTGGGTATAAACGTTACTATTAGGACCATGTAATGTAAAAATAGCGTCTCGAATTATTTATATTACACAATTATTTTAACTTTAGTTCTGCCTGTAAAAGGTAATACAATGTGAAGTTCTCAACTTCTATTCATAGTTCTAACTTATTTTTTAATATATTATTGGAGCAGTATAATCAAACATAAGTAATATGCAAAAAAGTGCCAATACTGATTTGCAAAAATGCCAGTTATGTATAAAAACTTATTTTAAACTTCTCCGGCCACGTTTCATTTCATGAACATGTTTATGTGGATTTAAATCGAAATCAATACAAAACAATATATATTTGCAATTCACACATTGCAATATCTGTGAATATCTGGTAAAAGCGAGAATCAGATTTTATTTGATGACGTAGAAAACTTTGAACAGGTAAATTAATCCACTGGTAAATGTATTTATACAGTCACGCAGTGGTAAAAGTAGTATCTACGTCATGCAAATAATACTTAGTTTTATCTACAACTTACTTGCGGTTTTTAATATATGTTTCTCTCCGGGACTATCAGGAAGTGTTCATATGTTTTACTTGATAATACTACAAAAAGGGTGGCCATTCATCTTGAACGGAATGATGCGAGTTTACAGAAAAAGAAAAAGAACGCGATTGCCATATGTCCTTTTAAGATGATTAAATAAGAAGCAAAAATACCGATTTTTTGACTTGCCAATATACTGTTGTTATAGCTAATCATGAGAGAATTGAAACATAGCAATCAAAAAGCCATTTATAAATAGAGGCACTAAAACCAATAACGAAAAGTTCATCTAGACAGTCATTTCTCAATTTATTTAGACATCGATATTTTATTCTCGGGAGGAGCTGGCGCTGGGGTTTACTTGTGAAACAATTCCTTGCTTCATCCTTGCTTCAACATAAAATATATTATCCCGGCTTTTATTTACCAAATACAAGTATACTTTCAATAACACGTAGAAAAGAATAAACAACAAACTTTAAGGGAAAACCTTTCCTTTTTTCCACAAGCAAACTAAACATCTACATCTTGTTTTGTTAAATTTTCTCGCTCAATAACTGCCATACAGCTTTCAAACCTTGAAACACTTCATACATTCTTACATATGCAAGGCAGCAATATGTTTAAACCAAGTAGGTCAGGGGAATGACCTTCACCTTCTTTGACATACTTCGTTCATTTACACCATAAGTGTATATAAGTATCTTCAATGACTTATTTTATTTTGAAAATAACAAAATTTTAATGTGGTTATTCCATTTTTTTCAGCAACTGATACCTCTTGACATACGTTCTTTTTTTGTATTTTTTTACATTAATACCGTTTAATTTCAAAATCAATTTTTCATAATTTTTTATAATCCATCGTTTTTAATTAGTTAAAAGGGAGGTTTATTATAGACGGCGGCGAATCTATTTTTGGGATATATGGAAGATTTTCTGTATTGTGTTTTACTGCATTTTCACACCTAAGGTTATATTTGACCTGGGTAGAACCAGTCCTGTACACCTCCCACCATCCGTAATACACGGAAGGTACACGTCCACTAGCCTTATATACAGTTATAGAAATAGAAACTTTAAACTTGTTAAATACAGCCTCATGAATTGTTTAATTGTTTACATTATTATCTATACCTTACTAGCCTCACATACATGCAGCGAGGTGAAAAAAATGAAGTTTCCCGGTATAAGGATGTCATATTTCTTTGTAGTATTGGGGTTCATCTATTGTCGACAATTCAAGCAACGGCTCGTGGTATTTCCTGCAGAATACGGGGACAGCTCAGTTTCCTATCGAAGTCGACGTATTTGTGACGTATTGTCCTGGACCATTTGTAGCAACTGCAGTAACCTGTACATGGTCATTTGATGGTACGCTATAGTTTTACTTCGTCTGAAAAACATTTACGATTAAATGGTTTAAACATATTTTATTTCATCATTTTAGCATCATATATATATATATATATATATATATATATGATATTATTGGTACAGAACATAGCTAATAGGATTGGAACGAAAAGAAAAACGTGTAGAGTTCCTCTCCTTGGTATTTGTCAAATGCAGTTGATGTTGGCGGTAAAGACAAATTAACATCAACATGACAATAGTGTTCTAGTATTATTAAGTCAGAAAGAAAGAAAATGTATACAACAGTAAATAAGTCATAGGGAGAAGGAAAAACAACAAACATAAAACAACAACAGGGAACTCTTGGGTGAGGGCGGGGCGTAGGGACGAGGACGTGTAACGGTTGACAAAATGTTAACAGCTAATAAATTAAAACCGTTTGGTTGTTAGTAGATATAGATGCACAGCTTCAAATATAGCCACATTTGTTTGGTATGAGACAGATGTATCTCCAAAAAGAATTGTTTTAAGTGAAACGACGAATGCAAGGGACATACGGCAATTTTGACAGAAGACTGCATTTAATTTATATGTAAAGCAAGTACATTTTTTCATCATCATAGACGTGTCGCTCGTTTCAACGTCAGATGCAGTATTATTATTTTGTTAACACTGTTTTCATACTCCGACATATATTTCTTTTAATATCCGGCAAACCATTATTATACAGTAAATAGAGGTCAATAAGATTCGTAACTAATTCAATGCAGATGTTAGCCAAATAAAGGGAGGCGATTATTAAAATGAACTCAATTGTTATAGTATATTTATCGAATTGAACAATTTAGTTTGTATAAAGAGATACTAATAAAATAGTTTTGTTTAGACAAAGTCTGTATGAGGTCAAACTTTATGAAAATAAAGGGACTGGAAGTTATCTGGAAGCATTATGGGTGTCAATTCAAATATCCAAATAAAATCATCATAATGTGTTGCAAGGGTATGTGCAACTTGCATATGCACTAACATAGCTCTGGTGATTCGTACGATTTAATTATTGTTAATTAAATAAATTGGTCTGGAAGACTTGACGACTCGGCTAGATTGTGTTGTATCGATCATTAATATTAATGCACGTGTAATAATATACAGAGCCTGGTCTCAGCGAGTTGGCTTATTTAATCATTTATATTAATGCACATGTAATATATAGAGTCTGGTCTCAGCGGGTTGGCTTATTTAAACACCGAGATGGGCGTAGTGTTTAAATAACCAACGAGCTGTGACAGACGCTATCTTCTTTGCAGCAAGGTGTACTTAGTACCTCTATGACGTCAGAGTGACTTCCGAACTCTAAATTCCTCTATCAGATAATTGTAACCCTAAATTTAGTTACCCTAAATTAAACGATTTAATGGTTTGCATTTATCACAGGACATGTCATCGACCATGCTACATGGTATTTTAAGGCTTTATAAATTCATGTTTTGTAACAAAGTACACTTTATTAGTCAATGATTCATATGTACAATCGTAAGCAATAATATAAATCCAATTTAAATTATAATATATATGATTAAATAACAAAACCAGCCGAGTCGTCGAGTTTTCCGGACAAATCATTTACAAAATCAATAAACCTGCGGTTACATGCGGCTTAATTTTATGCAAATGTACATATCATATAAAACTGAAGTACATTAGAGTACGAAGGAGTGTGTCAAATTTGTAACACTAACGATATTGAAGACGAGTGCCAGATCCAGAGCTATGTCCTTCCCATATCGCATGCAGTGACGTTCAGTTAATTACATTTTAATGTATATTACATTTTAATCATCCTTTATTTTATTTCTGCACATTTTAAAAGTTCCAGATGCTACTTCTGCTGCTAATGAAGAGTCATTCATCTCGACGGGATTCTCTCAAACAATGCCCACAGCATCCCCGCAAACAACGTACACGGCCTCTCCGCAAACAAAGTCCACGGCATCTCCGCAAACGGCGTCCACGGCCTCCCCGCAAACAACGTCCATGCCCTCCTCGCAAGCAACGTCCACGGCATCTTCAGACTCAGATGTACAGAGCACAGAAGGACTGTCCAATACCACCTGCCTGTGCCCGTGCGAGTGTACCGCTCATATGTCTCAAGCCGACATGGACGCGATGAAGGAAGACTTCATTAGGAACATGCGAATAGTAAAAACCAGAACGTCGAAATCAAGGAGGATACTGGGAAGCGCGTCCGATAAGCGTTGGATAAGCCGCGGAATTGGAGGGTTAGGGATAATAGTCATGACCATTGTTTTCGGCAGTATACTGATCGGCGATACAAAGTTGTTTATACGCAATGCTAGGACGGCGCTAGGACACATTCGTGATCGGTGGCAATGATAGATTGGCACTAGCACACATTTGCGGCAGGTGGCAATGCTAGGACGGCACTAAAATACATTCGAGGCCGGTGGCAATGCTTTCACGGCACTAGAAAACAGTCGAGACCGGTTGCAATCATAAATATATAGTCTTGAAAATTAAACATAGTGATATCCATTAGAAAAGTAGGTACAAACGTAGGTAAACAAGCTCACGGTAACCTATGTCTTCATGTTTAAGACAGAATCATCAAAAGTAGATCAATTAACTCAACAGTAGGCCATTGGGCTACTACTTGTTTTAGTACATATATAGTCTTGAAAATTAAACATGGTGATATACATTAGGAAAAAAGGTCAGAACTTTAGTAAACAAGGTCACGGTAACCAACTTCTTCGTGTTTAAGATAGAAAGTTAGAATACATGATATTCACGACCAGGTGACACTGTCATTTCAAGTTGAAGGTCATCAGTCTGAGGGCCATGTAAGGTATATCACTTGTAACACTATTAAAATAACGTTGATCAATGTTAATATGTTCATTTAAAATGTCGAATCTCATTCGGAGACTTATAAATAGACATGCAGGCAAACATCACCGTAACGGACCCGTTGATTTTATTTGTTACTCTACCTCTTAAAACATTGGTTATTGTTTTATTATACCCTGACATGGTAATACATTTCATGTTAACCCTCCGTTTGCATTAAGTAGTAGCGAGTTCAAGATAAAAGTCTCTAAGTAGACTATGAACAAACTCTGAACAGTCAACATAACACATTGTCTATAGCAAGTACGTGATTAGGTGAGAGGGAGATATTGTATTTATTTCTACATATAAATGAATAATCAATCATATGTTTTGATGTCATTTTATCCATCATTTCAATACCATACACATAATGCAGATATAATTGTGTACACTATGGGTGGAGACTTTATTACGTTTTGCGTTTTATTTTTTATAAAACAGAAAAGAAATGTTTTATACGTTCACAAACTTACTTTAAGGTTGTTTAGGTTATTTAAAGTACTGACAGGCAAGTGTTATTCTACAACACATACGTGTGGTAACGCATCTCCTGGAAAATTTTCGGCGGTAACATTTCCCGGCAATATATTAATTATCTGTTATACCGGACTATGAGATTAATAAATAGACATATTCATATCTGCTTTGATTACATAATTTTAATTAAGTCAATTATCGAGAATAGTGGGAGAGGGAGGAGGGGTGGAGGAGAAGAGCGAAGTTGGTACGGGGGTGGGGGGGGGGGGGGAAGATGGCGCTTGAAATAATTTGTCAGTCAACCGGTTCTGATCGATATGAAAGAATAACTTGTTTGAGATGCCCCCGAAATTTACTGCGGGCATATTCGACACTTACTTGTGGTCCAGTATGTCCGCAGATATGGCGTTGGAGTATACTTTAAAGTTGCAAAAAACTAAATACTTTCCCATAGACCTCCTGTGGCACCTGTCAGCTAATATCTCAAGAATTATACTCCAGATTTTCTTTAAATTACATTATTTCATAGATATTTCCATCACAGTGTGAAAAAGACAACTTTTCCAGCTCAACCTCTCTGCACATGTCTGTGTTTACAGACACTATTGAATCCGCACTGAATATTGACATGCAATTGCAATGGATGTTAATACGGAGCCTTAATGAGCGCAAATGTATTATATGTGACGTCCTAGAAGACGAATACCATTTATATTAGAGTTTGCTTTATATAAAGAACTAAGAACAAAGCTTAACAAGCTGTACTTTTTGCAGAAATACTTTTTCCTAAATTTATAGAATTGTTGTCATCAGAAAAGCATATTACTGTACAGAATATATCTACTTATGTCTTTGATGCTTTCAATATCCGAAACGAATTATAATCATTAAATACTGGTACTCTCACAAGAGGTACTCAACATTTTGAATATGTCAAATGGTATTTTTGTCTGCGAAACGTGGTGTTGAATTATGTTTCTATACTAAATAATCAATATGGCTTTGATAATAAGAAGTTATTAAACGGCAATGGAGTGCCCAAACTGGATATTAGCGCACCTTGTGAGATATTGGCACGAGGGCTTTAGCCCGAGTGCCAATATTTCACAAGGTGCGCCAATATCTTGTTTTGGCACACCATTGCTGTTTAATGAGATTTTATTGCATAAATTCTACGAGGAAACAAAAAGACAATAGGAATATCTTTTAATGAATATTTTTTCTACACATGTTTTTTTTGTTTGTTTGTTTTGTTTTGTTTTCCTTATACATTATAGGGAGATGTCTAACTCAATCTAGACTATAAAATAAATGTCACAAGATATATTTTATTGAATGCAATATTAGATCTTACAGCAGCATTTCAAGTGTATTATTTTGTGAATATATATTCAAGGTGTATTCTGTTCCGATTCACTTTTAATAATCCATCATGGTTTTAAAGAATTAAAAGTCCATCTCAGTTCCGTTCATCGTCTTGATTGCCCTCTCAAGAAATACAACATAATCTATTCCTTCAGATGTCGTCCTTAATCAGCTCTAGATCCTCCGCCCTAGATCCCCCAAAGGATGGTTTGGTGTTATTGTCTACCACACTGACCAAACTGGATGGTATTCATGCATTGTTAAGCCGCATCGCGTTCATAAGAGACTCCGGGTTTTCTGAAGAAAAAAAAAAAAGCAAATCATTTATATTGAAAGGTATATTCATTAAACAGCAAACATGTTATGGTGCGCCCCCATCCCCCCTCTTGAATCCGCCTCTGATTTAAATTGAAATACGTCAACTCGTGACGCAACAAAAAATCGTCATAACTAGTAGATCAACTAGTAGTTGTTTGTCTTTGACTTTGTCATGTTTTCTGTTTACCTTTGTGCTGATAAAAGAAACTACACACATGAACTTTTATTTTTCAGTGAATAAAATAAATTTAAAGGTAGGAATTTTTTTTTTTTAGAATACATTATGTGGCACATATAAATGTTATCTAAATGCCGTGAGTGTATGTGAATTTATTTCAGAAGTTCATTGCAGTCACTAGATAAAAAACAACATCATGTATAAAATCGTATGGTAGATGAAGATTGTCAAAGTAAACTTATCAATATTATATCATAGTAAATGTAAACGTATTACCATGGCCAAGAAGAGATTTATTTCGAAGCTTGTTCAGATCTGCTCCATTTTAGTTAGCCCCTCTTGTTTAAAGCTACACAATCCCGATAAAAGGTACACTAGAACTGAGCAAATCTAACGGTTATTACTCATGTTACTGTAAACGTGTGGGTTCATATATGCAACATGCATACTACCTAAATTCACTGAATATTAATGAGACAAAGCGGTGCTGTATGAGACGCTTCAAGTACTTTGTGAATCGACCACTGGTCTTATAACGGGTATAAAAGCGGATTTTAACAGACGGCATTTTACCACCGAACTGATGAGACTAATCTTCAGTAGAAAGACCTAATATGATATGCAAGTCATTAGAAATTGAAAAGGAAGCTAAATATGTACTTACTCGAACAACCTTATAAGTCCATATTTATATATAATCCAAAACAATACCTATAATTAAACGTAGCGGCCTTTTAAAAAAGATTCTTTCCAACTATCCCATTGCATCAAAGAAAATATTATATACAAATAATCCTCCATTTGTATGTGTTTGTGTGTGTTCTGTATATTGACACAAATTAAAACACAAGGGAGACATTGTTTATCAAAATTGGAATACTGGTAGAGGGGCCCCAAACCAACGCTCATAACTAATGGTAAAGATGGAGATATAGTATTTGTTATGTGAAGTTATGCATACATGGTTTACACATATTAGTAGATTATAAATCAACATATTTTTAATAAATTCCTCTTTATTTATGCATGAATTGAGATATTTAAATCGAAAATAAAATGGATAGAGAGACACAGAGAGACATAGAGAGTCAAAAGAGGGAGAAGGAAATAGAGAGAAAGAGACACACAAAGAGAGAAAGAGAAGGGAAACAAGTGAGAGGGAGGGAGGGAAAGAGTGAGAGAAGGGGAAGGAAGGAGGGGCGAGGAATTGAAAGAGAGAGAGTTTCTATATAGTCTTATAGACATAGGCGTAAGAGCCGGAGGACCCCACTGGGGTGGGTCCCAATATTGATGTTTTCACGAAACAAATAAACGCAACACAAAATGTATGAACAGGCAATCTAAACATTACAATTCTGATTGATCAGATTTCCAAATCAAAGAAAATATTTTATTCAATCCGTGAAATAAAAAAATTCTTCCAGCTGAAAAAAAATATATATGAAAGATGTCAGCTTCCATCTGTATGACAGGGTAAGTGTTAACTAAACACCGAAATATTTAGTATAACTATTAAGTTCAAATACTAGTAATTAACCTGTCCTAAGTTTACTTATTTAAATCTTTAATGTTCTTTAATCAAGTTAAATGATTTGTAAAGTAATTTTCAATGAAAACAGGCCCGTAACCAGCTGAAATGTAACCGGAGCATATCCCTTATTTTGTTGTCCGCTGGCATTAATCTCCCTCCCCACCCTGGATCCTTCAATGTGTTGCATTTCCCCAGGGTCCTTATATACTAGTATTAAGTTGTTTTTATGTAAAGTATGTGCATGTGTATGTCCCAAAATTCAAACAAGGCAACTGCCTCTGTGTGCCCCAGTATAGCTACGGACCTGGAAAAGCAATATGTTGAAAAGCAATGGTTTATAATCACGGTGGACAGACGTTACGGACCCTGGCTGCTCAAAAGAGCGTTACCTTGATCCTGGTTGCTCATGTAAAGGACCCTGGAGGGTAAAACACGTAAACTATTGGACAAGAAATTAATATTTCTTTCCAATAAAACACTTATTAAAAATGATCGCACCCGCGGAACACTAGGTGCATTTGTGTGTCTGAATACATGAAGAACGGGTTATAAAAAATGTTTTAGATGTGAAAGAACGCGCACTGTTTACACACCGACGCGCGAAAGTACGTCTAATTCTAAGAAAATTGTGTGTATTTCAAAAGCAGACACCACTATTGGCATATGCTATGTCTGGTATTATGTATTTTCAGTCATAGCATCCATTGAACGTATTTAATACATAATACTATCTACATATTGTCAGATGCGTTAATTTGTTAGTGCATTGCAAAGTAACGGATCCTGCGGATCCTGTTTGCTTCTGACACAGGATCCTAGCTGGTAGATGAAAACGTACATCTTAAAAAAAACGACTAGATATATTCCCCTGTTCGAAATATCTCGGTTTGCTTCAGCAGGGTTTTCGTTATCACAAACTACGTAGATCTTTCTCTAAATTCTTCCGCCGCAACGAGGGCCTGCTGGAAGAGTACAACACCAACCTTAAAACACTTCTGCGACTAGGCATATCACAAACCTCATGTTATAGAGATGTGGTCTATAAACTTCGAAAATTAAAGAGGTCTGACGGGTTTCCTGACCGCTTTACAAATTTAATCAGGAAATTCGTCAGAAAAGGATATAACCCTTTGGTTTTACAGCGCACTGCATGTTTAGTGATGTGCGATGACTGGACTACCTCTTGGGAACTCTATGATTGTACCTACTGAAACCCCAACTAAGGGAGGTGGGTGCATGAGCTTTCGTCCCTCGAGTTTTCTGGTCGTACCCTAGATTGGTTTTCTCTTTAGCTGCAACTATTATGGTTGTTCAGCACGATTCTGGATACATCCTGAGATGTTTATTTATTTTTATGTTTTTGTATGTGTTTCTTTAGTTAGTTTATTGTTAGAGAATTTCTTGATGTAGTTTTTTTTACACTGTCTTGTCTATTTGGGCGCTGAAGACAGGATAATAACGAGGATTGTGCGCCTATAAAATCTATTCAAGCTAACCAGTAGGCCTTATTGCCTACTGACCGTTCCAAGTCGGTAAACCTGTCTTCACCACTCTTTCTGTTGTTTTTTGTCTCTTTCATTGTATTTTCAAGTCCTTGTTTGCAGTACAGTTCGGACCTACGATGCCATTGCGTTCGGACGCTGTGGTTTCTATAGGACCCTATATCTCATTTTTGATATCAGCGGTGGATAAATCTGCGACATTTTCAATTGGGTATGGTATTTGCGGGAGTCATCTTATGAAAAACAAGAGGTCATTGACCTTGAAGCTCTACTGAAAGATTTTTGATAGCTAGATCAGCATTCCTGTGAAGTTTCATGAAAATCCGTCAAGTAGTTTCAGAATAGTCGCAACAAGTTTTCATTATATAGCTATATGTAAACAAAGATGGTCGCTGGCGGCCATGTTTAACGTCAAATCAATTATTTTTTGACAAGGACCAACATCATGTCATACTGATCATTTTAGGAAAAATCCAATATCACTTACAGTTTTCAAGAAGTAGTCGCTACAAACTTGTATTTTGAAAATCTATTTTTAGCCATGGCGGCTATTTTGAATTTCCTGCCGACCTGAAATTTTGCTAGGATCAATAAGACATCAAGAGCAACATTCCTGTGAATTTTCATGAAAATCCGTCAAGTAGTTACAGAGGAGTAGTCGCTACAAATTGTTACTAGATAACTCTATGTAAACAAAGATGGCCGCTGACAGTCATGTTTAACATCAAATTAAAATGATTTTCGACAAGGACCATCATCATGTCTTGTTGATCATTTTGGAAAAAGTCCCATATCAATATCACTTATAGTTTTCAAGAAGTAGTCGCTACAATCTTGTTTTTTGAAAATCTATTTTTAAGCTGTGGCGGCCATCTTGAATTTCCCGCCGACCTGAAGTATTGCTAGGATCAATTAGACATCAAGAGCAACATTCGTGTGAAATTTGATGAAAATCCGTCAAGTAGATTCAGAGGGGTAGTCGCTACGAGTTTTCATTATATAACTCTATGTAAACAAAGATGGCCGCTAGCAGCCATGTTTAACTGCGAATCAAAATAATTTTCGACAATGATCAACATTGTGTCATACTGATTATTTTAGGAAAAGACGCATATCAATATCACTTAAAGTTTTCAAGAAGTAGTCGCTACAAACTTGTTTTTGAAAATTCATTTTAAGCTGTGGCGGCCATCTTAAATTTCCGAACAACCTGAAATGTCTCTAGGATCATTAAGACATCAAGAGCAACATTCCTGTGAAGTTTCATGGAAATCCGTCAAGTAGTTTCAGAGGAGTAGTCGCTACACGTTTTTACTAAATAACTCTATGTAAACAAAGATTGCCGCTGGCAGCTATGTTTAACGTCGAATCAAAACGATTTTCGACAAGGACCAACATCATGTCATGCTAATCATTTTAGAAAAAGTCCCATATCAATATCACTTAAAGTTTTCAAAATGTAGTCGCTACAAACTTGTTTTTTAAAAATCTATTTTTAGATTTGGCGGCCATCTTGGAATTCACATCAACATTTTTGCTAGGATCAACTAGACTTCATGGGCAACATTTCTGTAAAGTTTCATGAAAATCCATTCAGTAGTTTCAAAGGAGTCGTCGCTACAAAAAAAATACGGACGGACAGACAGCGGACGGACGGCGCACACCGCACCACGGCATAAGCTCTGCTTATCTCTGATCCGTAGTGCTAAAAACAATGTGCTGAGACATTTTAACGATTTTCACATTTAACGAATTTTCACCCTCCAAACATCGGCGAGGAACTCGTACTATTCAAGGGGGCCGACGTGGTCTAGTTGATAGCACGTTGGAATTGAACCGGATGAAGCCTTATCGGCGCAAGTAATTTATTCTGTGTATTATTGAGTAAAACATGTTCCCTTAGTCTCGTCCGTCGGATTGGTATGTACACCGGTTCTGTTCCTTGGAAGAATTTGCTAATCAAAGGAAAATATATTCGTTAGTAAGATTAGGGCAGCTTCTCGGATTTTTATGAATCATTCCTTTCTTTGCGGCGACCGGCTATGCATATTCAATATAATGTCCTGATAAACAGATAAACAACATTCAGTTAATCGTTATGTGAAAACCTTTTTAAATCATAGAATGACTCCGTTGAGGGTGTTCCGCTCGATATCCGCTACTGCTTTAACAATCAAAAGTGGCAACATTCTAAACACAACTTTCTCAAGAACTATTTGTATAAAATAATGAAAACTTGCGAATTCAAAGTTTACCATTGTTAAATGCCTATTTAAAACTTGTTATTGACATTTTCAGCAAGTATTCGGAGATCGTAAACGAAAAGCTAAGCATTTCTATAGGGGGTGTTCAATGTATTTCTTCACGCAATTAGAACTGTTTGTAAATAAAATGTACAGTAAGAGTTATTATTGTCAACCCTTCTGTGTTTGTGATGTCGTTTGCATTTTTTATTACTTTTGTCTTTTCGTTTGTCTGTTTGCGTGTTTGTTTTTGTGTTTTGTGGTTGACTGTTGTCCTTGAATGCTGCTTTCCCTGTCCGATATTTTTATTCTTTTTTATATTAAACAAAATATCTCAATAAAAAAACCTTTTTGTTATTTCTTGCGTACATCAACGGTTGCCTCTATATACGACATGTCAGGCTACATTATGCCAACATTCATATATATATAGTCTACGTCACTAGTTGTTCACATTGCTGCAATGTATTACTGGTAAAATTTGATTTTTTTATTCATTGTTTTTTGTTTTTAAATATCATTTATGATCAAACAATTGTTACCTGTTAGGGACTTAGCTAGAGCATTGCTACTGTAATGTGGTCCCGGTGCAAACTCCATGAACTTGTTTTATACCCAGATACGCTGTGGTTTAATTTTGGGAGTACTTCCCACTGTTTTATATCTTATTTGACGCTGACATGTTGATGATATAGTCTGAATTCTTCTATCATCTCGCCCCTCGTTTTTCGATTTTCTTTTTTTAAAATTTCTGATTTTTTCAGAGAAAGTGTACTCTAAGATATTACCCTTTTGAATAAATCTTTTTGTTTTTAAATATAAACTCTGTGTGAGGTCATTGTCGTGTAGAACGGCGACAACAATCGTCATGCAGCGCGCTCGGGAAAGTAAGTTTGGTTTATGTCTATTGCGGGCCCATGGTTTATTTTATTGTACTGTCGACGGAAGACAGGTCGTGAAGAGAGAATTATCTCAAGGTGCAAACGTATATACACGTACGTAGGTTCGGGGTACATTTGTTTAGTCTTGTACCGTGTACGACATAGATGCATTTAGCCAAATCCACCAAATGATTCTCTCCTATAATCTCCTATAATAAGATCACACCCTATACATAGTAATTCAATATTGGGTTTTTCCTTTTTATTTTCCATCATGCTGTCGGATGAATGATTTTAGTACCGGTGGTCCAGAGTGATGAGACGCTGTTTCAAGTTCACCGCTACCGATTTCACGAGGCATGCAGTACTTGGCCTACTTATGAAAAAGTGGGTGGTCTGCCTCCCCCACGAAAAAATTGACCATCATATTATAACCTAAAATGTGCTGAAGATGACTTAAAACACCATGCAACACACATATGTTTTTTTTGTTATTGTTTTTGTTGGTGGAGCCAAAGTCCCGATCGTCGTTTTCTCTTTAATCTGAAAGTATATAGAAAACAATATATCAACCAAGATCCGGTGCCAATGATACGGATTGTGTCCGTTGCCAGAATCTCTCGCATTTTGTACAGAGCAGCCAGAGTCCGTTACGTCTATCCAACGTGATCAAGGTCCTTCGCGATTGAGCATATTTATTTAAAGTAACTTAATTAGTACAACAGTGTTATTCGGCTTCCGTAGCGCAGTAGGTTAGCGCACTGTTTTACTATGCTTTCCCCGTTGCGGATGAGGTTCTAGCCCGTGCTTTAGCACTTTTTAAAAACATTTCTTTTATTAATTTTCTTTTTATGAAGAAGTAGTCAAATGCCTTTCAGATTCATCAGATTTAGATATTAACAAACATAGGCATAATAGCACGCACACAAGCACGGCTTACGCACGCACCCACAAACACGCTCGCACGCAAGAACGATCTGTTCTTTACGAATTGACTCTTATTATTTTCACAAGAAGCTCCGGAATTGAAAAGTGTAACTGAAGGATAGACGGATGGGCGACCTTTATGTGTATACCCCTTCCCCACATCCTGAAAACTATGATTTGCGAGCAATAATATTACTGTTTTTTTACCAACAAAAGAAAATTCCAGAAACATGTATATAACTTAATTTGAACAATACCCTTCAAGCGTCTCACTATAAACAATAATTTCTCCATGCCCAGTGTCAACATTTGAACATGTATTTCACGTTACATAATATTGGCTACCGATACACGCTCTCTGTATATGTATAAATGTATAATATGTGTAATGTTGGATTATTTCAATGATATTATAGGAAATAAGTATATACAATATATGGAACACATGTGGAATATGCGGGTAAGTGTTTATGATTCTCTGCACAGTGATGTATTTACGTTATGCCTTACGCTTTTTACTTGTTCCCTTCCGTTCAACATTATACAAACATGTATATATTTAGATTGCATCATCATCGAGTTGAACAGTCTGTAGTTACCGGATAATTTTTGTATTACTTATTTCTTATTACTTATTTCTTATTACCTATTTATTAAGGGCGGGTTAAAACATGGCGAATATCTCGTTGATAATTTATTTACTATATGTTTGCTTAACATACTGACCAATCTATCTTATACTTTCAAAGATGTATTCACTTAGAAAGTGTTGTTCTTCACGTACGGGTGAAGCCCTGGAGGGACTTATTAGTTATGACTTATTAGTTATTACTTATTTGTTATTACTTATTTGTTATTACTTATTTTTATTACTTATTTGTTATTATATATTTGTTATTACTTATTTGTTATTACTTATTTCGTATTACTTATTACTTATTTCCTATTACCTATTTGTTACGGTATGCATGGTTAATGAAAACATGGCGGATATATCGTTGATAAGTTATTTACTATATGTTTATTTAGCATACATACCAATCTTATGTTTTAATTCGCTCTGTTCAAACAAACATAAAACATTTATGATCTATTCTCCAAAATAATTTTAAAAAACCTCAGGTTTTCAAATTATACCAGTAAAGGTTAAATTCTAAAAGAATAACAAACAATAGAAGAGTGTTAATTCGCACAGGCAAACATTTATTCCATTTATTTACAACATAATTAAATGGCGATGATTCCATTTCCTGCTCCTTGAATATTGGAGATCCTGTCCAATGTACCTTATAACATAATTTATGAATTAAACACAGAGCTATAAAGCTCTCACTAAGAGATAGAAGCTGAAACACTGCGCGTTTAAACACTGTAGCTCTTGTTTTCACTGTTTATTGTCCGGAACTCATAACACCTATGTCCATCCTTCTTAGAACGGTACTACAAAATAATTAAAAATAACAATTGTTAATAACACTTCTTTGAATAATGTCTCACTGTACTATAATGCACTGTTATTACATAATTCATCATGATACATAATTATATGGTTTTACTTAAAATATATTTTTCGGCTGTACATGCACTTCAGCCATATTTAACCCGTCGGTGCCGTTAAGCATTGTCTATGGTAATACTACGATTATTGTAACTTTATATTAAAGTTCTAAATTACGTAGATTGGTGGGTGGGTGGGAAAAGCGACTTTACTGTTTGCCTGTCGGATTCGAACGACAGAAAAGCTTTTCTGCTCAGTACACGTCAGCGTATACTCGCTTTGCACGTGCAAACGAGTATATAGCGCCCTCTAGGAACCGGTTGAAACCTGTATTAACAGGTTCATTGTAACTCGTCGAACTTTAAATTATTTAAGAGACACTTTTATAAATTATGTTATACTTCCAAAGCTGTAATGATGATTTCAATAATTAGAATAATAAACATTGCTCCATCAACGTAGTTAATAAAAGGTCCTAAACAGAAGAAGATGTGTGACAATTTAATCTACATGCGTACAAGGGTTCACCTCCTGGGTTAAGTACGAACATACTCATCTAATACATTTCGGACACAAACAGCTCAGAGTTGTGCTTCCGGAGGAAAAACAGATACGTCATGGTGAAAATCATTGGATAAAATAATGATAAACTAACATACAGAAGGAGGTTTATGACAAATACAATAAGTACCTTGGTTGTTTCACAAGTATATGAGTAAAGGAGTTAAACAATAGTGCCTGAACCGTCATTTGAAGAAAAGGGAGTCGCGTGGTTAAAGGATATCCAAAAACAATTCACAAATAATTCAACGTGACTTAAGAAAATATACAAATATATTTTAACAACGAAAACGAATAATTGCAGAAAATAGCGAATTGCATTTTTTAAAATCATAAACATGGAACAGCTTAACAGAATCGAAAACCAGACGCTGACTGCAGACAAACTAGCCGAAGAACTGAACACACTCAACTCGGAGGAAGTGACCAGACTGATTCCAACGATAGCGTTTCTAGCTCTGATAGCCGTGGCTGGAATTCCCGGGAACGGACTGGTTTGCTATATTTACAGGTCCATGTACAGCATGTCAAGCTCTAGATGGTTTATATTTTTCCTCGCTGTCGTGGACATGATTCTGTGTGTGATCATTACACCTTGTGAAATCGCAACCACGTTTATGCAGTACAATTTCACAAACGAGATCCTGTGTAAAGCGTCCGTGTTTGTCAACTTGTGGTCTTAGCTATCGTTGGGCCTTACTTTGGGTATAGTGTCTACTGATCACTATAGGAAGGTGTGCAAGCCTCTAGGCTGGCAGATCAATTTTGACATGGCCAGACTGTTAAGCGCCGCGGCTGTGGTGTTGGATTAATAATTGCTCTACCTCTGTGGTCGGTATATAGAATATACGAGTTCCAGTTCGAAGGCTACCACGTCTTTGCCAGTGAATGTACGTTCCGAGGGAGCACGCAGAGTAATGTCGCGCTATTCTACGTTTTGTTTGGATTTACCTTATTCGTCGCATCGCTTATTGTTATTTGTGTTTTGTATTGTTTAATTGGCTCCGAAATTAAACAACATATTCGCAGTGAAAATATAAAGAGACATATCAGCCTGAGTGCATCCATGGTCAGACGACACAACAATATTTTTCCAACGATTGATTTAGACATAACCTTAAAGAAAGTCAAATTTGCAGACGAATGAGAAGTGTGTAAAAAGAAAGCTGTTAACTTCAGTGAACCTTGTAAAGAAACACCAACAGACATAGAAGTGATGGATGATACGTCTACTAACATGGCTTCAGAAGATGATGATACTTGTGACTTCGAGGTTCCAGTTATGCGCGCGAAGAATCTGCCAAAGTCGAAATCAAGGCGTGTCAGGCGCGCCAAAGCCAGAAAGGCCATTTTCAACATGTTTCTTATCTCCATTGCATTCGTTTTGAGTTATCTCCCGTTTCTGTGTTTACATTTAGCGCGAAGTGTTGTCGATGGATTCGACGATTCTTTGTCGGCCGGCTGGAGAGCCGTGTACACATTCTTTCTTAGGTCTTACTTTTTCAACTGTGCCATAAATCCATTCATTTACGGAATCTCTGACTCGCGGTTTCGGCAGAGTTGCAAAGATGTTCTCTTTTCCATTTACGATCGTGGTTATAAATTGTTCAGATGCGTTTAGGTTTAACAACACAAACAAAATATCAAACCTCTCTGTGTTAATAAGATCATTTATAATTAAACTTTATAGAACCATGACGTTTCATCGATCTTTAAACATGTAGCCGAGCATTAATGTTTGTGTCAAATTAAAAAAAGGATTCCGTTTTCGTCTCGATCTTTTAATTTGCGGTTGATAAGTTTGTGCGCGTGTCTGCGCTAGCTATTGTGTAATACCTACATCGTGTTAAAAGTGCTACAACGTACCAACAAGTAACCGTGGACGGGTGGTTATATCTACCCGAACAAGCACATATTAATGCTAAACTTTACCGGTTCAAATCGCGTTGGTTCAAATATCGTTCCGGGCAGCTTTGGTTTTATGAAATATAATCGGAAGCCATACATTGCCGTGATCGATGTTACCTGTACAAAAGCTAGACACAATGTAATATGTTACGCATCGATTATATATTATATACCGGCATTTTAGGTGCTCGTCGAATTGAAACTACTTCACCCGTGACTCGTTCATATTCACGAGTTAATACCAGTTTACGTATAGCGTGTGTAGCTTTAAGATGTATGATATTGACGATAAAATGCTCAATAAATAGCTGCACAATTTTATTACATAATGACAAAATTAAGAAATCAAATAAATTTCAAAGAGGTATTTATTATAGTATAATGATCGGGTCATTTTAGCATTTCATGTTACATATAAGTATGTCTTGAGTATGCAATCATATATTAGCAAATATTTATTGATTTACATCCTCTCCCAGAGTGGGGATACTTTGTTATTATTAGCTCAATTACTACTGTTTATACTAATCAATTGTGGAATGTCACAAATATGCATGCATTAAGTCAAATCTGCTAGCCCGACGGATCTTATTTGATTGCGCCGAACCTATTTGAAAATAAACAAATACAAAATAGATCAATTTCATTTCGATATAAGGAGCTAAAAAACAAGATATATTTCATAAAGTGCTGCTAGGACAAAGCCAACACTTTTGGCCAAAATGCAATCTTTTCTGTCTTTCAAATCGCGCGTAAATTAACACAGTCTTTTACTGTTTTTTTATCACACTATTATCATGATTATAAATTATGTTTGTTGTGGTTTCCTTTCCTTTAATACCAGATTTATTACTGAAGATGTTTTATGGCTAGTGTTATCGAAATAAAAAATAAAAGCCATCTTGTGTAGACTGTATGGTTATCACAAATTTGGACTTCCGAATGCTATTATAAAATTGAATATTTACATTCACTTGACACTTTCCGCTGAAAACACAGCGTTTAATTTGAATTTGAAATACTATTCACTTGTCAAGTGGACGGGAGTACTGAGCTCGACTGCGCAAGCATCCAATGTGTCTCCATAGAAAATGTCGTTTTCAAGACGGTTCACACATTTCATGCACTGCACGCACGCACTGCGCACACATCCGGTGTGTATCTATAGAAAATGGCTATTCCCCTTCTTTTTCAAGACGGTTCACACACTTCATGCACGCGATGCACGCATGCACTGCGCACACACCTGGTGTGTCTCTATAGAAAATTGCTATTCCTTCGTTTTCAAGACGGTTCACACATTTCACGCACTGCACGCAGGGACTGCGCACAAATCCGGTGTGTCTCTATAGTAAACGGCTATTCCCCTTCGTTTTCAAGACGGTTTACACACTTCATGCACTGCACGCAATACACGCACGCACAGCGCACACATCCGGTGTGTCTCTATAGAAAATGGCTATTCCTCTTCGTTTTCATGACGGTTTACACACTTCACGCACTGCACGCACGCACTCCACGCAATGCACGCACGCACTGCATGCACATCCGGTGTGTCTCTATAGAAAATGGCTATTATATATATATATACCTTCGTTTTTAATACGGTAATGTAAACGCAATAATTGCCTCCCCACTCCACCCCACCCCACGTTTATGTGGTTTTAAACGCTGTTAGTGAATGGCAAATTTACCATATGGGATTTGCCATTTACCACCGGCGTTTAAAACTGCAGAAACGCCGAAGACATGCGAATCAGTTCTTAAATACATATTTCCATATTAACCAAAACTATTGTTAATAAATTTTATTCCAAAAGAAAGATATTTCCATGATACTGAAAATACAACTAAAACATCCCTTTGTTTTATGTATAGTAAGTATATTTATCGCGCTGGTATAAGTGGGATATCCTGTCTCTCTCGTAATATATATATTCTTTGAGGAAGGGAAAGCATTTTTGAAAAGCAAAATAATTGTCTGAATTCTACTTTATATCGTTTATCTCGATGGCGTTTGACATACCCATCATTTTGTTTATATCTAGGACTCACGTACACCTCTTCATTAACTAGTTTTATTAGGGTCACGGACCTTTTTATTTTACCATCTATTATTATTTGATGTCTAAAATAGCAAAACTTTTATATAATGTATTGTTTATTTGTAAATTTATCGTTGATGAGTGTGTAGTGTTATGGTCTCCCTGGTGGTTCTCATGATTAAGGACACTGTATATCCAGAAAGAGGAGTAAAATACCCCGGATTGATATTTATTTTGTCATTTTTGTCATTTTTGTCATGGTCAATACAGGTCTTCATCATAATCCCTGTATTATTTCAGGTGATTCTTGAGTGGTTGCAGAAAACAATGATCATGGCTCCAGCGACAAATATAGTGTTTATAGAGAATTTGTAGGAACTCTGCAGTTCTGCAGGTGAGAAGGTTCTAGGCCCATTATGCATATTTTGGTCTAGATGTAAATGGAGTGTGGGCATGGACCGTTCATTCTTGTTGGCGCCATGTAACCTTTTTGTGTTGGTGCCCCGTAAAATCCCAGTTCAACTCTCCATATGTACGTAGAGCCGTCCTTTTGTTTTCCTCAAGCAGTTTGGTCAGTTTTGTCCATTATATTTCACTTCATGTCTTTGTTGCAACAATGTACTTCAATATAAACACATCTAGTTAAATTGTGAAAGCAATAAATATATAAAAGCTGTTTATAATATGATGCTTTGTGACATTGAGATGAGGCCTAATAATAAAAACTGGGCATCAGCAGTAAACTACTTGTTAGAGAGCATGGGTTTTTATTGTATGTGTGGTTATTTCAGGGGGGTGGACATATGAGTATGTTCATATTAAATTTTAAACAAAGATTATCAGACACTTTTATCCAAAACTGGAATTATCGTATACATGATTATTCGAGAGCTAAAACATATTCAATTTTTAGTGTATTCTCATATAAATCATATCTAGAAAATGTTCAAAATTTAAAGTAGCACTGTCTAGATTGAGAATGTCCTCCTATAGGTTACAAATAGAAGCGGGTCGTTGGCATAAACCACACAGTATTCCTATTAATGAGGGCAAATGTTGTATATGTGACGTTCTGGAAGACGAATACCATTTTATATTGGAATGTACTTTATATAAAGAACTAAGAACAAAACTTATCAATCGATTCTATTGGCAAAGACCAAATATTCCTAAATTTATAGAACTGTTGACATCAGAAAAGCTTACTACTGTAAAGAATTTGGCTACTTATGTATTTGATGGTTTTACAATTCGAAATGACATATATTACAATCAATAAATAATAGTACTCTCTCAAGAGGTAATCTAACAACAATACTAGTGTCTGTGACATGTGGATTTGAAGAATGTTTCTCTTTTAAACAATTGCTTATAGTAAAACTTATACAATGTTAGAAATATCATAATTAAAACTGATTTAGAATGTTAGTATATTGTACAAAATGTTATATTATGTAATGTTTGTTACTGCCATCGACCTCTGCAATTGAACATTATTTGTATATTTGTCTACTCATGGACCGAATGGTCTTCTGTATTTGTTGAATAAACTGTATAAATTATGCAACTGTTAGATCGGACAAACAACGGATATAAAATGATCACTCAGTGCATTATATAACCAGCGATTATGTTCGTTCAAAAATTATTTTATAAGAATCTTTCATGGGCATTCAGTGAAGATCGAAAATTCCAGCATGAGTTGTAATTGTTTTTATCGTAACCGAGGTTCCCATTAAAACAGTTATACTGAGAGTTGGAAACCGGATACCCTTGAGTTGATCCAACAACGAATGTTTTGCATGTATATTACACAATGACGTTATGCAACTCTCATTGTTGATATCAGCGTGCGACTATTATCTTCCCCATGTGTATCAATATGCCATATATGGTAATTTATAATTATGTCGTCATAGTTTTCAAAATTGCGATTGCCATATTTGCTTAAAAAAACAAAACAAACTTAAATCATTTCATATTTTCCTCAGTTTTTCAGAACTCTCCATTATAAAGATTGTTTGGCTGTATGTCTACATTCTCTTTAAATTATGGACATGTATTATATGTGGATTATGAAAGGTACAGTACATGCTTCCTTTATTATTGTTTTTTTTTATTGTTTTTTGTATTTCCTTTTATCACATAACTTGCGGTGTGGGGTGTACTAAAGTCTATGAGGCGCCATACGTGACTATATGTTGTAAGATAAATATATACGTTGCGTGTAAAATATATATACTGAATACAAAAATATATATGATACTGACAAATATATACGTTACTCCTAAATATATATATTGAAAACAAAAATATATATGATACAGACAAATATATACGTTACTCCGAAATATATATACTGAATACACATATAAATTATACAGACAAATATATACGTTACTCCGAAATATATATATTCTGTCCAAAAATATATATCATACAAATATATATATTACTCAAAGAAATATATATTCTGAAAAATATATATATATTCTGTTTTTAAATATATATTGTAGACGCAAATATAGATACGTTACTCTGAATATATGTTTTTTCCTAATTTATATATTCTAGAAGCAAACATTTATATGTTATACCGAAAAATATATTGTCTGTCTTAATATATTGAAGATAAATAAATTGTGCGAACTTCTGGGTGACCGAAACTAAATAAATATTTGTTTTCCAAATATATATGCATTCTGCAAATATATACGTTGGCATAGACTGTGCTGCAAATATATACGTTGGCGTAGACCTACACTGTCCCGTTTTCAAAACTCGCACAAGCCAATTATGCTAGGTGTAAAAAACGCTAAAAACACGGACATGCGCAGCAGTAAAGCGATTGCGAGCGTCTACTCCGCGTAAACAACCATGGCGGTCTTTAACGCTGTAGGTGTAACTTGGTTAATGTGTTTTGTTTTGTTGGTCCGACATTATACATGTATGTTTCCGGTAAATGATGACACAACGTATGATTTGGATAGCTTCATTATATCTCTCCTTCGTCTTGCTGACGAGGCCACGCGCCTGATGCATTCTGACAATATAAATATCATTGCGGTGATGGAACGGAGGGTGGGGGATACAGTTTACGTGATAAATACATTGGTAAGAAGATGGTGCATCGACGAATCTAATACGTCACGACAGTTTCTTGTATTACAAGACTACTTTTGGACGATGTACGATCATGATCGCAGTCGCGTATTTCAATATCAGCATACTCGAGATAGTAGCTATTGTAGTCCAACAAAAAGGAGTTCTGAACCAGGACGTCATCATTTATAATCACTTCCGCGATGGTAAATGATTTGTATAGGATACACAGAAGTTGGAGCAGAGTATCATCGGAATTAGGCGTCAGTTATAGGACACTCCTAAGAAGGAGATGTGAGTTTGGTATGGACATTTCTTTTGTAACTGGACAAAGGATAACATATACTGATATCACAGATTCCAACCTTTGCATTGCTGTTGGAGACATGTTGCGAATAGTGCCTAATGCGGGTGAAACATACGTTATTGGTATGTTAGATGTTAGTTTTCCAAATTATCCATCAATCCCACAAGCAGGGAGTGCATATCCTCCTCTACTTTGTTCCCCCCCACCGCCCACATCCCACCCCCACCACCCCTCACACACCACCCCTTCTTAAAAAAAATGTGTTCAACGCCAAATTATCACAGCCCATATTGACAACTGTTACACTTGGTTTTCAATACATTAAACGGGAAAAACTCTTTATTACCACTAAAAACAACATTACAATATAATGAATTACAGTATAGGTTATTTTGTTTGTTTTATTTTAATATTGAAAACAAACTGTAGTAGTTGTCAGTGTTGTAAAAAAACAAATGATAAAGGTGGTATTAGAAGGGGAAGCACACAAGCAATAATTTAGAGTTCAGGGCGAGTGGCATTTGCTTTTTTTTTTATATATATATATACCAGTTTGTGTTTTACAGCATTCAAAACTAAAACATTTAAAATAAATGCAAGTTGCTTTTTAAAAAGTTAACAACTCTGGGAAGGGCATGTGCTGGCTGCCTGCAATCCATCCATTTATAAATAATGGAGAGAGATACACAACATTGAGGCAAACTCTTTTTTTTTTAGCTCAGCTGTCCAGCAGAGCTTATTGAATGGCGAGTTGTCCATCGTCCGTTCGTGTTTGAAACAAACACTTTTTACTATAAATACCTCAGCTGTTTGTCATTGACTTGAATATCGGTATATTTACATTCGGTATACAGACCCACTGGGAATTGAACCCGTGACTTTTCGGTAAGTTGCAAATAAGCTAACCACGTGGCCGCGGCAGCTACTGTAAACATGTGTTCAAAGTGAGACATGTATACAAACAAATTCCTTTTTGAGTCAACATACCTTTTGATCAACATACATTTTGATCTTTGAAAAAGAAATAAATAAATAAAAGAGTTTCGTGGGGGGTGGGGGGCAGGGAGGGAGGGTGTAAACATAGCTATATGTGTAAGAATTGACCAAAACAACACGGAAATATGTAAAAGAAAAAGGTTTCGAGTGGTTGTGGGGAGGCATTTGTGTGTGTGGGGGGGGCTATATAGCTATATGTGTAAGAATTGACCAAAACAATACAGAAATAGGTAAAAAAAAAATTGATCGACACATTTTAAGGGCTATCAGAATTTGGGTTCCATGGGAGCCCATGGGTTACAGGAAACAAAATTGCTTAAGCCCATGGCCAAATTTGGTTGTCCTAGGATAAGAAATGTACGAGAATTATACTTTTAAACACAGTTTACACGCAAACCTTGATGTGGGACGCCGATGCCGGGGTGATTAAATAAGAGCTCTTATTCTTCGAATAGTCGAGCTAAAAATGGTGTGGTAGCTCAATTGCTCAGAATATAACAATATAACTGGTACGTCTGGTGTTAGAATAATATGGCAGAGTGGAGCTTCATGTCATGTGTGTCTATGGCGTGGTATTCCATTGTGGCCTTCAATAAGTTTAAAGCTGCTAGCAATAAGGGTTCCATTTTGGCACTAATATTATTAAAGTTGGGCATATTTCTCCTCCAAATTACTTGAACAAGTAATTATTTTAACCAAAGTTGACATGGATGATGTTAAGGTGAAAGGCTTTCCAATTTCTTAAAACTAGAATTGTGACTACTTAAAAGGCAGACAAATATACTCCCCCACCACTACCCCTTTGAACAGTGCACTTTATTACACAAGAACAAATTTCCTTTATAATCACATTCACTTCATCTTGAAATAAAAATAAAACGACCAACACATGAAAGGTTATATGGCGCCTAACAGGAATGAACATGCCAGACTCATCCTCCATTTACATCGAGATAAAGTATGGAGAATGGGCCTAGAACCTTCTCAAATTCTTTTGTTGACACTCCATTTACGATGGAGCCACATTTCCACGTTTGCATACATGTGTCGTGAAGGAGCATGATAAAAAATTACAAAATGAATATGATGTGGGTGTTTGTGGGATTGCTGAGGTTGTATTTTACCCCACAGTTATCAAACAGACACATTCATAGTTGATATATTTTCTGCTTTTACTTAGGAGCTCTCAGTAGCAAAGATATTCATGTGCATCGTCAGCGCATTCGTGATGCCATCGCTGTTGTGGATCTTGTGAGTAGGGCGATGCGTCGAAGTGTGGCAGTTTTACGACGTGTTTACCATGTTTCTGGGCCTAATGCGTTATGGTAAGTTAGCTTTTCATTCAGCGCTAAGGCTTCTAAATTGCTTGCCATTTGTGTATATAATAAACTTTGTAGACACAATAAGTAGTTATTATGCTTTATTTTAAAATAAGGACTACAGACGCGAATAATCAACATCGTCAGAGAAAATATGTCACATGTAATTTTGCATTGTTAGCTCTGCTGGCCTGATGCAATCACGAGTTGTTAGCTTTTGTCTCGTTAAAACGATAGGGCCTTCATTTGTCATTCGATTTTTACCAATTTTTTATTATCCATGGAAGCTCGGATGAGTTTAAAAACCAGCCCGATCAGATCAGTAACACCGGTTATGAACCTAGATTTAGTTAAAAATGCTACATCTTGCCTCGTGAAGACGAAAGAGCCTGCACTGGTCATCTGATCGTTACCAAACTTTACCAGATTGTTAATATTGGTGAAAGCTCGGATGAGTTCGAAAATCAGCCAGATCGCACCTATAATTTGCCTCAAGACATAGAGCCTGTATATTTTATTTGATCATTAATATTGGTGAAAGCTCGGACAAGTTCGAAAATCAGCCTGATCGGACAAATAACACTAGAGTTATGGCCCTTGATATTTAAAGATGCTATATTTTGTCTCGTTAAAACAATAGAGCCTGCATTTCATCTGATCTTTACCAAACTTTACCAGATTGTTTATATACCGATTGTTAATATTTATAAAAGCTCGGATGAGTTCGAAAACCAGCTAAATCCGACCAGTAACGCAATAGTTACGGCCCTTGATTTAGTTAAAAATGCTATGATTTGTCTTGTTAAGACGATAGAGCACGATATTTCATCTGATCTTTACCATATTGTCAATATTGGTGAAAGTTTGGGCAAGTTTGAAAAGCAGCCAGATCAGACCAGTAACACCAGAGTTATGGTCCTTGATTAAGTAAAAAAATGAATTTTTCTTCATTTGTACGATAGAGACTTATTTACCAAACATTACCAGATTAATAATATCAATGAAAGCTTGGGCAAGCTTAAAAAGCCACTTTTTTGTTTACTACAAATCTGCGTTCCTGTATATCTTTGTAGGCACATAGATGGACATCATATGCTGATCAAGTGGCGAGTTGTAATCCATGGTGGTATTGATGGCTACAGCATATCGGTAGTATTTCTTGCCTGCTCCACTAACAACAGAGCTGAACAGTTTTGGAGCTGTTTATTAGTGCAACCAACCGATATGGGATCCCTTCAAGAGTGCGCTCTGATTTGGGTATTGAAAATTACGGTGTAGCCAGGTTTATGGTTCACCAACGAGGAATTAACAGGGGACGTATGATAACTGGACGAAGCGTACACAATCAGAGAATTGAACCTCTGTGGCGTGATGTCAGGAGGACTGTTGTTGCATATTATTACAATTTGTTCACCTTTTTAGAACAGGAACATTTTCTAGATCCTTTGGATGATGTGCATCTGTTTGTTTTACACTATATTTTTTACCAAGAATTAACAGAGCTATATAACTGGGACAATTTATTACATCTGTGAATCCACTTACAGATGATGGGAATCATGGGTGTGATTTATATCTGCAAGCATTGCAGTTATCTATTGATTCGCAGCTCATATAGATTACATGTACTCTCGAGGTGACTCATTTAACATTGTATTTCTCGAAGTATTTTGCACCAAATGGAATGTTTTACATCAAGGAAAAAAATTATGGGCTCGTTTATGTTTTTTTGAAAATATTCGTAACATTCTGTTTGTATCTGAAATTTTTTTTTACCGAGATTATTGCGACATTGTTTTCTCTATAGTATGTCTCAGTGGAGTGCGTGGTCTAGTGGGTTGTGGGGTCCATATCGAGGGGTTGTGGGTTCGATCCTCGCCGTGGCTACGTTATTTATCCTTGAGCAAGATAATTAATCCACATTGCTTAGTAATGGTTCTACCCAGGAAGCCATCGAGAATGATTAATCTAAGTTGCAATAACTTGTTTCGCAATCGATGTAAAATAAATATGTTTAAACTTAAATGTCTCAATACATGTGGCCTGCTTAGCTTAGATGGTAGCGAGGTGGATGAGGTGGACTATTGCGACACTGTATTATTACCCGCGAGTGTACTTTTATTGTGGGTTACGAGTTCAACCCCACGAAGCGGTATTTCTTTTTTTTGTACCGTCAAACAATCTTGGTTTTATTTATTAAATATTCAATAATTGTTGGTGTGTTATGTTTGTCAACGCAATTATTTTATGTTTAATAAGCTAAAAGTAACGGACATTGTTTCTGTCAATACCGGGCGTAGACATGCAAAGCAGTCGATACTGAGCGATTTTGAAGGCTATTTAGCCAAATCTTAACATAGTTGTTGAGCTATGAAGAATGTTTATGATTTTGTTGCGGACACTATGAAATCTTCAAATATAACAAAGCAGTTTAAACAGTAAACTTCAAACATGTCTTTGTTTTTATTATACAGAATTAACATTGTAAGCAAGCAATATGTATTCAGAGCGTAACTATTTACATTTATACGGAACGCATAATATATACATAGTAACAAAAAAAGTTGGTTATACAACCTATAGTTGAGTATTTTAATGTCCACATATTTAATTTTAACAAGTTTGTGCAATATTAAAAATATAACTCGATTACCATTTTAAAGGCAGTTTTATGTTATTTCTGATGACTACTTGATTATGTTAGTCTACCTATAGGAGTATTAGATGCATCCATTTTGTAACATGTGCATGACAATTATGCCCTAATTATTTTGACAATGTTCGTGATAATTGCGGTGTTTGCTATTACTCAGCCTATTAGTGTCAGGGTTTACTGAAATGTGACAAAAAATAATCTTAATCGGCATTTGTTTCATTGTGTCATTGCGGACACTACACAATCTATGAATCCCAAAAGAGTCTATAAACAAATTATTGAGAAAAAATATATTTTTCTATTACAAACATCTTATTTTTACTTCATATTACATTCATGATACATTAAGGCTCAACTGATACATTTAAATGTAATTGGTTTACAGTTGCGTTTACAGTTGCAGTACTTTTTTTATATATAAAAGGCAGAACTTTTACATAAAGTGTGTGTTTTATATAAATTGACAGACAGCATTTTAGGGAAAACAATGCTTCTGAAAGCTAAATATTTTGTCTTCAAGAAGTAGTAATTTTCATTACATTTCTTAATTTAGATAGTTCTTGAATAATCCAAAGAGCAAATTGATTCATGCCTATTTTACATTTAAAATGGTAGATGTCATAAATATACATGTCATATATCGCTTTCCTGTAAAAACTAACATCTATGTACATGTACATAAACAACACAATTAAACACTAATTCAATGATGATACCATCTTGCACCAGCATATAACAACAGCCTCTCCTCCGTGTGCTATTTATTGTGAAAATGGCGATAACAAAGATGTCTGCTGAGGGCCATGTTTGAAATGGAATAAAAATGAATTTTGTTTAGGACCAACTTCATGTCATATTGCCAGTCAATTTGGTAAAAGTTCCAAATCAGTACTCCTTATTGTTTTTGAGTAGTTCCCTCAAAACTGTTTTAAAAATCTATTTTTAGCGGGGGTGGCCATCATCAAATTTTTGTTGGACTGATTTTTACTTTGGACTAACTAGACATTCCTTTAATAACAGCTGCTTCTCAACAATTCACCTCACAATAACAGTTGCTCCTCAACAGTTCACCTCACAATAACAGTTGCTCCTCAACAGTTCACCTCACAATAACAGTTGCTCCTCAACAGTTCACCTCACAATAACTGTTGCTCCTCAACAGTTCACCTCACAATAACAGTTGCTCCTCAACAGTTCACCTCACAATAACAGCTACTCCTCAACAGTTCACCTCACAATAACAGCTGCTCCTCAACAGTTCACCTCACAATAACAGTTGCTCCTCAACAGTTCACCTCACAATAACAGCTGCTCCTCAACAATTCACCTCACAATAACAGTTGCTCCTCAACAGTTCACCTCACAATAACAGCTGCTCCTCAACAGTTCACCTCACAATAACAGTTGCTCCTCAACAGTTCACCTCACAATAACAGTTGCTCCTCAACAGTTCACCTCACAATAACATCTGCTCCTCAATAATTCACCTCACAAGAACAGTTTTCCCTCAAAACATTCACCTCACAATAACAGATGCCACACAATAACAGCTGCTCTTCAAAAAATTCACCTCACAATCACACTTCTCCTCAAAAACATTCACCTCACAATAACAGTTGCCACACAATAACAGCTGCTCTTTACAAATTCACCTTACAATAACACTTCTCCTCAAAAACATTCACCTCACAATAGCAGTTGCCACAAAATAACAGCTGCTTTTTTAAAATTCACCTCACAATAACACTTCTCCTCAAAAACATTCACCTCACAATAACAGCTGCTGTTCAAAAATTCATCTCACAATAACACTTCTCCTCAAAAACATTCACCTCACAATAACAGCTGCTGTTCAAAAATTCACCTCACAATAACACTTCTCCTCAAAAAAATTCACCTCACAATAACAGCTGCTGTTCAAAAATTCACCTCACAATATTTACAAGACAAGGCAGGATAGCTACTTTAAAGTTATTAACCATATTCTTATAATTATGAAACTTAATCCTACTCTGAAGATACATATTGTGAGATAGTTAAAGAAAGTACTGAAAAAAGTATGGTTACTAAGTTTACAAGAAGCTATAGGGTGCCAAAGCCTCAGGCTCCATATTTTAAAGCTAGCAACATCTTCTCCTTAAATGCGATGTAAGATGAGTGTCGTGGCAGAGCCAGCTCTGAAAAGCAGGCACATGCCTCAGGAAAACCACTGTCTGTCACAGACATCTTGACTTCAAGTTTGTCGCTGTCTATAGTGGTCCTACTTGTCCAAAAGAACATCATTTTTTCTAATGAAGAGTCATCTGGAAAACAAAAACAACATTTTTATAACTACTCTGCTACTCTGTACTCTGTACCTGTGAAGACGTGAAAATGCAGGGAATAATTTCAATTTGCTGGGGAAGTATTTCACGGTTTGTTAGTTAACCTACTAGGAGAGTAAATGTTTAGGTGGTCCAGCTATCTCAGTTGGCAGGGCAACTGCCATGTAAACGAGAGGTCCCGGAAATGTAATAGGGTGAGAATAATGTGCAGCCTGCAAGACCGCGTAAACATGTTCTCCCTTGGCAGCTAAATCATTGTTATAATTCAAACAGTTTTCTTATGAAATGTTACTGGGTGATTACATGTATATCATACCCATATAGATTTAGCGATACCATCAACTTTTATCAAGTAAATATTACCTTCAACCTTATGGCCTTTTTCTATTTCAAATTTACACAGAATATCGGTAGAAACGATGAATGCTCCTGAAAATGTGTGCTTTGTATTACAAAAGGCAATAGAATGGTGTGAAGTTTCAGTGCAGTCCTTAATAGTAGGTTTTGAGTTAAGCTCCAGAAAATAATTATAAGTATAAAATTATCCATGGCAATTTAAATTAAGATAAGTGTCATGATTCTTACATTCTGAATTTGCTCTCGTTGCCCTATATCATAGTGTGAAATTTAATTGCAGTCTTGTTCAGAGTTTTAGTTATGGCCCGGAGAAGAATTACAAGTATAAAACTACAAAGGGCAATAACTCTAGTTTGAATTAGGACAGAGATATGGTTCTTGCGCTCTGCACTTCCTCCTATTAACCTCGATCACTGTGTGAAGTCTGAATGCAGTCCCATAAGTACTTTCGAAGTTATACTCTAGACAAGAATTATAAAATAACCAAGGGCAATAACTCTAGATTAAATGAAGACATGTTACTGTTCTTGCGCTCTGCACTTCCTCGTATTACCCTTCGAAGACTTTCAGGGAGCCTAATGAAAATATAAATGAATTATTTTGAAACTGTACTTGAAGTTGATGATTACATGTTGAAGATGCATAACTACTAATTGCCGTGACACATTACTAGTTTATTATTGTTTGTTTCTTGTATTGATGTCCGTCTGTGTGCCGTTGGTTTACATGCAAATACTGTAAGGTAATCTTTCAGTACTTACCATCAGGCTCACGTTCCAGATCTCTGAGAAACTTGATAAACATGTCCTTGGACTGCTGATCTACATTTTGATAGGTTATATTGGGCAAAATGCACTGCACTGACAAAGGGGCTCTTGTGGCAAGAAACACCTGAGGTAACTGTTCAGGATTGGCCATTAAACAATCTGATAGTCCGAAACTGTTCAACCCTTGCTTTATTGCCGCCAGCTGGAGATATCTTTCTTCATACAAAAAATAAAATAGCAGGTGATGCACAGCAACCCTTCTAGTAGCCTCTGTAAGGAGCCCAAATCCAATTCAGCAAAAGCACTGATTGAAAGTTATAAACCCAAGATAGGTATAAGATGCATATTATTCAACATAATATTTTTCTAAAGCCTGAGAAAATCAGCAGACTAATATTTTGGATTTTATACAGAGTGTTTAAACAAGAAATTTGTGCACTTAAATTGTGTTAACGAGGCAAAAGTTAACGGACAACGGACAACTCGCCATCCCATAACTCTGCTGGCCTTTAGCCAGTAGAGCTAAACAAGACGGCCAGGATGTCCCTAGATCGCTCACCTGGTACTCATGGGCAATAAGTCTGGTGTGTCTAGTCTGGCATGGGTATTTTTTAGTTTGTCCCACTTTCTTCTATGAATGAGATTTCATAAAAATGGCTTGGTTATTCGAAGATAACGAAAAACACAAACTTAATAGAGGCCAACCCAAGGAACCTGTATATGATATTTCAGTAGAATGGAATAAGTGGTTTCGGAGAAGATGTCGTTTGAAATTTCCTTAAATTTGACCTAGTTTTACCCATGGTGGCCATTTTGGATGACTGGCGGCCGCGAAAAACACAAATCTGAGTGGGGCTCTCCCAAGTAACATTGTGATGAAGTTTCATCAAAATCCTTCAAGCGGTTTCAGAGGAGATGTCGATTTTATAAAATTGCTAACAGACGGTCAGACAGACAGACGACGGACGCAAAAGTGATTGCATAAGCCCTCCTGGCCTTTGGCCAGTAGAGCTAACAATAACACCCCCCAGCACCCATTGCAACCCACTCTCCCTAACAAAAAAATGTATAAGTTATGTTAAGATTGCTAAATATGGCCTGTATTGTGTAAACAACATGTAAAACTGCATTTTTGCTAATTCAGGGGCCATAACTCTGGTGTTACTGATACGATCGTGTCCATTATCGAACTCGTCTGAGATCTATGGTCATATACAATCTGTGCAAGTCTGGTTAAGATTGCTAAAGAAATGTGGCCTGATGAAAAACTGCATTTTTTGCTAATTCAGGGGCGATAACTGTGGTGTTACTGGTAAAAACACTTCATTTGAAAAGTCTCAATTAATGTAGATACAGACCAAACATGGAAGCATAAACGTTGACAAATGTACCAAATATATATCAGTGAATTACCGATTTAAACAACGACCATTAGAAATATGCTCCCCTAAGAACATGCAGTAAATAGGTTCTATAGTAGTTCGTTACATTTTTTTTAAAGATATATGAATAGACCAGAATCAATCTTAGATAAGGTAGGAGTTGAACATAATTTTTTAGAGTACCACTGATCCAGCATTTTAATTATATTTTTAGTAGCACTATTAAACTATTTCTCAGGCAACTGCTGAATCAAAATTGATGGCATGGCCAATTAAAAGGCATCTCGCCCCCTATTTCGGATACTAATTTCACAATTTAAATGTTTTGTTATAAGTAATAGACCCAATACTTTTTTGTAAGCATCAATATACCCTTTTCAATTATTGAAGTACATGTTTTCAGTAAAAGTATGTATCTTTTCTATACCTTCCTTATTATGTCTTGGAGACTGAGGTCTGACACATCCTCAACACACATTACTGGTGGCGTGTCTTTCATTTTGTCGAGGTTAACAGCTACAATGGCATTCTGTACGATTGATGAAAGACCATCTATTCCCGGGCCTCCATGAACGATACTGTGGGCAATGAATTGTCCAACTATATCAAAGATTCCACTGGAGAGGAGGCATCGATCGGAAGTTGGCACTCTGTGCCCATCTTTACCTTCAAATAGCGGCATTTTATCAAAGTAACCGTTTTTTAGGAGATCCATTCCCCAAGCAAAAAATTCTAAAGACACAGCACCGACATCCTCTGCTGGTTCGATTTCAAATACTACAGATGGTTTCTTTAAAAGATCAATGCGTCTCTTATAAATTCTCAAAAGAGACATCAAAGATGTATAAGTGTCATCGAGACGATTTACCATGATCCTTTCTAATTCGCTCTTATTCACTTTCATCTGCCTGAATTCATCCAGCGTCAAATTAGCAGCACCTATAACATAAGAAGTGTTCTTTGTGAATCAGTTGAAATTGTTAGATTGCTAGGTTCTTCTAATCAACTGATCAAACCTTCGTGTCATGTTACTATTTATAGAAACAGGACTATGACAGTAGATTTAGTGGCCTTAAAGACAATCAAATAGTTATCATTTGTGATGTTGGAGGAGTTGGCAACACAAGACTATACAATTTAGACTATATGTATTACTAAACCACAAAAAACATTTTCATATATATATTTTTTTTACATGAAAAGTGTTGATTACATCATCAACTTTTGTTTTTATTAAGGTAATGAATGCAGAAATAAAATTCTCTGAATCTATGGCCACTCTGTAAAGTTGATGTCCCGTTTTTAATCTGGTGTATAAAAAAGTGGGGAATAATTATACCCCCACAAACGAAGTTTGAGGGGGTATATAGGAGTGAGCTTGTCGGTCCGTCTGTTGGTTTCCGGAGAATAACTCATGAAAAGGTTGATGGATTTCAATAATATTTGGTACACGGGTATAACACCAGAAAAGTAAAGTCAAGTTCGACTTTGGTTACAAACCACCAATTATTGACGGAGTTATGGCCCCTTTTCAACTTAGAATTTGCCCAAAAAACGGTGTCCGGACGATAACTCATGAAAGGGTCAACGGATTTAAATAATGTTTGGTACATGGGTTTAAGACCATAAATACAAGTCAAGTTCGACTTTGGTTACAAACCACCAATTTTTGACGGATTTATGGCCCCTTTTCAACTTAGAATTTGCCCAAAATACGGTGTCCGGACGATAACTCATGAAAGGGTGGACGGATTTAAATAACTTTTGGTACACGGGTTTAAGACCATAAAATACAAGCCAAGTTCGACTTTGGTTACAAACCACCAATTTTTGACTGGCCCCTTTTCAACTTACAATTTGCCCAAAAAACGGTGTCCGTACGATAACTCATGAAAGGGTCGACGGATTTAAATACTTTTTGGTACACGGGTTTAAGACCATAAAATACAGGTCAAGTTTGACTGGTTACAAACTACCAATTTTTGATGGAGTTATGGCCTCTTTTCAACTTAGAATTTGCCAAAAAAATGCTACAGTCAACTCTGCGGAACCTGCTAATTTGGGTTTGTATTAAATTTAAACACTTTATAATGCATCCTTTTCATGACCATATCTCTGTTTATTACACTTATACTTCTTTGACTTGAACGGTGTAACTTGCACATTTTTCTTCCCTGATCACTAACAATATCGAAAACTCTCTCTCTCTCTCCTCTCCCCTCTCTCTTTCTCATTATTTTTTTCCCTGTTTATTTCATATTTTGTAGTTTAAATAATTTGTTTGCCATTGTCTAAATTGTATGAATATTTTGTAGCAGGAGGGCCTGATTTCGAATGTTGTAATAACTTGTGGCCCTACCATTGTTTTCTTGTGGTTGCCATGTTTATGTGACAAGGCGGTATTGTGGGGGTATTAATCACTTTCAGTGATAATTCTAGTTTTTATTACCTTCAGCTGAAAGCTCTTCTATGACATTGTCAACCTTCACTTTGGACCCATCCAGTGTGGTATGCTCTCGGATAGATGCTGTTAATGTGTCCATAGAGAGATATGGAAACATTTCCATCAACTATCAAAATAAATCATGTCTAATAACACAATATGACCAAATTGTCAGTTTTACTATTGTGAATGAAAAACTACTCAAACTACAAAGCAGAAAGTGATTTTCATTACAAAGATCATAACCATAATGACCTTGACCTTCGACCTACTGACCTTAAAACCACCTCCCACTATTAGTCTAAAAATAACATTCCCATCATCTTGCCAGATTAGAGGCTGTGAAGTTTTAATATTGTGGATGAAAAACTACTTAATAATAGGGGTCCTCCGCTCATTTCGTGCAATGCACCTATGAAGTTTCAAATGTGTAGGTGTTATGTTTCGAAGTTATCATCAGGAATGCCTTGACCTTGGACCTACTGACCCCAAAATAATAGGGATCCTCCTCTCACCTAGGGCAATGTACATATGAAGACTCATGAGTGTTGGTTTTCTGGTTCCGAAATTATCATTCGAAAGCATATTTCTATTTAAGGTCATGGTGACCTTGACCTTCTGCCCCAATAACATTATGGATCCTCCTCCGGGCAAGGGAAATGTACCTATACAGTTTCATTAGTGTTGGTGTTATGGTTTCGAAATGATCATTCGGAAGGTCACGGTGACTTTGACATTTGATGTCAAAAACAATAGGTGTTCTCCTCTCACTGACCTAGGGCAATGTAACTATGAAGTTTCATGAGTGTAGGTGTAATGGTTTCAAGGTTACGTCCAGAATGCGCAATTGTTTACACACAGACAGGGCAATGCGCATTTTTAACATGTTCGAAGGAGGGACTCCGATACATGGCACATGATTGTAAATGGTATTAAAGTGAATTTAAGATAGGTGTAATAGGTATACATGTACACAACTAATTTAACATGTGTAATTCTAACTTGTCTATCAATACAGTCTCCTAGACATGTTTTTTTTAAAATTCAATTCAAATATTTTAGATGTTCATGTTCATAAGAGTAGGGCAGGTTCCCAGATTCCTCATAATAATGTATTATTCCCTTTTATCTGTTGATTAGATATTTTAACAACACTCAGTTCAATTCATATGTTAATAGCAATGCATAAGAGATTTTTAACTGCTGGGATCGATTACAAGGAAATCCTTCACGAGATGGTAGGCATGTTGTTCTTTTCATGAACGAGCGTAATTTTAAGCGAGTGAAAAACATGTCTACCATCGAGTGAAGGATTTACCAATTATCATTCCCAGAAGTTAAAGAAAATATTTATTTCATTTTAAACCAGTTTACGCATGTTTTTTACCAAAATTATTTGCTTTATTGAACGTTATCAGCAATAGATGATGTCAACAGGTCAACAATACTTTATTGACATCACGACTCAATGTCACAGCGTTAGTTATTATAATGTATTGTGTTCAGAATTAATTATTAGGGCTTTCCACATTCCTGTTGAAAGCCCTATTGCGTTTGTTTATCATAGAAATATTGGTCAATTCAAGTCAAAATACTAAAATACTGTCTAGAACATTTGATATCATGATGTCATTCAAGACTAGCGTTTTGTCTTGTTATCACTGTATCCGTCTGTTCATGCCCATTAAGTGTAAATAAGGATATATGGTGGGGATCTCAATGGTTTCAAAGCTATGACCGAGGGACGATCTCAATGGTTTCAAAGTTATGACCAAGGAGCTATGTCCCCAGGGGTGGGGAAGGAGTCCGGGGTCTATGCTGGTTGGGTGGTTGTATCCGTCTGTTCATGCCCAGTAAGTGTATATATGGTTATAGGGTGGGGATCTCAATGGTTTCCAAGTTATGACCAATGGGCTATGTACCCACCCCTGGGGAAGCAACCCGGTGTCTATGCTGGTTGGATGGTTGTATCTGTCTGTTCATGTCCAGTAAGTGTATATATGGTTATAAGGCAGGGATCTCAACGGTACTAAGTGATGACTCAGGGGGCCCACCAACATCCCTCATGTTTCACCTCTTGTGACCCCGGGGCAGGTCCAATTCTGACCCCAGGGTCATCATTGAGCAAACTTGGTAGAGGACTACTAGACGATGATACATACAATATATCTAAGCTGCAGCCACTTTTGTTTCGGAGAAGAAGATTTAAGTGTTTTTCCTATATACTTCTATGTAAAAATGAAATTTTTTATCAATTCAGAGGTCATAATTTTGTCAAAATGAATGAAAGAGTTATGGGGATTGTTGGATAAGTTACAGAATTTGATGTGAAACATTAGTTTAAAACTTTAATGCAATAACTTGAGTATTTTTGTAGTTCTAAATCTATTGCACGAAAACTTTAAGGTAAAGACAAGACAATCAAAAGGCCATAAATTTGTCAAAAATGCAAGGAAGAGTTACGGGGATTGATGGATAAGGTGCAGAATAGGTATAAAGTTTTAATGCAATAGCTTGAGTAGTTTTGAAGTTAGAAATCTATTGCACAAAAACTTTAAGGTGAAGCTGGGGACGCTGACGCCAATGCCGTGGGAAACAGGATAGCTCTCTCTATTCTTCGAAGAATAGTCGAGCTAAAAAATGAACTTCATTGTGATAATGAACTTTATATTTTAGTATACTTACTTGTGATTTCAACTGGATTTCAGTTAAATTGTGTTGTGCCTCCACCTTTAAAGAGAAAACAAAACAAAAAAGTTAAATAAGAACGAAGCAATCACTTGAAGTTAAATAGAAATAATCCAACCTTTTAAAAGGTATCTTTTTAATTGTAAATACTAACTAATAGTAATACCTAGTTTTTAGATGGGCACAATTTGAAAAAAACTTTAAAAGAAGTCAACACAAGGATGCACACCAAATTCCGGCTGTGGGTTCATGGGGAGAATTTGTTTAAAGGTTTTCTACTTTACAGTTACTTAGTTTTTTAATTAGTCACTGTGATTTCAAAACATTGAAAATGGTCATTGGTGAAAAAACGTACACTCTTAACAAGAGCGCCGCCTAACGGGGCAATATTCGCTCGTTTCCTTAAGGTTAAAACGTTAAGTTTAGGTTAAACCTATTTATTTTACAATCGTGAAACAAGTCTATGGCCAGACATGGGGTAATCAGAAAAAGTAATCATAATCATCTGTAAAGTGTAATCAATTACATTTTTCAAGTAATATGATGCAATCAGTAATCATGCATTTTCATGATTTCATGTAATTGTAATTTAATCGATTACAGGTCAAAAATAAGCTGTTATCATGATTGTATTATGATTACTTTATGATTACAGCTATTTCTTTTTTATTTGCCAAAGATTAAAGCAAAATGAAAATGCAATCACAGGCCAATGTTTTCACTCAGACTATATAACACTGTCACATCACGTTCTACTTTACAATATAAATTATCAATACAATGGAGAAATGTCAAACTTTGAAGTTCTTCAAACTGTTGATGTATTGAGCTTTTTTTGTAATAATAATCATCATCTTTATAACCCACTGATAAAGACAGCAAGGCTTTAAAGTTAAAATGAGGGATCCTCCTCTCACCTAGGGAAATGTACCTGTGAAGTATTATGACCAAAATCAATAGGGGTCATCTACTGGTCATGACCAACCATCCTTCCAAGTTTGAGGACCCTAGGTCCAACCATTCTCTAGTTATTGATCGGACTTCTTTTTGTTAGTCAATGTCATTGCAACCTTGACCTTTGACCTAGTGACCCCAAAATCAACAGAGGTCATCTACTGGTCATGACCAACCATCCCTTTAAGTTTGAGGACCCTAGATCCAACCATTCTCTAGTTATTGATCGGACATCGTTTTGACAGTCAATGTCACCGCAACCTTGACCTTTGACCTAGTGATCCCAAAATCAATAGGGGTCATCTACTGGTCATGTCTAACCATACTTCCAAGTTTGAGGACCCTAGGTCCAACCACTCTCTAGTTATTGATCGGACATCGTTTGTGACACAGACCTACAGACAGACAGATAAACAGACAGACAGAAAAAGACAGATAAACAGACAGACAGTAAGCACAAAATCAATATGGCTCCTTTGTGTGGGGGAGCCATAATTAGATGTTTTGTCCCTGGAGAACATCTACGTTATCACCGTTTTCACCCTCTGTTTTTTTGTGTGTGTTTTTATGACATACTAATAGTAATGAACTCATCATGTGCTGAAAGTAAGCAACTATAAGCGACAGAGACTGTCCCTACCTGCAAACAGTTTCTACATGCAGACACATGGTTCGTTTTAAGTAGATTTTCAAATACATTACAAACATAGGACTACAACATTAATTCATTCATTCATTAACTCATCTGTGCATGTACATGTATTTATTTATTATTTCATTTATTTCTTTTTTTTTTTTTTTTTTTAGTTTTTGACAATTTTGTTACCCTTTTAATTCCATGACATAGGTGTGTTGGGGTCTGGGCGCTATTGGCCAGTCACATATGTACCTGGAAGCTACCTGGAAGATGGTTATCGGGTTCATAAGGAAGGAGACTGAACTCCTTTTTTAACCCGAAAAAATGTGGTCGACAGTACAAACATTCCTTCAAGGGATTGGTTATGGCAAAATGTATACAGTAATGAACTACACATTTAACGAATCTTTGCCTCACGCTAAATTCGCTAATTTTTCCACGTCGATAATATTTCCACGTCGCTAACACGTCCACATTATTAGCAGGTTGAACTAATATTATAACGTTCTTTCATTTAACTACAGTACATTGCTTTTCACGCTACGAAAAGGTTTAAGTCGCATTGAAAACCACGGCTATTATTTTATAATCGACATTCAGAAGTGTAAGAGGTCGCCAGTTTTTCAAGTTTTCTCATTCACCGTTAATCATCTTACCTGAGCACTTGTAGATGGCACTGCAGCACTTGTAGATGGTACCTGGCGCGATGACACTGCAGCACTTGTAGATGGTACCTGAAGGGATGACATTGCCGCACTTGTAGACGGTACCTGGCGTGATGGCAATGCAGCACTTGTAGATGGTACCTGGCACGATGGCACTGCAGCACTTGTAGATGGTACCTGGCGCGATGGCACTGCAGCACTTGTAAAGGGAACATCGGCACTTTGTAGATATTGTTCGGTTTCAGACTAAAATAAATAAAGGATTTGCAGAATCTGTCATTGGTCAGTTAGCAGAATTGTTCAGAGGAAGGGGTTCTGTTCACGTGTTTTGTCACTAAATACCAGCTGGTTGGAATCAACCAACATCATCCTACACGATCCGAGTCCAGCAACCACATATAGAATATAATACAATATGTTGCAGGACAATGACAGATCTCTTCCTAACACTTGAATCATGTCAATTAAAAAGAAAAGCACATTTAAATATTCAAGGCTGAAATTGTTATTTTTTCAATTTAACATTGTTACAAGTTATAATCTTTATTGTCATACTGCAAAGAAAATTCTCAGGATTTCATTGGTCAATACGCCGTAGACATGAGCCCATGTCTACGTCTCGAGACGTGAACATAGGACGGACCCCATTACTCAAATACACAAAAACAAAATTGCGACGATAACGTTGCCGATTCGCTTTGGAAACCGCCGATTGTTTCCTTTCTATCGCTTTTCTGCGCTTTCCACTATGTGTAAAAGTCTGAAATAATCGTGCATAGTGACAAAATACGTTTATTTTATTAAACAATCCGCTAAATTTAACGACGTTAGAGCGATGACGTCACGAAAGTAAACGTCTTGTTTGAGGCTCGTTACGGAAAAATTGGTGCAATAAAAATGAAATTGTGTGTTTGGCTTGTTTTTCTTAAATAAATGGTTACAACTTTGAAGTATGACACATTCGTTATTAGGATTCTTGACAGGAAACATGGGCTCACATTCCCTGCCTGAAAATATCTATTCCCCCTCGCCTAACGGCTCGGGTGAATATAATTTCCAGGCAGGGAATGTGAGCCCATGTTCCCTGTCAAGAATCCTAATAACTAATAATATATGTTTACTTTTATTTGAAGTTTTATGTTAAATGATACTAACCGGTTCTTCAGTCTCATCCTGGTCATCAAGGTGTGCACTTGGCAAAAGCCAAACAACACGTTGTTGGTATATCCTGGACATCATAAGGCCGTCCAGAAATTGCCCAGATGCCAGTGATGGGAAAGACAATGTGCTTCCTAGTCCTTGGTCTAAATCTAACAAAGAGAAAATGACAAAGTGTTGAAGTATTCTTATAACAAGAGGTAAATGACATTGAAGCTCTACTGATAGCTTTTTGACAGCCAAATCAGTCATTGGGTCCATTTTTTATGAAACCTAAATTAGGTTATATATAATACGAAGATCCAACGTTGGGTTAAAATTCTATCTTAATTAACCTAGGAAAGAAAATTTTAAAATCTATAGTGATAAATTTATGATTACAACACATTAACTGCATATCAATAACTACCAAGTGGGATATAGTAGTTCTTATAAAGCATTTAACTTAATAATTATTTCAGCCATAATAGGTCACGTTTAATATGCAATTTCTCCCCTGAGATCAAAAATAGGTTACTATTGCAGATCAGGCTGTATTTAATATTTGTCTAACATTACTACATGCCATTTCAGCCCTTGTAGAAATACTACTTATAATTTTTGATAAGCAGACACCACAAACTTGTATTTTTAAAACCTTTGTTTAGCTATAGCAGCCATTTTGAATTTCCTGCCGACCTGATTTTTACCTAGGACAAACTAGACATCAAGAAACATTCCTGTAAAGTTTCATGAAAATCCATCACATAATTTCAGTAGTCGTCACAAGTGTATCCATTATAACTCTGTGTAACTGGTGGCTATATTCGCCATTCAATGAAAGTGAATTTTGGTTAGGACCAAATATGTGATGCCAGTCATTTTGGTAAAGGTTCCAAATCAATATGACGTACGGTTTTTGAGAGGTAGTCGTCACAAAATCACATTTTTAAAATCTCTTTTTAGCCATGGCGGCATCTTGAATTTCTGGCCGATCTTATTTTTTTATCAACTAGACATCAAAAATCAACAGTCAGTCCATGAGAAGAAAAGTAATTAAAATAGCTTACCAGTAAATATTCAAACTAACCTTGGTTCTGGAAGATTCTGCAACTGATCCTGGAATGCGTCATTTAAACGCTGCATAACCACTCCTTCCGTCCATGTCTTTTCAAACTGAAAGGCAGACAGGCCCAGGCCTCTTCGGATCAGGTTGACCTTGATCTGGCCTCGTGGAATGACCTGGTCTATAGAGGGATATTGAAGGAGAATCACCTCCCTTGTGAACGAGTTGTTTCTTTCCCTTGCAGGTGCAGGGCGTGCAGGTGTAGTGTATGGTCTTGTTCTAAAGTTCCTTCTGGAGGAAAACGGCGGCATGGCATTTCCTGAGATATCAATGTGCATTTTTTTAACAGAATATCAAGAGGAAAACGTTGAGAAAGAGAGACAGACAGAGAGAACTTTTAATTTGTTGAAGAAACAAAGCTCTAAAGAAATGAGTAAAAAAGAATTCACCAATGTAAAAATAGTGGGTGGGGTAATGTTTTAAACAGCTTGAAATCAATGAAATTTCATAATTTACTTTAACTTAAAACTAATTAAAATCTGAGGAAACTTTTTATAGTAAGAACATGTGTTACATACAGGGCTTGCACTGGCTATTTTTTTCTTTGCGCTACTACTTTTGCAAAATGAAAAAAATTAGAACCAAATTGAAAACATTGGAGCCACATATTTTCTTTATGGCAAAAAAATCATTACGTGCAATTTCAAGTTAACGTGGTCAACAAAACAAATCATTTGGAGATACCTAACTATAACCCTGTTTACTTACTAAAACAAACTGAGGTTACGGATAGAATTTTTAGAGTCACATGTATTCCACTAGATATAGTGAATGCTGGATCTATTGAGTCCGTCAAGACTCAATTGTCCACTCTCTTTATCTAAACCTCCTTAAGCGCATTATTCTTTTTTTAACTTATTACTGAACATATTTTCACCTTTTATTTTAAACTCTCTCTTTGTCTTACGATGTAAAGCATTCCTCCACTGGCAATAATTTCAACTTGTTGAAGGTGGCCAGTTATGTGGTAGAAGTATGTGGTAGAAGTATTGTTCTATAGTACAAATCATGTTAGAACATTTCGAAACATTTAGGAATTGGAAGCTCAGGTAACTAACAGAGCTTTCCCCAGGACTTTTTTAAGGAGTGGTGGCATTTTTTGCAGTGGTAGCGGGGTGGGCTGTTGAAGTGGGGGTGGTCATCCCTTCCCGTATCTTTTTTTTAATTGTCAGTTGGAAAGAAGGGATTTGATGTATATAATATATTCTTTTGCGCAAATCACTTTTGCAAATTTATTTTTTCTTGCCATTATGGATACATTTAATTTAAATCATGGTCTAATATTTTCATTTTTCATATATAAATTGAGGATAAAGTCCGAGTAAACCCCTTTATTTTCACCTTCTGAATATCTCAACCTGCCGGAAGTTTACCGGATGTGAAAGTTATGAATAACTTGTTTCGCAATCGATGTAAAATAAATATGTTTAAACTAATAAAACCAAGTCTGTTACTTTTCTCTCTGTGTTTTTTGCTTGCAATGTATCCACTTTTCAGTATTTATTAATTAATGCACTTATATTAGTGTTTTATCTCTTTGTGCAGATGTTCCACCTCTTTGGAAAAGTCTGTCGAACTCATCTCTTGGAGAGTTGACAGAGGCTCTTCTCAGACTAACATCCAAGTACAAATTTATATGATTATAAATCAAATATAACGGTTGATGTTGATACAACACAATTTGTGAATTTGAAAACAATGGATATTTGTTAATATTGTTACGACGACCATTTCAATTTCCTCCCACTCGTTTATATTTGTGAAGCATACGACATTTAGTTTCATGACGTATTTGCACTTTACATTTAGTGTTGCGCGCTACAATGCTTGTAGAAATCATTCACCAAGTCACATATCTACCATTCTGCGAAGTGCCGATGACGCATTCGTCGTTTTGTAGCCTTAATTAGTGAATTTAATCAGCCAAATTGGTTGTTTTGCATCACTCCCGATTCTAAAATATCATTCGGATATCCTTTGGTTTCTTTATCCTATTTCGAAGTACAGCGTTCTCGGCTTTATTCGACCCCGTCCGTTATGGTTCGCCCCCTTATGTTTGAGCTCGATTTTCACCGAAGTGACTTCGGAATCGCCTACGTGCATATGTGACATCATATTTGCCCCTCTCTCAGTATAAAAGCCGAATTTGTTGTATTTTTCTTCAGAATAATATATGGGATAAAGAGTGGGTGGATGCCACATATGTTTACAGTACACGTAAACATTGAATACCCCATTGCGCACATTAATATCTCCGACAAAGTCTTATAGTTGTATATACACATTTTAATACTTATTATCACTTATATCCACGTGGAGGCTTTGTGTGGACAAACACCCTTCCTCAGACGAAGGTCTCTAGACGGTATATTAAGAGAATTCGGATGCTGAGGACGATTGCCTGACAAACCGCACTGGGTATTTTTATCATTTTTTATAACATTTTATATGCAATATATTTTAAACATTTCAGTAAATTAAACAAGGGAGCAAGATTCACACACACCTGACCCATGCCACCACCTGGTACCATTTTGTCTATGGCCTGGCTATTTGATGATTATTTTTTGTTAAAAATACACAACTTTGGTGAGCCCCATAATCTTCCGTGGGCATATATTAAAGTGTCTGATTTGTTCTTGTAATTTTTTGAAAGATGATAACGTTAAAATAATCTCCTTAGAATAATTAAAATTAATGAATAAATAAAATAAACTACCTAGAAACGCTAGCCAAAAGGCCTTGTGCCATAGGGCGAGCAAAAATAAAAAATAGTTTTTCTTCAGAGGCGAAGTTACTCTCATTGAAAGCAGTCAGCTTTTCAGCTCTTCAAATTAAAACATCACCCAACAAAATGTCTACCGAGCCTACGCACACAATGGTCTATCGATGTATATTATATATTCCGTGATGAATTATAGAAATTTCCCAGTTTGAGAAAATGTATAACATATTCCTTCCTTTACTGTGCTATCTCGCCTAGTGTGCAAGACAGCACAGTCGACAATAGTCTCGGCCAGCCAGACCGTATCATGCATCTGTCTTACTTGCAGATATCGGTCTGGGCAGATTAGGCCAATTAAAGCGCCCACTAGCGATTAACAGAATTTATTCGCGCGTTTGTTTTCACGCTCATAAAGTCGACGTTTGCGTGACGTCATGTAGTAAAAACAAGTACAACGTCAATTGTTGATGAAGCAGTTAAACTGTTTAACGTTACTTGCTGCTTCTCATAAGTTAAAATAAGAAAATATCATTAAATTAACTTAAACATATGTTTTTTGAAAGTCTCGTTTAATCTCTAAAAATCTCACCAAAATCGCCCAAAACGAGAGGGCGATTTTAAACGTCCTATTTTCCCAAGGCCCTGGTTCTGGATCCGTGTAGCATAGCGTAACGAAGAAATCAGAAGCGAGCCGGGTGACCGAGGCTAAGTCGACAAATGTTATGAATTAAACGATAGACGTCACGATATTACGTCACGAATTGACGTCATGATATTACTCCGCGCTCTCGCCAAAGGAGTGAGAGAAGAAGGAATACTTGTGGCAAAAGACGATTGGAAAGATATTCATCACATAATATATATTATATAGTTTAATTAACATTTTTTTCGTGATACGGAAAATAATTCACTCTTGAGAAATATTCTTGCGAAAACGCACTCGTTTCTATATCGCAAGAATCTTTCTCACGCGGGAATTATTTTAGCGGGGTAAATGAGGTCAATGGCTCAAAATCAAAAGCAATACAACTTAACACTCCGATGGCCATCAGGCGACAATGTCCCTTGACCTACACTTGACGCTATCGTCTCGGATAGCAAGGCCTGACATTGTGGATTGCTTAATAACTGATCGACAGTTCTTCGAACGTTAGACGTTTGGTCGTCCATTTTTAGCTTTCGCGGTTCAAAAACTACAACATGCGGAACACTTCTCTTTAAATTTGGCTTGTCTGGAGTTTGAAAAAACGGGACAGTGTAGCAGTCTACGCAAACGTATATATTTGTAGCACAGTCTATGCCAACGTATATATTTGCAGAAGACATATATATTTGGAAAACAAATATTTATTTAGTTTCGGTCATCCAGAAGTTCGCACAATTTATTTATCTTCAATATATTAAGACAGACAATATATTTTTCGGTATAGCATATAAATGTTTGCGTCTACAGAATATAAATTAGGAAAAAACATATATTCAGAGTAACGTATCTATATTTGCGTCTACAATATATATTTAAAAACAGAATATATATATTTTTCAGAATATATATTTCTAGGAGTAACATATATATTTGTATGATATATATTTTTGGACAGAATATATATATTTCGGAGTAACGTATATATTTGTCTGTATAATTTATATGTGTATTCAATATATATATTTCGGAGTAACGTATATATGTGTCTGTATCATATATAGTTTGTATTCAATATATATATTTCGGAGTAACGTATGTATTTGTCTGTATCATATATATTTTTGTTTTCAATATATATATTTCGGAGTAACGTATATATTTGTCAGTATCATATACATTTTTGTATTCAGTATATATATTTTACACGCAACGTATATATTTATCTTACAACATATAGTCACGTATGGCGCCTCATAAAAGGCATGATACATTTATCATATTACACTAGTAAAATAAATATGCAAATGATGCCGAATCATTATTCGGTCTTTTCCGTTCAGCTAGATGTAAATCGGAATTGTCTCGACGACTTCCGTTATCAATAAAGAAAGCGGATTACAGAAATTGACGAGATGAACTAGTTGCCTTGTTCGGTGTTGTACGGAGAAGACCGAGACGTCGCGCACAATGTTGGGTACATCGTATAAAACGCAAGCCTCGAATAGAGGTTTATGTCATAATTCTGGCATACGTTAATCAATACGGACGTTTTATATATCAAAATTTGTACAATAAAATATGCTATCATATTCTGGTAAGAAATATTGTAAACGTTTGTCTCAAAATGTTCGTATTTATTAGTAATTGTTCAAAAACGTCGTGTAACACTGTAACACCGAAGCCAGATCGTGTTGCTTAAAATAACATAACTAAGCCAATTGGCGTCTATTCTTGGCTGAAATTGTGTTCAACGTTTCCGACGTCATTCACGAACAACGTCATATTCGCAAAACAAACGCACAATACTAACGTTGAACAGCAGTGGATGATTCGCAACACGTATCGATATTTAGGGATTGTTAACAAATATTTATTTTAATAAATTTTAATTTATAATAATATTTTCAGAATATTGTTTTTGTGAAGACTTTCATTCAGATTTTTTTTTCTATTTTGATAAAAATTGAAAGAATTATTAAGAAAAATCCATGTTCAGTATTTTGTTACCTTTTAAAGTTTTGACATCATGAAATTCAGAGATTTTTGACGTTAATTTAATTTTGCTAATTCAATGTAACGTTTGTTTCCAGGCCTCTGTCAGCGAATTAATACGTATTAACGTGCAATACAAAAAGGACAAACGAAATAAACAAGTGTCTGAATCAATGAAACGGATATATGTACCCAGAGAGAAAAATGAAAACCCGTCAAAGGCAGCTGTAAAACAAGAAAAATACAGGCGCACACACCTACAACAGAAAACTAAAACCGAAGTCAGACGGCAAAATAGAAAAAAATACATGGCATCATATCGAACTAGAGCGACCACCACGTTGATATGGAAACGTACAGTTTTCCTCACCGAATGGCGAAGTTTAGGTAAGCTGAAATATTAAGTTCAAATTACACGAGGACCTTCTGACCCATTCAATAGAATGTATGCCTATATATTAAATTGCGTAGTTTAAAAAAACACACCATATAGTGCCTGAGATACGAGAATTGCAAATGTTTAATAAAAAATCAGTTTTTGTATCAACACTGTTGCAACACAATTATCACGGTATGTAATTATTTTAGCTTTAAGAATGTTATTTATCTAAATGTATATAGATGTAGTATTAATTTCATATAGACATAACGTGATTGCTTTAAGATGGACTCATTTACTCCTGTACTAACACATGTATAGATCAAGTAACAACTTTAAAGTTTTAATAGATAAAATTGTGCATGCTTAGTATTTTGTCGTCTGCTATGTAAATCGTTCAATGCACTTGATTCGGTGATACTCGGCGATGTACGTCCGTAAGTTTAGACCCGACCCGGCTGTGTGGGCTGCGCAGGCTGATCTGGAAAACACGTTTCTCAAATTTTATCATGTCACAATTCGGTTTATTTATGTTGTAACATATTTCAAGGTCTATACAAAAACTGAAGCAAGTACTATCAAAAACACCAACAAGACGAGCGGCCGTGTAAAGTGCATATGTCGATTCCCAAAGGAAGTCAACTTCACCTGCTGTAGAACGGTTCCACGCCTCGTTTGAAAATAGCCTGGAGAAGGCTGCATTGGATGATGTCAGGGATATATTACATACTGTAAAACGGAAACGAAACAATGAAGCAAGGACCACTTTGAACATTTTGAAGTCAGCAGTTAGTGGGAAGAAAGTTAAACGTCGAAAAGGCGCAACTAACCTAGCTAAGAAACTTGGAATAAAAAGTAGTGCATTACACGAGGGGCGACGCCTTAGGATCCAACTTTTACATTCAGACTCGGCTGCATATGATTACACTAAAAGAAAGACTAGATCAGACGCACTGTCTTTGGAAACAAAACGAATTGTGTTTGAATATTGGCTGAGTACGGATAATAGTCGCCCGACTAACAATAAGAATGATGTGAAACGTGTTCGATTTGGACCAAACGTGTACTCGTCACATGCATGCTACATTCTAGAAAGGTCCCAGTCAGAGGTGTTCATGCAGTTCAGGAAAGATATTCCACACATAAAATTGGGACAGCGTGAGTTCGAGAAATGCAAACCTTATTTTGTGCGCGCAGCATCCATCAAAGATAAAGCAACTTGTTGCTGTAGGCACCATGTAGAAATGCGCTCGCTGTTCAAGTCGTGCATGATCTTTAGCAGACAAATAGATAGTAACCATAGAAGTAATAAAGTGAAGGTATACGAGTCGTTAGGAGAGTTTGTGGATGATTCACTGTGTGTACGATCTGCAAATACGCTACATCATAAACAATTTTGTTTAAATAGAGAATGCAATGAGTGCAACGAGGAAATGATTGAACTACCAACAACGGAAATGTATACTGGAGAAGAAAGAGTTACATGGGAGCGCTATGAATATCAAAACATTAAAATGAAAGGAAATAAGGACATTAGGAAACTTATATTAGTAAAAAAGTCGACAGGGCCATCGGAAATGTTAGATTATCTTAAAAACTTACTAGAATCATTTCCAGCACATCAATTTCGAGCCAAATGACAAAACAAACAGTTGAAAACATTAGTAGAGTACCTCCCAATTGGACACTGTGTTGCTATTCATGATTTTTCGGAAAATTACAAATGTTCTGAAAAAAGAAATACAGTCATCGTATTTCCAGAAACTAGAAGTATCACTTCACGTTTCAATTCTACACCGGCATGCAATCTTGGAATGTGACGGTGTAGACAGCACAGATGAAGATCCATATATCGTGACGGAACATTTTCTTGTCATAAGTCCCGACCCTACACATGATCACCATTTTACCATTGCTGTCCAAAAGCTGGTGTCTGAATATTTGACATCCATATCATGTTCAGTGACGATAATGCTTGAATTTACTGATGGATGTAGCAGCCAATATAAGAGTCGCCATTGTTTGGGCGATGTCAGTTATTCATCGTTAGATTTGGGATATAATCAACTCATTCGCAATTATTTCGAAACTTCGCATGCCCGGGGCCCCCAGGACGCTGCTGGAGCATATTTAAAGAGACAAACTGACCTAGCCGTATTAAGAGGATCACATATTATCCAAAATGCACGCGACGTATACGAGTTTGCCAGTGATAATTTGAGTCAGACAAGAGACAAAGCGAAATGTGTCAAACGGATAGTGAATGGTTTAATCATGATCGTAATCGCAACTTCCGTCCCGTCAAGGAGAATAGGAAACATCATCAAGCCAAATCAAGATGGTGAATTACACATTCGGAATTTGTCGTGCTATTCTTGTACAAATTGTATGACTGGAACGTATGAAAATTGTTCAAACAATAGTCAAATCGGTGCAACGTCTATTGTAAACATGATAAAAGAAAATAGCAATATGGTATGCGGCGACTTCGAAGAAACAATGGACGATGTTGAAATTCCTGAGGATAATATTAAAACACTAGTGTCAAAAGGTTCACTTATTGCCGTTAAGGCGGAAAATGACGAATGTGAATATTTCATAATACAGGCGAGCACATCGGCATACACGCTCAGGAAACCTTCAACTGATACATGGGGAACGATGTACAATTCTGGTGATGAAGTTATCGGTGGCTTCTACTTCGATCGTATTGAAAAGAGTCCTCTTCACTTGAGGCTTATCAGGAGACTTCCGTGCCTGGTTCCATCTTATTCTGTGCTATAACAGCCGCCGTTTTTTTTTGCCGCGCCGGTTTTTGGCAAAAACAGCAAGTAATTCCGAATGAGCTAGGGTGCTTTCGACTATATCATATGAAAGCACATATCAAATGATTGTAAAATTATATTCTATTTCATTGGTGACACTTTAATTTTTCCGTGAAATTTGACGCGAAGTTGACCTTTCCCATGGGAAAAGCCTATTTTCCCATGGGACATGGGAAAAGCCTATTTTCCCATGGGAAATATATTCCCATGGGACAATATATTCCCATGGGAAATGATTTGGGCAGTTTTCCCATGGAAAAACAGAAAGTATTTATCTTTCAATATAATGTCAAAATAGTATGCGGCTTTCATATTTAGGGTCTATGATGAAGTTTTACAGCGATAAGAGCACTTTGATATTTTCCCATGGGAATATTTTCCCAATATTGTAATTTGGGAAAATGAGTTATTTCTTAATAGCTAAAACAACACTTCAAAGCTTGGAAACATCTTCCATTGCAGTGTTGACAATTAAATATGCCATTATGTTTATAATTTAATGAAATAAAAACTTTCCCAAAATAAAATGGGAAAAATCTCTAAATGATTTTAAAGGAAATGAAAAAGAAAACAAATCTTCCAAATAAGTAAAAGTCATAATATCAAACCAAAAAAAACACAAAAAACAACAACAAGAGGCCCAAGAGGGCCTGTATACGCTCTACTGGCTAAGAAGGCTCTTATACCATCAATGAAGCGAGTGACGAGTGACTGCCATTTACGTTTTTTGAAAGTTTTGGGCAAAAACCAGCTTTTTAACTAACTCAAGGGCCATAACTAAAGAATCTGGTAAAATTTGATAAAGATCAGATGAAAAATGAAGGCCCTACCGTATTAACGAGGCAAAATATAGCAGTTTTAACTAAATCAAGAGCCATAATTCCTGTAACTGGTCCGACTGGTCCAACATAGAGCTAAATAAAAATAAAAAATAATAATAATTTAAAATAAAAAATTAAAAACAAAAATATATAAAAACAAGAAATGTCACAGTAACAAATGCCCCCGAAGTGACCTGTAAGTGTGACCTTGACCTTGGAGCAATATGAAACCAACAGATATATTTAAAAATAATTTAAAAATGATAAATATTAAAAAAAAATAATAATAATAAAAAAATAGTCACAAAAAAAAAAGATCTGTAATACAATTACAAAAAAAATCACAAAAAAAAAAGTATTAAAAAAAAATAAAAAAATATATATATCACAAAAAAAACAAATGAATGAAAAAAAAAAATAATGTAAAAAAATAAAATAAAAAAATAAACAAGAAATATCACTGTAAGTGATAAATGTGTCCTTTGACCTCTAAGTATGACCTTGACCTTGGAGCCATTGATCTGGATTTTGTGCACGACACATCGTTTGGTTGTGTTGAGTTATTTGAAAATCCGTCCAGGCATGCAAAAGTTATTGACCGGACACGATTTGACCTTTGACCTCTAAGTGTGATCCTGACCTTGGAGCCACAGAACTGGATTTTGTGCGCGACACATCGTCTTGTTGTGGTGAGCACTTGTGCCAAGTTATTTGAAAATCCGTCCATGAATGCCAGAGTTATTGACCGGACACAATTTATCTTTTGACATCCAAGTGTGACCTTGACCTTGAAGACCTGGGTTTTGCGCGCGACACAGCGTCTTGTTATGATGATCAGTTGTGCCAAGTTATTTAAAAATCCCCTGCAGTGGTTGTGACATTACGGTCCAAGAATAAATCGTCAAATAATCAAAATGGCGGCCACGGCGACTCAAAGTTTACATATAATTATATATATAGGAAAAGGTTAAAATGACATCTTTTCTGTGGAATGTAGATGACTAATAGGAAGAACATCTGCGTCTAACATAAGACTTATGAAAGAGCTCTTACCACTGCTAGTTTCGCCTGAAAAATTAACTCATGTCGATTAATTTAAGTGCGGTTGTTTATACTTACGAACACAATTTTAATTAGTATTCGCTATACTAATTTATACTTTTCGACTGGATTAACTAGAATCTCTTCGAACCTTTTTTATGAAGTACTGGACATTAATGTTTTACTGAGCCCAGTTTCAATGAGCCAAGTTCAAAAATACATGCTAGATAAGGTGTAAAGGTAGTACATGTTGTTGTTGTGAAACTCATCGTTTCTCACGCAATTGGCTTATGCATGTTCAATGCGATAAAACGCCAGGATACATTAGTGTAAAGCAACTAGGACTGGAAAATACTAACCAGCAACTACTAATGGCAGCCTCTCTTTCAATCGATCTTTATGGAGATTGATGTCATAAAGATAATAGGGAAACTGGGCTTCAAATTCCTGTTTTAAATCTGTCGCATCAATAAGACTTGGTAAGGTATTCTGTAGCTTTGAGACAAGATCCATAACTTTCGCTTCTTTTGGTGAAGTATTCTAAAACAGAACATATAAAGAAAGATATAAAGATACAAATATCGGACAGGGAAAGCAGCATTCAAGGACGACAGTCAACCACAAAACACAAAAACAAACACGTAAACAGACAAACGAGAAGGCAAAAGTAATAAAAAATGCAAACGACATCACAAACACAAAATAGTTGACAATGGGGCTACCGCCTTGGAACGGTGAGTGGCAACAAAGGCCACTGGGGGTTTAAACCGGTTCTAGGGTGCACCAAACCTCACACTTACCCTACTGTCATCCCATTAAAACAAGACAGTGTAAATAAAGAAATCCCCGCCATGATCTAATCTCTAACCAACAAGGCAGCATTAATAGGCAATATAAGTAAAACACAAATGTGCTCGTGTAAATATAATAAAAAAATCAATAGCCTAGAAAGCCACAATGAAGGTACTCAATGACTTTTCAGAAGCCAGAGCATCAAGAGAATAAACCATTAAGAGCACGACAAAAACGATCATAGACAAACATCAAAATGAATATTCTGGAAAAGCAATTCTGAATAAATCATATTGAAACAGACGAAGGTATTATAAACTAATCATTGGAGAAAATTTAAATTGTTGCTATTTATATTCTAAGGATAATTCATCACTACAATATGTGGTTAATAACAACGTAATTCAACAATGAAGATATTCTTCACCAGGTAAATACTAATTCAAAATGGAAGTCACTTCATAGAGTTTTACATTGAATACATGTTTGAGCTTGACGTTATGTAGATTAACTCAAAACGAGCATAAGTGTCTAGATCCATATCGTTTGAATAGTTTTTCAAACCAGTATTTTAAAATAAGTATCAAATATGAACGAGCTTGCCGATTTGTTTAGTTTGCTGACGTCAATGCAAAGCATGCAAAACGTCAAATACGTCGGTACTTTCTGAGCAACTGTAAGAAACGTTTAACCTATAATTGATATTAAATGATATCAATTATATCAATTATTGAATAATTGTCTGATAAAGCGTATACGGACTGGTAATACTTAATTACACATTAAACAGTACATTTCCTCTAAATGTGACCGTACACTAATCATTTGATTTAGCTTGTGGTACAGTGCAGGCCTACGTTGCATTGCGTTTGGGTGCGGTGGCTGCTATACGTCCATTCTTTGCATTTTTGCACCTGAGTGGTAACGCCGGTCGTCTGATGCCTGTGACTGTTCCCGGTATTACAAACGCTAGGGCATGCATCTATGAAACCATTATTTCAACGGATTTAAATATGATTTAAAATGCTAAACCATATTACATTGTACCCTATGTCAAATTGTTATAGTTATACCCTCTGATAAGTATTCCTTTTTATATTGTTTAAATACTGTTATCGAGATTTATGTTTTAAGACGTGAACCATATATTAGTATTTTATAACACAACAGTGTATGAGTGAAGATTAGTTTTCACAAGTTGAAGCATATCTATATACCTTTCTTTTTTAAGTGATTCTTCATCATTTAACCGTGGACAGACGTCGGCATCATCGTGGCCATATTGTTCTAATTCTCTGCTACATTACCACTGGTTTCCACTAAACAATTAAAGGAAGTCAAAATTAAATTAAACTATCTGACATATTTTGCGAATACATTTTGTTTTATGGATATACTGGGTGTCATGTTTTATATATTGAAATATGGATGATGTGTCTTGTTATCCCCAGACGAAGTCGGAGGGATATACTGTTGGCGTTGTCCGTTCGTCCGTCCGCTACAATTTCCGTGTCCGCTGCATAACTCTCACATGCATGGAGGTATTTTGAAATAAATTGGCGCATTTACTCATCTCATCAGAGCGACATGCAGAATCCAAACCCGAATCTGTATCATCAAGATAAAGATCATAAAGTTCATCATAAAGCTTATATACTTCTTAGACGCATATAAGAAGGTCCAGTTCGTGTCCGCACCATAACATTTCCATGCATGAAGGGAGTTTGAAATAAAATGTTACAAATACCCATCTAATCAAGAAGACGTACAGAGCTCAACACCCGGATCTGTATCATAATGGTAAAGGTCATCATAAAGGTCATATACTTCTTAGACGCATATAATAAGGTCTATTTGGTGTTCGCACCATAAATTGTCCATGCTTGGATGGATTTTGAAATCAATTGGCACAAATACCCATTTCATCAAGACGACGTGCAGAACCAGGGTCTGTATTTTCAAGGTTAAGGTCATAAAGGTCATACACTTCTTATATGTGCTTTTAATAAGGTATTTTATATTCTCTCTACATAACTCTCATTTTTTCAGGGATTTGTTTAATGAATTGACACAAATACACCAATACTCAACCCATCAAGACATGCATGGCGACCCCATGGTCACCACCCCCCCTACCTCCCTCTCCAAAAAAAAAGAAAAACATCTTTATTTACTTTTGATTGTTTTAATGATTTTATTATCTCCAACGAAGAGGGATATAGTTTTAACATTGTACGTCCGTTTGTCCGCCCGTCCGTCCGTTGCAATGTTAATGTCAGTTACATACTGTCTCGCGTGTAATAGATGGATAACTATGGACACATTTATTTCACGTAAAAAACACATCAACTTTATATAAAATAGCACCAACATTTTTGGATATAAAGGGCACACTGTCTGCCATATAAGTATTCTTTCTAATATTATTTTCACAATTATTTATCGACAGTGTTGTACTATGGTTGACATTGCTCATGCCTAAACTATCCAGTTTGATTTAGATTTCTCTTGACCATAGAACATTCTTTTTTTGATATAGTGTATGAAAGATGGCTGACCAATAGTCCTTCACATTGTACAAGTGGTACATGGTATATGAAATGCGGTAGATGGTTTATGGTACTAGTATGTGGAATGAGGTACATGGTATATGTTATGTGGTGCATGGTATATTGAATGTGGTACATGACATATGTAATGTGGTTCATAGTACATGGTATGTAATACATGGTGTACATGTAATGTGGTGCATGGTATATTGAATGTGGTACATGGTACATGGTATGTAGTAAATGGTATATGGAATGTGGTACATAGTCTATGGAATGTGTTGCATGGTATGTGGTATGTGTTACATGATGTATGGTATATGTAATATGATATGGTTTGTGGTATATGGAATACTGTATATGATACATGGTATATGGAATGTTGTACATAGTATATTAATGTGGTACATGGTATATGGATGTCGTACATGGTATATGGAATGTGGTACATGCTACATGGTATGTATTACATGGTATATAGTATGTGGTGCATGGTATATGGTTAGTGGTACAGGACATAATGTATGCGGTACATGGCGTATAGTATGTGGTACATGATGTACATGATGTATGGTACATGTAATATGATATGTGGTATATGGAATATGGTACATGTTATATTGAATGTGGTACATCGTATATGGTATGTGGCACATGGTATACTGTATATGGTACATGGTATATGGAATGTAGTACATAGTATATGAAAGTGAGAAATGGTATATGGAATGTGGTAAATGGTTCATGGTATATGGTTATAGTACGTGGTATATGGTTTGTGATACATGGTATATGGTTTTCGGTATGTGGTATATGGTACATGATATATGACACGTGCAATACGGTATGTGGTATATGGAAAGTGGTACATTGTATATGGAATGTGGTAGATGATATATGGTTTGTGGTAGATGGTACATGGGTTGTCGTACATGGTACATGGTACATATACATTGTGGTACATGGCATATCGTATGTGATGCATAATATATGAATGTGGTACATGGTTTATGGAATGTGCTACATGGCAAATGGTATGTAGTACATGGTATATGGACTATGGAATATATGGTATATAGTACATGATACATGGTATGTGGAATCTGACTGACGTCAGATAAGGACTTACCTTGCCATGTCTAGTGTCGGAGACTTCTCCGTAATCGTCTATTTTGATAAACGCTAAATTAGTACAGAATCATCGAAGCCAAAATATGCAAGCATTAAACCTCATTCTGAAAGAAGTAAATATACAGAACAAATCGTACATAAATAATGCATAAGTTTGATGAATATCTATCTTAGTATTGTTATCTTTTAAATGACCGGAAATATTGTGTAATGTATTCTTACGCCTACTAAAGTCCTGAAAAGTTTAATGTTAATCTTCAGTTCTGTCTTGCAGTAAATGTAACGATATTTCATACAGTTGTTTATGCACATCGTTGCCTTAGAGCGACTATGTACACATATAAAATACTTTCAAACTTTTATATATTTTTCACTAGATTTCGATTATTATGAACCTAATAAACTGTTAGGATAATACAATTATTTGTTGATACACTAAATTCACGTATAGTATCAGTATTTTGATACAGATCACGGAGTGGCCTATTGGTTAAGCCGCAACAGCTTGTTCATACTTAGCGCACACATATCTGCCTGAGGGTAAGCAGTAACTTAAAACATTAAATACTACTGACTTGATGACTGTATACTATGTTTGCACCTGTGGAATTCATTTAAATATAAAGCGGTATGTAGAACGTAACAGTTAAAGAAAAAAGTCTGTGATTGTTTCTTTCCACACCCCCACCCAACCCCAAAACAATTGATAGGGTTATAACTGCCTTTTCTCAAAATAGTGTGGTGACATATGTGTTTTATTTTATTATCTTGAAGTACACGATATTTGCTAACAATACAGAAGTTTTGAAGTTTCCAAGGAGAAATGTTTTACCCTCAAAATGTCTCTTTTAGCCACCAAAATCTGCCATTTTTTTCCAGGATCTGCAAGGCAATAATGGTAATTTTCCCCTTTATTTCTTTATTTCTTTATATCTTTACCCAGCTAGATAGCTTAGTAATACCTTAGGTATGACCATTATGTCTTTTAGAAAAATGCATATTTTGCTTCGAAGGCACTCTAGCTCCTTCAATGTTTCATCCGAAACTCGGCTGTATTGTTGATATTAATGGAAGCTCAAACACGTTGGACAACAAACTATATCAGATTATTAAAACCAGAGTTATTGCCATTGATTTATTGAAAATGTTATATTGCAAATGCTATATTTGCTTTGTTTAATCTCTAGCTACTTCATATTTATCTGATCAATACCAAACTTGATTAGAATGTTTATCTCATTGAAGCTTAAACAAGTTCAATAAACCGCCAAATGTTAGCAGAAATATCAGAGTTGATAGAATGAAAGATGCTATGGTGTACTTTATTAACAGTCTATGACCTTCATTTTTCTTTCGATTTTACCAAAATTGTTTAAACTGTTTATAAAAGCTCGGACAATTTGAAAACCAGCCATATCTGCATGCCTCATCCCCAAGCCCTCAACTCTCCTCAACCATTTTAAATACTCATTTTATGAACTCAATCACAGCAGAAGGCGTTGATAAATTGAAAAATTAGTCATATCCGACTAGAAACAGCCGAGTTGTTTGCCTTAAATTATTTAAAAGATTTTATACTCTGCTTTACTAGAAATTTAGCTCCTTCACTTTTCACCCAATATTAACCAGTTTTGTTCAACATTAATAACAACTTGGAAAACCTTGCAAACTACACGCATCACTTCACCTCAAAGGCCAATTTGTTTTTAACAAGATGTCTCGATTGTTGAAATATATTGCCATGTCAGACTCGAAACGGTAGGGTTATGTCACTTGAATTATTTGAAAATACTAAACATTGCTTTGCTAACGTTTTAGCTCCTTTACATTTCATCCGTTCTTAAGCAAACGTGTCCAGCCTGTTATTAGCAATAACGTTTGGACAAGTTTGAAAAACAACCAGATCTTGAACCCACCATCGCACTCAGACCCTTCCGCACCCTCCACAATTTGGTTTTCGTACTTTATTTTATGCAGTTATCTCGATCATAAAAGAAAGCGTGGACAAACTGAAAAACTAGCCATGTTGGACTAAAACAGCAGAGTTATGACCTTTAAATTATTTAAAAGCGCTATACTCTGCTTTATAAACACTTCAGCACCTTCATTTTTCATCTTATCTGAACCAAATTTCGTCAAATAATGTATATCATTTTAACACATTGAGTCGAAACAGCAAAATGCTTGCCCTTGAACGAACGAAAAGTATTATTTTAAACTAGAAAATCGGTAAAACCGATGGATGCTTCCCGAAATGTATCCACTTTTTTGTGTATTGTCGTATAAATCATATCTAGAAAATGTTCAAATAAGAAAATATAGAGTAGCACTATCTAGATTAAGAATGTCCTCCCATACAAATAGAAGCGGGTCGTTGGCATAAGCCACACAGTATTCCTATTAATGAGAAATGTTGTATATGTGACGTTCTAGAAGACGAATACCATTTATACTGGAATGTACTTTATATAAAGAACTAAGAACAAAACTTATCAATCGATACTATTGGCAAAGACCAAATGTTCCCAATTTTTTAAAACTGTTGACATCTGAAAAGCTTACTACTGTAAAGAATTTGGCTACTTATGTATTTGATGGTTTTACAGTTCGAAATGACATATATTACAATCAATAACTACTATTACTCTCCCAAGAGGTACTCTAACAACAATATTACTGCATGTGACACGTGGATTTGAAGAATGTTTCTCTTTTAAACAATTGTTTATAGTAAAACTTATACTGTTAGAAATAGCATAATTAAAACTGATTTAGAATGTTAGTATATTGTACAATATTTGATACTATGTAATGTTTGTTACTGCCATCGACCGCTGCAATTGAAAATTGTTTGTGTATCTGTATACTCATGGACCAAATGGTCTGCTGTATTTGTTGAATAAACTATCATATGACCTTGTATCACCCAGCAGTTTTCAATTTGCAGTTCTATTAGAAGTTTTTGACTTATGCTTTGGACAAGATTTACAAGTTTAAAATTACAAAGGGCAATAACTCTAATTGGAAGTAAGATTGGTTGTAGATCTCTGCACTTTCTCTCATTGCCTTTTATCATTGTGTGAAGTTTCATTTCAGTCTCATTAGTAGTTTCTGAGTTATGCTACGAACATGAATTGAAAGTATAAAATGACAAAGGGCACTGACTCTAATTGGATGAAGAAATATTTATGGTTCTTGTGTACTACATTTTTTTTTTACTGGCTTTTATCATTATTTGAAGTTTCATTTTAGTTCCATTAGTGGTTTTCGAATTATGCTCCGGACAAAATCTATTAAGTATAAAATGATAAAGGGCTATAACTCTAATTTAAATGCCCTCTATCATTGTGCGAAGTTTCATTGTAGTACTATCCGGACAAAAAGTCTGAGTATAAAATTACAAAGGACAATAACTGTAATTTGAATGAAATAATAAAAGAGCTAGGGTTATTGTACTCTGCACTTCCTCTCATTGCCCTCTATTATTGTGTGAAGTTTCACTGTAGCCTGTATGTAGATTTGAAGTTATTCTTCGGACAAAAATTCTAAGTATAAAATACAAAGGTCAATAACCCTTAATTGAATGATGACATTGTTACGGTCCTTACACTCTGCACAAAAGTGGGACGGGCGGAAGGACGTAAGTGCGGAAGGGCGGACAAAGCGGCGACTATTTGCTCCATCGAAAATTTCGGGGAGCATAAAAACATCAACTACACATAAGGTTAAAACTATCGATAAAATGTCAAATAAAATGTGTTCAATTCCTGTTTTAACAGTTCATGATTTTTCCAACGCATGCTGGTAAACTTTTCTGAATATCATACTGGAACAAACTGAGCAACGAAAATGTATTTATACATGTATAACCATAGTGAGCCATAACATACGTGTCAATAGTATATAGCTAGCTCCGGTTAAATCCATGAGATATGAAACTTCACATGTGTATCTACATTAGCCTTCGTGTCTAGACTTTATTTCTTGCTATCTAATAGTACACACATTTTAAAAGAGTTCATTCAGTAAAGGTTTATCTTTGTATTATTTAATGGCTATATATATATACGTGGATGCGTTATATGCGTTATAATAATACTTCATCGTAATATTTCACAATTCTATTTTGCGTCATTTAAATAATACAAGCAATACATATGATTAAACTTATCTGTGATCTATCTTATAGGCTACAAATGATAGAACTACATTTTTTAAAATATATTGGCACTTTTAGAGGGACACACGGCAACCTTGATTCTTTAAAAACTCACCGCGTCCCGTTAGTTTTTCTCGAAACTTGCATTCGTTTAATCATTAATATTAATTGTTAGAATAGTGCAAAGCAATTTTTTTTTACATCTTATTGACTTTTGATAATATTGGACCAATAAAATATTTAAAAAAATTGTAAAATAATGACGGAAATAGATTTCTCACTTTTTTATTTAATTATATGCAAGCAGTTTTAATGTCAAAATGATACAGGATTAATAAGTTGCTGTACTAATTGTAATGCCCGATATAAAACTCAAGATTGCCATGTGTCGCTTTAATATGCACTGATTTGTAGTTTGTTGATTTTAATGTTAGTATAACTTCAACATTCATAAAATGTTAAAACCTCAAACGCTAACTCAATAATGTTATACGAAAGGCGTTATTATTGCATTGGATTATATACTGCAAGTCAAGCGTGTAAACACCAATGTGAAGGTCACTATGTTAGAAATAGTTGTCATTTATTTAATACTACTCATTATTCCCGGTAGACCAAACATTATAAATAAAACGATTGGAATATGTTTAATTTAATGCAGATGTATAAGCACATTGCATATTACGAGGGATTTCATTTGCATTTGTACTATACAGATAACCTCTGTCCTTTAAATAGTAAATACACACCTTACAACCCAAGCAGATCTTATAAGCAATGTTAGAGCAAATGATATGTGAATATATACATACCGAGATATCAACATTGAGCTCTTAAACATATCCAATTCATAGTTTCAACTTATCAGCTCTAAAAGCTATGTGTCTGTGCAGTCAATTGATATACTCGCATAACTGCCTTTTTCTAAATCGGGTATGACCGTGTTATCTTCTTAACACCGATATTTTCTTTCGCTTAAAATGTGTTACTGTACATAACAGCTGTACATACGCGGATTCAACATACAGTGTTTGCACATATTTAATAATTCTAGAGTAAACCGCCCCATACACTTCTACAAAATGGAAATTAAAAAAACATGTGTTTAGGGTATATTGTGAGATGGGCTGGGGTGAGGTGGGGTAGGGGATGGGCGTGGAAGGGGCATTGGGGGGTGAAGATTTAGTTAGCATTGTGGGCATTTGAGCTGCCACCCTGTGCTCTCTAAACAAGGATAAAGATATCGGACAGGGAAAGCAGCATTCAAGGACGACAGTCAACCGCAAAACACAAAAACAAACACGCAAACAGACAAACGAAAAGGCAAAAGTAATAAAAAATGCAAACGACATCACAAACTCAAAAGGGTTGAAAATAGATTTTCATATCTGAAACGTTTTGAATATTCATGGGCATAAAACTTTCCGTTTTAGTTGTTTAACCTTTTTTAAAAAAAGAGCCATCCCATTAACATCTTAGAAGTTATTGAAACGTGTTAATTTTTGTTGTTGTTTGGTTGTCAACTGGTTTTGAAATTTTGCCTGACCCCCGCCCACCCCAATCCAAGTCTCGTATAATCTATCCACCCCCTAATAAGGACGATCACATGAGACATTTATCCTGCCTACATAATGATCCAATTGCTTTGTATCACATGTGCTTGATTGTTTGGTTGTATGTTATATAGATTATAAACGCATTCGTTGTGTGTTTGGTGGAGTGGTGGAGCTGGAGATCGCGAACGTTTTAGTGGAAACAAATACAATTGTTACTAAAATAAAACTGGACGATTATATAATAATTTAAAAGAAACAAACTAAACACATGCGCAATCCAAGACCTAAACTAATAACATTCATCCAGTCACGATCGTATTCAAATCCTCTGAAACGCTTTAAACCTACCAAAAAACAACACACATGTAACATATATAAAGTACCATCCATTTATTTTCAATCTTTAATATATTCTAGGTGGCAACTAATCTTTTTATCAGTCCATTTTCTACATCTTTCTTTATCATTCCCAGCATGTTTTCAACATTCGATATTCCGACACCACTACTAATTTTGGGGAAGGCTTTGTTGGACCGACCCGGCAGTACATTCTTCGGGCTTTCTATTTTTAACAAGCCGACACAGAAATTGATGTAGCTCTTAAACTCACAGAAACCCTTTTGCCACCAAGGCTGTACACATATTGTCAGACCTTTTATGTTTGTGATACTTTGCAAACTTCGCATACTTTACTGTCTTCTCGCGTGTTTTCAAAGAACTCTTCATGCCGATTTTTATCCTTTTTTTCCCGGAAGTCACGGTGATGAATACATTGCATCCAGATACTTGCCAACTCCACCAGTCGCCGCAGCGTCTCTTCTGTCAACTTTAATCTGCAGTTTTAATACTATCTCAAATTTAAAAAATGCGTTAAAGCTACAAAGTCTCTATATCAATCGATTTCTTCTTTGTAGGCGTGTCTTTATTTGTAACTTGATGTTCAACGACTCATGTCGAAATCGGGTATTTAAGCGAGCAAATATAGCGCAGGAAATCATTTACTGTATATACATCGACCAGTGTACATCGTACCTATACACAAGTAGCAGTATTTTTTACAGAAACAAAAGTTAGCCTATTTCGGGGCTCGAACACACGGCCTTCTGATTTCAAGTCCGGTGCTCTATCCACTGAACTATAACTCTACTTGAAAAAATAGTATTCGAACTACCATTTATAATTAGGCAAAATAACTTAACATATTTGAACGCAACTCAAGATGGATCAATACATATGTAGTCCATAGTGTCGCACGTGTAAATTAACATTGCCTGGTGTAATACTGTATATTATCAATATGAAACTAATACTTCGTCTCAAAACAACCATATGTCGACTTGTTATTTAGCGCTTGATGAGTTCGTGTGCTTGCGCTTGTTATGGCGTAATGCCTATTTAGTGTTAAAAATGCTACAACATACCATTAAGAAGCAGTGGCCTGGTGGTTTAGCGTACATCTTTCAAAACGTACAAGTGCAAGTCTGCGGGCTTCAAATCCCGTTCAGGGCAACTATGTTTTATCATATTTATCGATGTTACCTGTACGGAGGCTAAATAAAAATGTTGTGAAATTTCTGCTTATATACCGACTTTTGGGGTGTTCGTCGATTTTAAACTACTTCACACGTGACTCATTCATACTCATGACTTATTACAAGTTAAACTAGGGACTGTACAGCTTTAATATTATAAATGATAATAAGAAAGTCAGTAATGCGATCCAATTACATGTTATTTATTCACTTTTCAATGCAAAGTTAGAACACAATTGTTTGATTTCTTTGTTCAGGAAGTTAACCAATGAATGTAAATATCCTTATGTTAATATCCAGTCAATACAGTTTTTGTCTCGCCTTTTCGATGTAAAGAAGGTGTTACTTTTCTGGCGGCTGCTGCGGCGAAGCGAAGGTTTCAAAATTCAAGTTTTGCGTTTAGGTCATTTTTTCACAAACTGTATGTACTAGACCTTTCAAACTTTGCTTATAGTTGTATCTTGGGTGGTAAATTGCAATGTGACAAAGCAAATGTGGAAGTGACCTTGACCCTCCAAGCAAAGGGCAAATAACTTAATAATGTTTACCTTCAACTTTTGCGTTGGGGTAAATTTCTTGCAAACTGTATGCACTACACTTTTCAAACTTTGTTTATAGTTGTATCTTGGGTGGTACATCGCAACGTGACAAAGCAAATGTGGATGAAAACTTTGACCCTCCAAGCAAGGGGCAGATAAGTTACTAATTGTTACCTTCAACATTTGTGTTTAGGTCATTTTCTCACAAACTTTATGCATTATACCTTTCAATCTTCGCTTATAGGTGTTTCTTGGATAGTACATCATAACGAGCCAAAAAGCAAGTGTGCATGTGACCTTCACCATCCAAGAAAAGGGCAGATAACTTTAGTTGTAACATCACTTTCTCATGAACTATAATTATGCACTAAATGCTTTAATCCTAGTTGATCGCTTAACCTTTGGAAGACAAAACATTTTATTTTGACATAGTTGTGTCTTGCGTAAGGTCTCACTACACAGTTACCTCCCTTGAAAGCCACGGTAGGATAAAACTTGCGCCATAAAAAGTAGTAGTGTGTTGTTCGGTTTTAAATATTTTTAATAATTGCTGACAGATATATGTATTGCTGTTGCAGGTGAGATGAACACAGTCTGAAATTGGCTGTGCAGCTATTAGACGACACTGACACCAGAATATGACAGTTATATGGGGGTTGAAGCAGTGTAGAATCTGGTACAAACTCTGGAGTAAAAGCCCAAAACAGTGCAAAGGATGCCACCACTCCAATTTAAAAAAAAACAACTGGTCAACGTACTATATTTTGTACATTTGTGTGTGGGCAAATGACTGTGTTTCATAAATAAGTGACTTTTAGCTTTGAAACTTTAGGTTCGAAATAGCCCAGTAAACTTTTGTCATATAGGCCAACATAGTAAAAGTGTACTGTGTAGTGAGACCTTGAAAGGACTCCATCATTAGACGCTTACAAGGCATTCCTCCCTTGACATGGATTAATATTTCCCAGTTTCAGTGTTCAAGTGTGTGAAAAAGTTCATTTTAACATTTTAGGATGACTTTCGGTGAACCAACATTGGATTTTAACAAATATTTAATGATATTACAAACGAAAATAGACTATTCAGTGAGGAATACGGATTGCATTCTTTACAATGTTGAATATGGACTGTCAAAACCCCGTTCTGGATTACAATATGGACGACAGAGCATGCGTCAGTATGATGGAAGTGGTGGATATACACAGTTAAACGTCACAGCTCATAGAGCAATGTACATGTGTGTACATCAAGTATCTTACATTCCACGAAACATGGATGTAAGTCATCTCTGCCACAACAGCCTATGTTTGCGACCGGATCATCTGCGTTTGGAACCCCATTCCATTAATTTAGAGAGAAAACTATGTACCTACAGTATTCCGAAGACCTGTGTACATCATGGCCAGTACCAAGATTGCCTGCTACAGTTGAAGGTTGGTATGTTGATTAAAATTGCTTATCTCCAGTATTATCAATGTTAAAAGTGTACCCCATCCACCTACTTCAACTGCTATAACTGAAAATCCATAAAATAATGTATGTATTTCAAAGACATGTCCCTTTTAATTCTTTTAGAACATCGATCGCGTAGGTTATTAAACCCTGGCGCTTTTCGTCATATGCTTTGAATTTTTCTAATTTTATTTGGTACCGTCTTGTTTTGTATTTGTGTAATTTTTGTCTCAATTTGTCGTAGTCATTTTTGTCCTGCAATTGTTTTAAAGTGCGCAAAACCTTCGTGTTTCCTCGGTGTGGTGCGCCAACTGCAGCTGCTTTTTCTAGTGCTGAATTTGCACGACCATCATTCAATCGGGCGGCTGCGCTTTGTTTGCGACCTTTTGCATTTCGTCGAAAAGTGACATCCGTTGGACTCGAGACATTATATCCCCGATGAGATGCCTCCAGCTTGTTGGTATCTGCATGAAATCGGGTTTTTTCAACCGCCAATTTACCGAGCCTGATATCGAGGCACATCATTAGCAATGTTCTGTCTGAACCTTTAACTTCAAGCTTTTTCTTTGCATTTGGCAAAAAATTAGGCTGCCAGCAATTTGAAGGTGGTAATCCCTAACAAACAAATGAATTTTTACGACATGCTTCGCCACACTTTCCAGAAATGCATTTGACGATTGCTGTCTTCAATAATTTTGCTTTTCTTTTAAGTAGATATATGTTGCTGCCCACTTCTGCGTGCACTTTTTTGTACTCCATGTGTACGCGGTCACCGATATCTTTAGAAAATCTTTTCTGTATGTACTGTCGGTCTTTTTTGTTTTTTGCTGGGAACATTCTTTTTACTAAAATTTGCTTTTTTACCATTTTATTTTTCATTGATTTGGTTAGGTGTATAACATCGGCTGACCTTTCCATTTCCGTAGTATCAGCACGCTGTTGTTGAGCGTATCGTGCGCCCAAAAATGCATGACTGTCGCCGTCTGTTGCCATGTAATCGTAACCGGGTTCTTGCTGCGGAGAATTGTTGACATACATGCATGGGCTTCTCTATACTCATCGTCTGTACATTTAACAGAAATTGTTTTAATAATAAAAAAAAAATGTTTTAAAAATGTGCTGTGCTGTGCTGTGCTGTGCTGTGCTGTGCTGTGCTGTGCTGTTTGCTGTATGCTGTATGCTGTATGCTATGCTAGGTGTTTTATTATAGATATCAAGTACAGTTGCTGCCACGCGGATTACGACTATTCACACTCAACGCGGGGATTTTATCTCACCGCGGACACACTGGTTTTGTCCCCGCGATCGGCGGACAGTCCACTCAACGCGGGTACAATAACTTTTGACCACCGCGACACAATCACCGCGATTTACCTTCAGTATCAATGTACACTTTTGCAGTCAATTTAATGCATTAGTATTCAATAACTATTGAAAAATCGAAGCAGAAGACAATTTTACGGAAACTTCAAATGCCCGGATAATGTATTCACGATAGTTATGTGGCGGTTCCTACTACTTCGCGGTGACTGAATATAAAATTCAATTCGTAAATCTTATTCTGGAAATTAGAATTATGATTTTTAATTAATCGTTTTTTGTAACACATTTTACTATTCTGCTGTTGGGTTCTTTAGTCAGAAATAATCCGAAAAAATTGTAAAGAATTCCGGGTCTATTAATTAGTGCGGCCTTGTTAATAGGTACACACATCGCAAAGGATTCTGGGTAGCCAATTTATGTCCGGTGAAGAGAAATGAGACTTTCTAGCATAGCATAGCATAGCATAGCATAGCATAGCATTGCACACATCATAGCACACATCATAGCATAGCATAGCATAGCATAGCATAGCATAGCATAGCATAGCATAGCATAGCACACATCATATCATAGCACACATCATAGCATAGCATAGCATAGCATAGCACACATCATAGCATAGCATAGCATAGCATAGCATAGCATAGCAAAGCATTGCACACATCATAGCACACATCATAGCATAGCATAGCACACATCATATCATAGCATACATCATAACATAGCATAGCATAGCATAGCATAGCACACATCATATCATAGCATAGCATTGCATAGCATAGCATAGCATATCACACATCATAGCATAGCACACATCATATCATAGCATAGCATAGCATTGCACACATGATAGCACACATCATAGCATAGCATAGCATAGCATAGCACACATCATATCATAGCACACATCATAGCATAGCATAGCATATCACAGCACACATCATATCATAGCCTTGCACACACACACACATCATAGCATAGCATTGCATAGCATAGCATAGCATATCACACATCATATAATAGCACACATCATATCATAGTATAGCATAGCACACATCATATAGCATAGCACTGCACACATCATAGCACACATCATAGCACACATCAAATTATAGCATAGCATATCATAGCGTATACCACTGAAAAGCACATAGCAATGCTGGCTGTGCTGTTAATGCTATGCTATGCTATGCTGTGCTGTTAATGCTATGCTATGCTATGCTATGCTATGCTATGCTATGCTATGCTATGATATGATATCCTATGCTATCCTGTATAGTGTAGTGCAGTGTAGTGCAGTGCAGTGCAGTGTAGTGCAGTGTAGTGTAGTGTATGAGTACTTGCGAGTGATTTAAACAAACACATATTGTGGTTAGGCTAATGTGTAATATAATGAAATGTTGTTTTTTACCGATTATGTCATCATTCTGCAGATGTTTCGGGCAACCACTCTTCTCGTCACATTTATTGTGATCATTTTTAGTGCACAATTTACTACTAAATTGCATGCCGATGATTTTTTGATACTTCGTCTGCTTTTCACAAATTGTAGTGCTGACTTGTGTTGCTGGCTGACTAGGAGTTGTCTCCCCTACGGATTTCATGCTGTTATTGTATTGGGAATCAATTCCCCCCAGAATAGATGTGTCTGGTTTGAAACCTAGTGCTATATTGTTATCTATTGTTTGCTGCCGTGCTCTGGCGAAGCTAGCTTCTGCAACTTCTTCTGTTTTTGAAGCCGCGTAATTACTGTGTTTCTGCATTGTACCGTATGAGGGTGGTGGAATTTTCAAACTTGTCAAAATAAACCTTAAGTCATTTGGGCCGCACTTAGTATCCAACAATCCAGCAGCCACAGAAATGTTGATGTCAGCATTTTTTGCTCCACGCTTCTCTCTGTTTATTTCCTCATACAGTTTGTAAGCTTTGCTAGTAAATTGGCATTTAGTGCACATGAACCTCTCTTTCCAGCAGAAACCCCATTGTTTCTCGAAACTTAAGTCAAATTCCAATTTTCCATTACAGCCGGCATCCCAGACACGATGAGAAGTGTAACTGTCGAAGAACATGTCGGCCGTCTTGCCCATATGAAAGATACGGTACGTACTGAGTTCGTTGTTACATTGTTTTGTATCACTACTGCGAGGCTTGAGGGCTTTTTCAATAGCTGTCTCTCTTGCACGTGATGGACGCAAAATCATGGTGTTTGGTTCTTTTTTGTCGACAGCTCCACACAAAAGCACATTTGAATTTGTATTCTTGCTCACAATGCTGTCATATACATCCTTTTGCATTCTTTTCATTTGTGGTGTTGCTGAATCCGAATTGGACCACTTCTGTAGGTCGGCTGCTCTTCTTTGATCAAATCCTTTCTGAAAGTATGTTCCTTTTCTCCTATTCTTTGTTACATTTTCTGGTTTTGTCCTTTGGTTCAACACCATTTTCTTGTTTTATACATACACAATTACTTCTAAACAGTTGCAATGGCTTTTGAACAATGATATTAGATACTGTTAAGTAAAATCCCATATTATCTCTTCATACAGGAAGATGGGAGCTATCTGGATTCTTACTGGCCAGAGAGGAGTATCATTTTGGGAACAGAAGCCATTGTTGGCATCAGCTTTAAGCAGATTATCAGACAGGTAAATCTGTTCTGCAAATATTACAGAATGTTTGGAAGTAGAAAATAAGATTCAACACTGATGTCAATTTTAGTAAAACAGATTTTAATGATGAAAATCCATATTACCATATAAGGACATACTTCTGCAATTAACAACTTACATTTGGAAACAGTATCTCAAAGGACAAAAAAGTTATTAAACATTTTCTATTACTGATACAGAGTAAACTTCATGAATGTGGAGTTCTGTGAATAAGTCCCAATTGGCAATACTGCATGTTGTATATTTAGCCATAAATTCATTTTTTCTGAGACAAAGTAGGAATAATTGTTATTTTCTTTAATATAATTGCTTATTGTTGTCGCGGTTATGATTTTAATGACAAATACCATCATAACCCCACCTTGAAGGTCTCACTACACAGTTAGCTCCCTTGAAAGCCACGGTAGGTAGGATAAAACTTGCGCCATAAAAAGTAGTAGTGTGTTGTTCGGTTTTAAATATTTTTAATAATTGCTGACAGATATATTTATTGCTGTTGCAGGTGAGATGAACACAGTCTGAAATTGGCTGTGCAGCTATTAGACGACACTGACACCAGAATATGACAGTTTTATGGGGGTTGAAGCAGTGTAGGAATTCTGGTACAAACTCTGGAGTAAAAGCCCAAAATAGTGCAAAGGATGCCACCACTCCAATTAAAAACAAACAAACCTGGTCAACGTACCACATTATGTACATTTTTGTGTGGGCAAATGACTGTGTTTCATAAATAAGTGACTTTTAGTTAGCTTGGAAACTTTAGGTTCGAAATGGCCAAGTAAACTTTTGTCATATAGGCCAACATAGTAAAAGTGTACTGTGTAGTGAGACCTTAAGTAGTGCATCATTTTGGATGCATGGATTCCATCTATGACCTTGACCTACATTTTGTAGCTGATGATTTCTTTTTTTAATTTGTTTTTATAGAATGGCATTTCCTTTTTAAACAAATGCTACTGCACTTAAATGTCATCTCAGCAAACTGTAAACTCCATTGTTTTTAGTTATTAAAATGTTTGCAAACTTTCTTTTAAGCAGTATTTATCTTTTATGTTTAAGTCCCGCACCCGTTAGGCGGAGCATGTGAATCCGCGGATCTCTGTTGATCATTTGTTAGCCATACATTCATATTTTCAACCAGTCGTATTTGCGGAACAGTTAGAATGGTTACTGTATTACTCCCTATAGAACTAAATTCTTTGTATGGACCTTGTCGTGCACAGGGCTTATATCAGTCATTTTAGGCCATTATAACCGAAAGTTTTCTCGTGTACCTCAGTCTTTAGATCTTCTTACACACACTTGCTATCACTAACAAACGTAAAATGAATAAAGTGTAGTTTAACGTCAGTTACGTTTTCGACATTTTTATCCTTATAACAATTACTCTGTGATCCAACTTCGGGAGCTGTTACATATCTCGTAATTTATCTATCGGGCGATGCTTTGTCGATTTTATTGCGTAGTTTTATTAATGCAAATTCATATATACCTATTTCATATACAGAGAAAAGAAGGAAATGAGGTATAATACATTTGTAATAGTGGAACTCAATCGCGAAAAGCAAACTGAAAGTACAAATAAATACAATTTAGTTGTCATTAGATGCGGATTATATAGGGCACTATTCAGAGTCCTTTTAAAAATAGTTTGTCTGTTTTCGTGTTTGTTTCTATGTTTTGTGGTTGACTGTCCTCCTTGAATGAAACTTTCCCTGTCCGATTTTTTTTTATTTCTTTATGTGGGTGAGGAAATAAGTGCGAGCGCATTAATAGGCATGCTGTTCGCACCTCGCATTTAAATCGTGTTTATAACCCAGGCAATAGTCATACGATTGGAAGTTTCTTGTTGTAAATATTGATGGTTATACCGGCTATAGGGAAATATTATACAGAAACCCACAACCCATGACTCTCACGTAGAAAACATTATGTGGCAAGCTAAGGCGGTCGTCAAAATCATTTTCAAGTTCAAATAAACACTGTTGAGAATAAAAGTAGCTATCCCGCAAACAACAGTAAATTTTCAACATATGTAATTCGTTTCTTAACCTACTGACGAAGAGGTATATATAACATATAATTAAGAATAGAAACTGTATAGACACAATACACATCTCCTTAATCAGCCAGGCCAAACCCAAAAATCGGAGCGCACATTGAATCACGGGTATATTAAAAACCGTTGAATAAACCTATACTTTTAATCGTCACATATACATCATTATATGACATGAACACCTGGCTAAAGTTTTGATAAAAGGTTTTGTAAAGCAATTGTGTCGTTATTCATAGGGTTAGTTCCTTTAAGTAAATTCATTCAGTATCTATACCTGTCATTGGCGTCGGTATGTCACATGACTGAAATGCATCCTGAAAGCTCACCAAAGTGCCTGTCACCGCTTTACCCGAGTACTTGAGGCCTCTTATCAATATATAAATAATCAGAAAAAACTAACTTAAAGCCAAACAAATGATGATGTGAATTTCATGACATTATCGTGCACACCCGGGTTACCATTTTAGGGTAGTAACTCGTAAATTATATATGGTAGAATAAGACAAAGAAGATGCGACACACTCAGCATTTCCAACAACTGCAGTTTTGTGGTGAGTAAGTTCTATACTGTAAAAAAAAAATACAAACTGTTAATGCTGGTATTTCCATAGGCCTGTTTTTGAGTAAGTATAAAAGCTTAAAGAGAGTTTTTATAAAACAATGTTTTATGTTTCTAAGTATATTGTATTCAAATCAAAACATCCCATTAAAGAGTTTCAAAGTTGGCAAGTAATACTCTTTTATGGATGATATCAAATTTTCAAAGGGAGGAATTTAATAAAAATACTATATACAAAAGCTGTGATATTTTTTGTGAATTATTTTGGGTAAGGTACCTGCAGAAAATATTTTCTCTGACATATTTAGGAATTTTTACTAGAGATACTATTTTAGACTGAACAGAACTAGTTGAAGACAAATGGAGATGACTACATTGTTAATTAAATTTTGTTTGAGCTATTGGTTAGGATATATATAACTATTCCATATATATCACTATATGTTCGTTCTGTGTGGTTTTATCTCGTCGATAAATAAAAATGAGAAGTAAATTCGTCCTTTGGAGTCCGACATTTATATACAGATATCACTGGTTAATTTAAGAAAATCGTTTTCTTAGTTTAATTTCGAATATGTGGGTTTCGCTACTGCAGCCTTGCAAGGCACTGAGTAGTGTTTAATTATTAAGTTTTCCTACTATTGGCATTTTAATAATAGAACTCTACTCCACACGGGGATAGAGCGCGTGAACGAAAGCTACCATTGTTTACCAAACCTATGCTGCAATTTTCTTTTATATTTGTTGTGTTCGGTGATTTTCAAAATACTCTTTCCATATATCGCTCGATCAGTTTTCTAAGTCTGAAACAAGATGCTTGTAACATATTTTTTTTTACAACAACAGTTACTGCAGTTCCTTGTTAAATTGATTTGTATCCACATATATATGTAATTGCTGTAATTGTTTTAGTGCTGGTAATTGTTCAGTTGTAATACGATTGTCATTCCAACCATGTAGGCACCATGTGGTTCCCGGGCAAAGGATAGGCCACTTCATCCAGGTAGAGTGCCCATCGAACTCGCGCCTAACTTAATGTTCATTTTGCCATTTATCGTTTCATGTGCTATTGACAGAAAATAATGATCGTGGCTCCAGTGAAAATATGGGTGTTTTCACGGTAGAATATGCAGCAACTCTGCAGTTCTGCAGGTGAAAAGGTTCTAAGCCCATTTTATCTAGATGTAAATGGAGAGCGGGCCTGGAATGTTCATTCCTATTGGCTCCGTATAACATTTTTTTTACAACCGCTCTGTTTTTCACCTGAACGTTTGTATTAGTTGATAGTTAAGGCGAATATTTGTCAGATAGTTTCAAAAATTAATATAATCGAATAAACTATAACACACCCAAACAGTGGGTGGGGTAAATTGACCACCCCTTTCCCCAACCGAATTCAATTTATAACAGTGAATTTTAAGCAGTGTTCATTGTCAATCGAACCATATTGATAAATAAACAGTTTAATGGAAAGTGGAACCATTTTTAATATAAAAAAAGTGGAATATTATTTGTAAATAATATGGGACTGTCACAAAATGTCACGGGTAGAGCGTACTTGTCGTACATAGCTCTTGTAAGTTATCGGTTACACCCAAATCTATTGTTTGAGTTGAAACAATTTCATAATATTCATGATCTATTCATGTAACACGTAAAAGCGTGCACATTTTAAGTGGCAGCCAGAGAGGCCGTGTCATAAGTTTAGTTTTGTGCTAATGCATGTAAACTTTAGGTATATTTTCCTTAAACGGCAAAATTGTATAAGGAGCCTCTCGTGTGGATTCAATACTGCAGATTTAGCCACGTTTGTCACGGACTGAAGGGGGGAAATAATGATTTGGGCGTAATGTTTGCTATAAAACCCATTGTCTTCTAGCTCTCGCCGGGATGATCGATAGTACTTTGTTGGAACAGAGATTGGACGGCAAAATTCATAGGCAACATGTGGTTAGTAGTTTTATTAAACTTTTATCGTACATTTGTATTCAGTGGGCGGCGCCATCTTGTTTGGCGGTTACGACATCCGGTTAGCATTGATGTTTCTCAAACATAACTTTAGACTAGCATATGATTTTGAAGTTACTTTATTAGATGTAATTATTGTAATTGATCATTAATTGTAAAACAATATTAATTTGATAACAGTGGATAATAGGTGCATTAGTTAACGTTGGCGTATAACTCAGTGATTGTAATACACGATTGTTAGCATTAGTTAACAATGAGATGAGAGACACGAATAAATGTTCGACGCGTATGCATAGCGTTGTATAATGTGGTCATTAGTTGACATGCGTGCATGCATAACTCAGTGAGTGTAATATATGAGTAATTTGATCATGTTTATATTACATGTATTAGGGGCATTGATTAACACCGACGTACATAGCGTTGTAGAATATGTATACATTGCTACTCATCATTAGTACAGCTTACATATATTGATTGAATATTGATTTGTTTGGGTAATGATAATTATGCAAGATTGTTATGTTTGTCAACCGACATCTAAAACGTATGTATACTTACAGCCTAAGCCATCCAGGATATAAGCCGTCCAGGGTTGGAGTAAGCCATCTAGGTTTGAATATCCAGGAGTGGAGCTAAGCTTCCACGATTAACGTTTACGAGCGGTGGAGACGGTCCCCGTACCTGCGTCAGTATGGCCAGGTTTTACTAACGACAACCCCCGGGACACAAGGTGGGCCCGTTACCAATCCTCACTGGAGGAATATCACTCACAATCTATCATTGCATCGCGTCATCAACCCTTACAGAAGGCATTTGATGACAATCATCCATTGAATTCGCGCATCATCATCTTCATGAGCTCTCGCGCATCACAGTTATCGCGCTAGATCAACATTGTTATAGCTTTAACAACACTTTAGTGTCTTAGACATTCAGTATTTATAACAATACTAAGAACGTCTTAAACGTTCATGAAAACATTCTTTTCATAGTTCATTTGTGTATTCGCTTGTTTTTTTTAGATAATTGTATATATATTAAACATATTTTAAAAGTTGCATTAAACTTATGTGAATGCATTCACCGTCATTGATTCTTTCCTGAGTTAGCCCAACCACTAAGGTCATCCTGTGACAACTGGTTTTCAGAGTAGTGGGATTTTGGGCGACTACGGAGGGAAAGAATCAATAAGTGATCTTTATTATGATATACTAAATCTCTACTTATTATTTTAGAATTGTGTACCACCCTCTGATCCATCAAGGCGACTGTCGACGATCACGACCACAGCTTGGAGGACAAGTCAAGACACGACAAGTGTAGGGTGAGTCCAAACTGTTGTTTTGTCCGTTCTTTCCTCGGCGCGAGGTCGCAATGGTCTACACGATTGGGTCTGAGGCACCTTTGCTCAATAATGTGGGTGTTTGTTTTTACCTCCCTTGATATACACATAGTATCGAATTAGGTTGGCGAACAAGACGTTCTACTCATGTTGTGACACTCGAGTATACTTATATTGATGGGAGAAGTAAATATACATGTACATGTTATACACATTTCGATGATTGTTTAAGGTTTATATCCAATATCAAATATAGATATTTTATGTAGTGTATATGTTTTGTGGAAGCTAGATACTATCTATACATGACCGTTAGTAGTTAGCGCTAGTACAAATGTGTATGTAACTTGTCCTATGATGATGCCCAGGTATTTACTGAGGACACAGTGACTTACCATTAGTAGTTAGTTGAGTAGAATTATTAGTGACGTGTGTATTGTAATTATTGTAGTGTGTAGTTCACAATGTCTATAACCATGACGTCCACAAAGGATCTTACGGAAATGGGTAAGGAGTTAGGTTATGCTGGAGAGGAGCTTAAATCCTTTGTTGAAAGACATCAGGCTATGTAAGTGCAGAAAAGACTTAGTGAACAACATTATGAGAACTAGATTAGAATTAGAAAGTAGATTTGCAGCAAAGCAGCTAAAAATAACAAATAGATATGCACAAAAGCAGTTAGAAGCTGAGAAAGCGAGGTCAGAAATGGAAGCTAGATTTGCACAAAAGAAGTTAGAAATAGAAGGTAGATTAGCCACAATCGAAAGTAGATTACTAAACGAGAAGTTAGAATCAGACAGTAGATTAACTCAGGAGAGGCTAGATGGTGATAAACATATAGAGTCGGAAATAAAATTAGCTAGTGTAGATGAAATGGCAACACAAACAGATCAGTTTGCCGAGGCTAGAGGTGGAGCTCATAATGTAGTGTCGAAAGACAGAACTTTTAGAGATAGGCAAGGGGACGATCATAAACAGAAAGGCCTGAGTGGAAACTATAGAGGTGGAGGCAGTTCGATGGGCGCTAGAGGAGGTAGCAATAGTGGCAACATAGGTAGACCTTTTATTCGTTGTCGTCACTGTAATGGGAATCATGCTTCACATGAGTGTAGGAAAGCGGTGAAAGTGTCCGCTGTCGTAGACGATTTCAGTGACAATAGTAGAGTGGACAACAATGTAGGTAGTCCGAACCAAGATTTTAACAACCCATGGAATTTCGGTAGAGGTGGTCAAAACCGAGGTAGAGGTAGAGGTAGAGGCAGAGGTAGTAATAGTCCGGTTATTAAAACCGAGAGTAGTAGCTGTTGTGTTAAAGCGGATGGTGTAATGGCGAAGATCGGAACATGTCGACTTCCGTATGCAAATCTTCCAACTGCAGATGGTAGAGTGAATGGCACGGACGTAATTGTAATGAGGGATACAGGTTGTACAGGTGTGATAGTTAGGCGTAGTTTAGTTACGGATGACCAGTTGGTAGGTAAACACTCACCGTGTATGTTGTTAAATAAGTCGGTAGAGCACGTGCCAATAGCGAGAATAGATGTAGAAATACCTTTCTTTAAATGGACTACAGAGGCACTATGTATGGATGACCCGATGTATGATTTAACGATAGGGAACATAGAAGGTTCAGCACTTCCGGTAATGTCCGATTTTAGAAGTAGCATAAGTAATGCCGTAGAGACTAGATCGCAGGTTCAGAAGCAAGCTCAGGCTTATAGAAAATTAAAGGTTCCTGCAGCCGTAGGTGACCTATCTAAAGCGGAGTTTATAGAAGCACAAACTCAAGACGAGTCATTAGGTCCTTGTAAGGTGAAGGCCACGGATGTTGTAGTGAAGAAGTGTAAAGGGTCCGGTAGTTGTAAGTTTGTACATAAGAATAGGTTTTTGTACAGAGAATTTGAAGATAGTGGTAGTAGACAGTTTCACCAATTAGTGGTACCTACCCAGTATAGAACGACAGTGCTTAAGGTAGCTCATGAGTCGATTATGGGAGGTCATTTAGGCGTAAAGAAAACGTCAGATAGAGTATTGGCAGAATTTTATTGGCCAGGCGTTAGTGGAGATGTAACTAGGTATTGTCGGTCCTGCGATGTATGCCAAAGGACAGTACCAAAAGGTCGAGTGACCAAATACATTTAGGTCAGATGCCACTGATAGATACACCATTTAAGCGGGTAGCCGTAGACATAGTTAGACCAATTTTTCCAGTGTCGGATAGGAACAATAGGTACATTTTAACCATGGTCGACTATGCAACTAGGTATCCGGAGGCAGTAGCATTGCCCTCAATTGAAACTGAGAGAGTAGCTGAGGCATTAGTTGATATGTTCAGTAGGCTAGGTGTACCAGAGGAAATGCGGACTGATTGTGGGTCACAGTTTACGTCAGAACTTATGGCTGAAGTAAGCAGGTTATTGTCTTTGCGTCAAATCATGACAACACCATATCACCCTATGTGTAACGGGTTAGTTGAACGATTTAACGGGACGTTAAAGCAAATGTTACGGCGTATGTGTACCGAGAGACCCAAAGATTGGGACATGTATCTCAATGCTTTATTATTTGCATTTAGAGAGGTTCCACAAGAGAGTTTAGGATTTTTTCCGTTTGAGTTATTGTACGGTAGGTCAGTTAGAGGTCCCATGAGGATTCTTAGAGAGATGTGGGCAGGTGAAGTAGATAGTGATGAGGTTAAGACTACATATCAGTATGTTTTAGATCTGAAGGAGAAACTAGAGGAGACTTGTAAGATAGCTCAAAGTCAGTTAGTTAAGGCAAGTACCAAGTACAAACGGTACTATGACCAGAAAGCTAGAGCTAGGAAGTTTAAGATAGATGACCAGGTGTTACTGTTACTCCCGACCGACAATATTGAGTTGTTATTACAATGGAAAGGTCCGTTTTACGTTAGAGGGATAGTGAACACTATGGATTACCATATCGAGATAAACGGAAAGTTAAAGACCTTTCATGCGAATATGCTGAAAGAGTATATCAGTAGAACCGATAATTTGCAACAAGGGGTATTGAATGTAGTTAATGTTGCAGTTATTGAGGATAGTGAGGAAGGCAGTAGTGAGGACACTAGTCCCACATATTCTCCAACTAGTGTAGGTAAGGAGACAGCAGCCGATGTAGATATATCGGGCATGCTTAGTGTAGCAGAGAAACGAGAGGTAAGTCGTTTAGACTCTGAGTGTAGTACTGTTCGGTCCGATAAGTTGAGACCAACAGATGTAGTGCAGTGTAGCTTTAAGCACACGTTAGAAAAGCCGATTAGGGAAACGAGAGACCCTACTCCATTTCGCAAACAGTATACTGGTAATGCGATGGATGCGATGTGTAAAGTTGGAGTTCTGGTAGTGGCAGGAAGTAGTGTTATTAGCAACAGTAGAGTCGGTGTAATAGACCGTGGAAAGGACAATATTGGGGCAGAATATTTAAGTCGCCGCACATAGTGACCGGTTTAATACAATAGTGTATTGCAGTGTATTGTACAATAGTAGTATATGTTACGTCAGGGTAGTGTACAATTGTAGAATAGTGTTGAAATTGTAATTACATATTATAGTTAGGTTATAACTGCAGTGGGTGTTTTCCGGAAGACGTTCGTTGTACTGGCTGAAGGTTGCATCCCTCAGTAGTAATAGTTAACATACTTAAGCGATTGAGCGATCAGCTTGTACGTTTTGTCGCTCATTTGCTCAGAAGAATTAATAGTTTCTTAACGTGTAAATATTAATTATCATTTTGTTGAATTTTAAAAGTGTAGCACTTTCTTTAAGTGGGGAGATGTTGTCACAAAATGTCACGGGTAGAGCGTACTGGTGGTACATAGCTCTTGTAAGTTATCGGTTACACCCAAATCTATTGTTCGAGTTGAAACAATTTCACAATATTCATGATCTATTCATGTAACACGTAAAAGCGTGCACATTTTAAGTGGCCGCCAGAGAGGCCGTGTCATAAGTTTAGTTTTGTGCTAATGCATGTAAACGTATAGGTATATTTTCCTTAAACGGCAAAATTGTATAAGGGGCCTCTCGTGTAGATTCAATACTGCAGATTTAGCCACGTTTGTCACGGACTGAAGGGGGGAAATAATGATTTGGGCGTAATGTTTGCTATAAAACCCATTGTCTTCTAGCTCTCGCCGGGATGATCGATAGTACTTTGTTGGAACAGAGATTGGACGGCAAAATTCATAGGCAACATGTGGTTAGTAGTTTTATTAAACTTTTATCGTACATTTGTATTCAGTGGGCGGCGCCATCTTGTTTGGCGGTTACGACATCCGGTTAGCATTGATGTTTCTCAAACATAACTTTAGACTAGCATATGATTTTGAAGTTACTTTATTAGATGTAATTATTGTAATTGATCATTAATTGTAAAACAATATTAATTTGATAACAGTGGATAATAGGTGCATTAGTTAACGTTGGCGTATAACTCAGTGATTGTAATACACGATTGTTAGCATTAGTTAACAATGAGATGAGAGACAAGAATAAATGTTCGACGCGTATGCATAGCGTTGTATAATGTGGTCATTAGTTGACATGCGTGCATGCATAACTCAGTGAGTGTAATATATGAGTAATTTGATCATGTTTATATTACATGTATTAGGGGCATTGATTAACACCGACGTACATAGCGTTGTAGAATATGTATACATTGCTACTCATCATTAGTACAGCTTACATATATTGATTGAATATTGATTTGTTTTGGTAATGATAATTATGCAAGATTGTTATGTTTGTCAACCGACATCAAAAACGTATGTATAATTACAGCCTAAGCCATCCAGGATATAAGCCATCCAGGGTTGGAGTAAGCCATCTAGGTTTGGATATCCAGGAGGGGAGCTAAGCTTCCACGATTAACGTTTACGAGCGGTGGAGACGGTCCCCGTACCTGCGTCAGTATGGCCAGGTTTTACTAACGACATCCCCCGGGACACAAGGTGGGCCCGTTACCAATCCTCACTGGAGGAATATCACTCACAATCTCAGTGGAGGTTAACTATCATTGCATCGCGTCATCAACCCTTACAGAAGGCATTTGATGACAATCATCCATTGAATTCGCGCATCATCATCTTCATGAGCTCTCGCGCATCACAATTATCGCGCTAGATCAACATTGTTATAGCTTTAACCACACTTTAGTGTCTTAGACATTCAGTATTTATAACAATACTAAGAACGTCTTAAACGTTCATGAGAACATTCTTTTCATAGTTCATTTGTGTATTCGCTTGTTTTTTTAGATAATTGTATATATATTAAACATATTTTAAAAGTTGCATTAAACTTATGTAAATGCATTCACCGTCATTGATTCTTTCCTGAGTTAGCCCAACCACTAAGGTCATCCTGTGACAGGGACCCACATTATTTACCTTTTCTGCTGATCACGTGACTTCCATTAGCGAGATAGGTTTTCTACATAGTATGTATTGCGTAATATGTATGGCCCGCTTAGCTCAGTTAGGAGCGACGTCGGCTATTGCAGTATTAACGTAGGTGAGTGATTTGTTTCAAAGACAAAACTTCGTAGCTGTTAGAATTCATCAAAGTTTACGTGCATTCGGTGGCAAAGTCCTCGCGTAATTCGTCAAAGATAATCGTTTGGTTTGGATGCTTCTGGTAAAAAGGTTATTGAATGCACAAGTTGGTTTGCGAAGGACCAAAACAAGAGTGGTTAATTCTATTTGTTGCAAGATTCACGCTATTTTAGAATTAATATGAGTAGTGTGTGCTGGTTTTACATCTTTTATCCATGTATTGTATGTACTCGAAATAAGGAAAACCTGTTGCATATGACAGGATTTTGTAACTCTCTTTGGTCTGTTATGTGTTATGTGAGCACATACATTGGTTTGCATTTTTTTTTCAAAAACGCAAGTTTTTACACGTGCTTTCCATAGTAAAACACCATCAATGAAATAATAAATCACTGTGTCTTAACGATATCTCTGTTCGATGGTGAAATATTGTGCCTCAGGTCTTTGGGTTTTTTGTATATGATTTAATTACTAATACTAAATACATATAAGCAAATTCATTCCGTGTCGTGTTATGAAGGCCGTTTTTATACTTAACTATTGTACGAGTTACGTTTGCCGAGAATGAATATTAAAAACTATAACATGATTTTGTTAAGGTAGACTGAACATGATTTCGACTTAATAGTTGGACAATTTGGAAGTTGAAATCAGGCCAATGGTTCAGAAGAACTAGTCGGAATATGTTTGTGACATACAGACGACAGACAGACGACAGACAGAGCATAAACAAACAATATGTCTCCCCTCCACAAAGTGGAGGAGACATAATAATCAATAAAACTGTGTATGTTTTCGATTTAGAGATTATTATTTCTCTTAAGAACTCTCGAAAATTTGGGTAAACACCGATAATGCAATGCAGACTAAAGTAAACTTGCTATAGGATTTCCTTCGCAATAAACAGCATATCGTCATTAAAATTCAACCTATTTTAACATCAAATAATCATCTAGTCTAAATCATTTGCGACGCTTGCTTGTTTTCAAGACAAAAGTCTAGAGCAGTTCTTCTAAAAAAAGTACGATGCGGCGGCAATTGAACCGATATTCTGGTATCCTCCTGATTTGCTGATACAGATGCACATTCTAACCAAGATATACTTAACGGCGGAAAGACAATACATGTATAACCAAACAAAGACTGAAACTTCATGTAATATCGGTGAACTAAATGCGGATGGGCAGAAATACTTTAATAAAAATAATAATTACAGTCACGTGCTTCCAGTTTAAAATCTATTTCTGCACAAACGGTCAAGACGTTTGTATTTAAAATCAAGCGTCGAAGATGATCAAGACTAAATAAGCATCGAGAGATATTAAAATAGTTGGTCCACTTATGTTCATATTGTTGCAGCAAATGAAATATATATGAAGGGATGTCAGTAAAAGGTTCAACTGCTATTGGACTATAAGGCAGTTATATATCGCAAAAGATAACTTTAGAGAAATAAGTTATGCGGTTGTTATCGATCCCTTGAACTTATTTCCATAACGTACTAATATTATATCTATAACCTATACATATTTACCAATAGGTAGCCTGACGAAATGACAGACAATTTCTGTTTGAATACAGACAAAATAGAAAACACTACAATGTTGAATACTTATTTTCTGGAATAAACAGTTCTTTGTTGCAATGAAGATGCAAGAAAGGTCTCGATTTCGATTTCTTCTTCAAAACCGAAAGTAGACTTCTTACACATTTTATAAATAACATTGAAATATATATTTGTGTTACTTCGTAATAATTTACAAATTTTGTAAGATCCTTGGTCATGATCACTTTCATACTCTCTTTGTTAAACAAACAATGTGACTTAAAGGGAGAAGATAAACACACACTATTTCGAGACAGAAGGACGGACGGACAAACGGAAGACGGGAGGACAACTTGTTAAAACATTTATCAAAAGAGGTTATGACCATACCACTTTGCAATTCACTGCATGATTAGTAATTGACCCATTTACAGTTCGCCACTATGCTTTCCTCTTTGATTGTGCGATTATCTGACATATTCTGGACCCTATGATGTCGTCTACCTAAATCCTCAAGAACGAGTTTATCTTAAAAAGATAAGAGTTTATCTTAAAAAGAGTCTTGTCGTACCCTTAATGGCGTGTTCTCTTGTTTCTCTGGCTTCTGTCCAGTCAATGGGTATTTGCATTGTGTCTTTCTTTAATATAGAATTGTATTTAATAGTCGCATCAACAGCTAATGTCAAATGGCGACTTTTCCAGCTTCCATTGGTGGAGGTGCCCCTCTGGGTAATTTTCGGTGCACGGGTGTCACCTCTGTAGAATCACAAGCCAGCTGCATAGATTCCTCACATAAAGATTCCTAGACCCATGAGGGATCGAACCAACAGAGGTGAGGGGCAAGTAATTTCAAGTCAGAGACTCGAAACGCTCGGCCGCGGACGCCCTGTGGCTTTCTATGCTTTTCTTTTTTTATATTCATATATACATCGAAATGCATCGAATCCCCTGTTTTGGAGCAGTTCAGTTGACTCAGTATGCGATATCGAATACAAAATCTGAGTACATGAACAAGTGAAACAATCTGGAAAATAAAAATTTTCAAGGGTCACCGTGTCGTATTAAAATTAATAAAAGAAAATCGATACAGAATGTGTGAGAAAAATGTTAAGTAACTATGATTACACAGATATGCTAGTGTGTGATTTATTATGTTATATCTTTCCAATTGTTTTTATGGAGAAGAAAATTTATTGAAAAACAAAGAGATTTGGAAGCACAAACATTACAAAGGGGAAGAAGAATTTCACATTCAAATTAACGATTATTAGAAAATGAATTAAACGACAAGCAGTCACAGGTCCATTTAAAGATAATCCATTCAACAACAACTTGGTAATCTCCACTTTGAATTCAGTTCCAAACAGGGAGTTAATAAAAGAAGAGTTATTTTGGGTCTGAACAGTAACTCACACTTTGCGTTGAACGAATTTATAGACAAAGACTCCAGTTTAGAAAGAAAAACAGTTATATCATCATTTTCCCTAAATTTGATGATTTTGTTACGCTTATTTTAACCAAAGAGCAGGGATGTTTGATGTTTAAAAAAGTCAAGCGCATATAGACAGTTTAATATTTGCTCGTCTAATTATAAGGTTTTTTTTCTGGAAAAGCTTGAATTTGTGATACAATGTTATCCGTGGGATTGAGCAGTGCTTCTTATATTTTACAAAGGATTATCAGCTCAATTGCATTATAATGTTAGGGATACGGATAGCCATACTTAATTACCTAGATGATTTAGCAGATGTAGAACAGAAAGAAAATACACATTTTGTTTACCTGACATTAACTCAAGTTTTAAGAAATTGTGGTATTAAAAAACAACTTAAAGAAATTATTACCTTTTCAGGTGTTTTGCTTAATTCAGTTACCATGACTATGGAGGTTTCCCCTGAAAGATTAATGGAAATAGGTCAATAAGTACATACGTGGCTATCCAAAAAATATGTTTCTTTTAAAGAAGTTCAATTCGTAATAGAAAAACTTAATTTTATTGGAGCTGGTATAGTTTTTGTGAATAGACTGTTAAAATGGTTGAGAGAATTATATGGAACACACAGGTGTTCAGTCCATGAAGGTGAAGAAAGATATACTGTGTGGAATATTTTTCTAGCGTTATATAACGGAATATCTTTAATGTATACTACTCAAAATTTGCTAAGGATCACTTTTATTCTTTCATATAATTTTATTAGAAATTAATTCACAATAACCAGATAACGATATTAATTTCCCTTCAACAATTCCACAATTGGAATCAAGTCATGAAAACACATGACCATACACTGCCCTAAATAATTGTATGTAAAATTGAAATAATGCTGTTCATTTCAGCAAGAAATTTAGACAGCAAAAAAGTGATCCTTAGCAAATTTTGAGTAGTATAGTTAGGGGCTTGGTCGGCAGCAGATGAGATGTTTTCTTCTGATGCTGTTTAGAAGCATTTGGGGGTTCTGGAAATGGCAGATGTTTTCATGTATTGTTTCAGGAAAAGCCAAATGTACCTTTTTAAAAAACTGTTTAAAGACAATATGCTTTGTAGCTGCAATAAACGAGTTTGAAATTAAAGCTCAGAACATTACTAGCGCTGACAATCGTTTAGCAGGTCATTTGTTGAGATGGCATAAAGACAAAAAGCATAAGGAGGAATTCAGACGTTGACAGATGGAGTTGATACCGAACACAATAATACATTTGTCTTTAAAGGGTATTTCCAAAGTCAAATCACATCTTGTAAAACAAACAGAGCCCATCACACCAGAATTATTAAAGAAAATATATTCAGTTCTAGATCACTCTTCAGAAGAGGATATTGTAGATTGGTGTCTTTTTATTTGCCATATTCTTGTTTGCACGGAAATCAAATTTAGTCCTCGATTGTCAAAACGACTTGAAAACCCCAAAAGATATTGAAATAAGTAATTCAGATGTGACAGTAAATATGCACTGGTCAAAAACCATTCAATGTGGATAAAAATATTGAATACCCCACTTACAACAATCAAAAGCTCATGCTTATACCCAGTGCAGACATATAATAATACAATTAAAGCGATACCTTGAAAAAGTGATTCCCCTTTATTTCTGTTAAAATCAGGGAAAATAATACCTCACAATATGTATTGAAGAAAACTGAGATCAACGGTAAAGCAGTTAGGTTTAAACCCACACATTTTCTACTCATTAATTTCGAAGGCAATTTGTGACTTTTTTATTTCGCATCAACTTGCCATAAGATTTGATACAAGTGATGGGATGAGGTGGTGGTATTGAAATCGATGCCTATAAAAAATATTTACAATATTCGTCAGAAGATAAAATTCTATTCTATTTGTGAACTACCAAGGACAGGCAACCTTCGGACGAACTACGGCAGGGCGCCTAGCTATGACGAGATACACAGAAATCAAACGTATGCATTCACTTCCAAAAAGAATAGCTGCAACACACGCTGATGATCTGTATCTCTACATCATAACCCACTCGTCTGGAGGCACAATTAACATATAGACGCATACATACATACAATTATAGCTCAAATGAGTGGGCCACATTTAAGCATTCAACCACACACAGCTATATTGAGACAATAACAATGAAAGGTGCCGGATCTTGGGGATACTGTGAATTCTGTAAATATATTAAAGGGAGATAATTTGAACTCACGGCTACTTTCGGAATTTGGGATCTCGTATATATACTTTCTCTCCTTAAAATGACAAAACGGAACATATTATCCGCTGGAATTGTTCAAATTAATAAACAAATTTTCCAGACGATCCTTTTCTGATGTATATGCGGTGGTTAATTGACTAAGCTCTGTGATGTTATTTCGCTGCTCCTTAACGCAGTGCTATTTGTATTGTCCTAATGTTTTTATTGACCTAATGTTTATTTTGGCCTAATGTTTGTATTGGCCTAATGTTTGTATTGACCTAATGTTTGTATTGGCCTTATGTTTGTATTGGCCTAATGTTTGTATTGGCCTAATGTTTGTATTGCCCTAATGTTTGTATTGGCCTATTGTTTGTATAGGCCTAATGTGTGTATTGACCTAATGTTTGTATTGACCTAATGTTTGTATTGGTCTAATGTTTGTATTGGCCTAATGTTTGTATTGCCCTAATGTTTGTATTGGCCTGATGTTTGTATTGGCCTAATGTGTGTATTGACATAATGTTTGTATTGGCCGAATGTTCTTAAATAGTTTTAACCATTGTAGGTTTTTTCTTTTTGAACTGTAGAGTTTTTGTTTACATATATATTTTTTAATATTTATTGGTAGTAAGACATTTGATCAAGAATCATAATACAAAGACATCTGATCAAGATCTGTTTTTGAAATCATAATACAAATGAATACAAATATTTTTTTTACAATTTGATCGATTTTACTACGTCCATTTTAGCAATACATATGTTCACCCAGTCTCTGGATCCGTCAAGGGAAAGCTACCTTGGCTTACATTGTGGATTGATAGGTTTTCCGGAAATGATAATTGAAACAAACAATAAGTAGGTTTGCTGGTACCTTTTAATTTTACTGGCTAAACATTGTCAAATATATTACTGAAACTTGTGTTTTTTTCGGTTAGCAATTTGCAAATCTGAATACCGTTTTTGCGGCCTTTATAATTGTATATTCGAATACGAGTATTTTTGTATTGTCGAGTTTTAGAGAAGTGAAGAAATAAGGTTATACATATATGAAACCAAATTCAGGTTTCGTTTAAAACATGCACAGTATAGCTGATCTGGATATCAAAGACCTATCAGTAGAGCAATTCAATGTCATTCAAACATTGTGTCATATTTGATAGATTAATTGCTTATGGTTCAGTTTCCTTGATTATATTTTGTATAAAGGTGGTCCATATAAATGTACCATTATTATATCCCCGCTTTGTTGAAGTGAAGTACGGGCTGAATATCGCTGTCAGTAATGTTACTGTAACACATGTTTATACGTATTATGGTATGGAGTGTCCGTTAGTCCGTCCGCCCGTCCGTAAACAATTGCGCATTCCGGACGATAACTCCAAACCATAACACCTACAATGCAAAGGTACATTGTCCTAGGTGGGAGTTGGATCGCTATTGTTTTTGGGGTCAGAAGGGTAAAGATCAAGGTTACCATTACCTTACATGGAAATGCGCATTACGGACGATAACTTCAAAACTGTAACTCACGACATGAAACGTGAATATTGTACTATGTGGGGCCAGTAGGTCAAAGGCCAAGGTCACCATGAACTTATAAATACTCATTCTGGACGGTCACTTTGAAACCATAACACCTATCCTCATGAAACGTCATGGTTACAGTGTCTTAGATGAGAGGAGAATCCATATTGTTGTTGAGTTAAGTAGGTCAAAGTTCAATGTCGCCATGATCTTTTAGGGAAATAACATTATGGACGATAACTACAAAACCATTAAACCTACACTCATGCAATTTCAAAGGTACACTGTCCTAGGTGAAAGTATGAACTCTATTAGTGGTGCTCTCAGTAGGTCAACGGTCAAGGTCGCCATTTCCTTATATGGAAAAACCCATTCTGAACTATAATTTCAAAACCATAACCTCCCACACTCATGGACATAGCCTTAGGAGAGAAGAACTTTATTTTTGTTCAATATGTCAAAGGCAAGGTTGCACTTACCTTTATGTGGAAAGACGCACTTCCATACCATAAAACCCACACTCATGAAACAATAAAGGTGCATTGCCATCGGAGGAGGAACCCTGGTTTGAGGGCTCCATGACGTTGTATGATAAAACACATTCTGGAAGATAACTTCGAGAGTTATGAGCCTTTTTCAGAATTATTCAATGGATCATGCGGAAGATATATACACCGTTTCAATGTTATATATCTAATACATGGAAGGTTATCAGCCACAATTATTTGTAAAAGACAAGGTTAAGTTTCGAGTTAAACTTGTTTTAAAGGAAAAAAAATAAAAATGAATGTCATAATATTTAGGTAAATTATTTACAAATTAATTTTTACGCGGTTTTGTTGAATTTCGTAACACTTAAAGCGGATGTGAAATATAGATATAAAAATCGAACAGGAAAAGCAGCATTCAAACACATACAGAAACAAATAACAAATTTAAAGATGAATAAAAGGCCAAATAAGACATCACAAACACAAAACGGTTGAAAATAGGGCTAACGCCTTGGAACGGTCAGTGGCAAAATAGGTCGCTGGGAGTTTAAACCAGGTTCTATGGTGCACCTAACCTCACACTTACCATACCGTCAATCCAATAAAACGGGACAGTGTAAATAAAGAAATCCCCGAGTTGAACTATTCTCTAACCAACAAGGCAGCATTAATAGGCAATATAAGTAAAACACAAAGATGCTCGTTTTTATATAAATACAAAAGAATATAGCCTAGAAAGCCACAAAGAATGTACTCAGTGACTTGGCAGAAGCCAGAGCAATAGGAGAATAAACCATAGAGGGCACGACAAGACAAGATTGCAGACAAAAATCAAACGTCGCCGTCTTTTTGGGCTTAAGGTAGACGTCATCATAGGGTCCACAGCCTGTCCGGTCATCGCACAATTAAAAAGGATAGCACAGTGGCGAACTGTAAATGGGTCCACCACCAAGCATTCAGTGTGTTGCAAAATGATAGGGTCATAACCTTTTTTAATAAACATTTTAACAAGTTTTATAAAGATAGTATGAAAGTGATCATGGCCAAAGATCTTACGTTTGTAAATCACGTCACCATAGAAGTCAGGTTGTGATAGTCCTTGTCTCAGAAGAGTATATTTGGAAAGAAGATCAGGGTACGACAATAACAATTTGCAAAGGTTTTACGAAGTTTACGGTAATGGTAACCCTGATGGAGTAACTTTTTAGTTATACAAAGATTAATAATATTAAAGTCCTCAACTCGAGTACAAGCTCTAGAAAAACGAATAAGGAATAAGTTGAGACACATAGTCCCCATAAGAAGTTGCTTGGGGAACATTACCATCTAAATGGGGATAATTCACAATATCAAAATTAAAATCATCTCTCTTGTCATATATTTTGCTAATTATTTCACAATTTTCAATGGAAATTAAGAAAAGAAGCGTAAGTATCAGAAATATTAGCCTCGTTAAGTTGAAGTTCTTTAAGGTATATATTATTAACCATAGTCGAAATGATAGGGTTGTCAATGTTTAATATGTCATCCAGATATTGAGAGGTGTCATCAAAGGCCTCAATAATGTAGTGAAATCTGTAAGTCTCTCATGTGGGTTCTTTCACTCCTTTGCGTCCCCTACATATCCTGATGGTACCATCCGGAGACCAGTCCATCATAAGGCCACTTTCGCCAGGTTCCCGCAAGAAATTTGTATAACCCCAGACAAGAGGGACGTATGTCTTCCAGGATCTCATCCATCCATTAGCTTAGCCAAGACCAGGGCGCCGCTGATACTGGCTGATTGGTAAGTCATACCTCTAAGTTTCCTGGAAATACAATATTGGCGACGAGGATTAATTGGAAAGCGGAGATTTATCGACACAAAGTGGTCACCTTTTGCGATCAACCATTTTGGTGCAGCCAAGACACGGGGCTAGCATCAAATTAGAAAACCGTTCTAGTGCCTCTAGAACACGATTCATCGGTTTAAATCAATTTTAGTGCTTCGTTACTATTTATTTGGAAAATGTTTGTTGTACCTGCGTCCCTGTCGGAGGCCTCACTCTGGTGACGTCAGGGGTTTGACCTTCGTCTAGGCAAGGGTCAGCCAATCGTCGGCCAACAATAAGCCACGTGACTCCAATCCGGGTGAGCTCCGACGAATCAGGACAAGACTCTCTCTCTTCAACCTCAACCACCAAACCAACAACATCACGACTGATCGTCTCTGTACATCAATGTAGACATTGGTTTAGAGGAGCTGGAAGCATTCTAGGTAGGTAGACCGTTACTTAGATATTATTGTGCGTTGATATATAGCGCGGGTATTCACTCGTATATCAGGTCGGACTAATAAATATGTGTTTTGAAGCGTAGGGAACGCTCCAAAGTTGGAGCGCGCGAGCGGAAGTTAACCGGATACCGGAAGATGTTCACCGGTAGACGTATGAAATAAGCTTCAGAATAGTATTGGAAGATTTCGACACAATAGTTTAATGGCTTTGAATGTGATGTGAATATTTTTGGATTGACAATTTTTCATCAGGCTGTTCCGTTACTGGGTCGGATTCACCAAAGTGTAGTGATAGGTCGATGTGATGTATAAGAGGTGTAAGAGGTATATAATAAAAGGATCATTACTAGAGTAACGTGTTCTGGAAGTTTGTATCACCGCTCGTAGGTAAATGCCAGATGAGGATCACACTCGAGGCTCCGCCTCTCGTGTGATCCTTGATCTGGCATTTACCTACCTGTCTAGAACAAAGCTGAGAATGAAAGAAACATTTCCGAACGTTTGACCAACATCCATTCCTGGTGCCGTTTGCAGATTTCGAGGTGCGAGTCTCAAACAAAAGCCAAATTAGGACAGATAATCAAGAAATAGAGCCCTCTTCTGCGATGCATCGGCCGGTCATGCTGCCAGTAGAGAACTTCAAGGTGCAGGTCCTCTCTACACCCAAAGCCACGTACATGGCGAAAGTGACTGAGTCCAGTTGGAGCTCATCATCTATGGAGGATTCCCCCAGGAGGTCGTGGAGGCGCGATACTGGAGAGGGACTAGGAATATCCCTTTGGCGGAACCATCTTCACCTATGAGGAGGAGGATGACCTCGGATATCCAGGACCCTTCCCCTAAGGGACGGGACCTTCCGCAAAGACGGACTCGTGCATCTGTCAAATGCACCCTGAGGGCTCCCAGGGAGGAGCAACAGGAATTGGACCCGGAGGAAACTCCCAGGGAGGAGTTCACGGATTCTAGATATACTGAAGACCTGGGAACCTTGACCTTCTGGAACTCTAACTACAATAGGCCAGAGGATGTCGACAGGCCAAGAAGGAAATGGAAACGAAAGACCCAGGCTTGCATGATATCTGGGTGTTCAATGGAGACCAGCTTCCTCAAGCAGCACCTTATCAAAGAACACCTCCCAGCTATTTTTGATGAGACTCTTCCGTTGAGCTATGTCACCAACGGATTTCTGCGCTGACAATCTTCGCCAAAAATATGCTGGGACCAAAGGCCAGATTGGAAGACCTGGTTATGAACTTGAACAAGCACAGGTTGAACTTCCCTGGGTGGGGGATTACCCCAACACAACACAATCCATGGTGCAGATGTGTCTGTTAAAGAAGAGGCCGATCCCGGACAAGTTTTCCCTGGACCAGCAGCCTTATTCCATTGGCGGTCTCTGCCGGCAATCGCGAGCTGCTCATCCGAAGAAGCGCTGGAGTCTTTGAGAGCTTCGTTCTCGGTCTAGACTCAAGAAGGGGTTTCCCCTGAGATACCACCTAGTGAAGAAGAGGCCAGTGAGGAGGACAACCAATTTCATCCCGTGGTAAATGGGTATGACAGCCACTTTCACCTGTACAGAACAAGGGTAAGGCTTGGACTATCCAGAAGAGCAACCCTAACAGACGTGTTTCAAGCGGTTGTCCTAGACGACAATCAGTACTGCTACCACCTGGAACTATCGGGTTGCACAGTGGTGTTCTGCGATCCAGATAACTACCCATCGAGGAGGGAGATCCAGACATTGTCTGTCGGCGGGGCGGCGGTCGTATTCGGGGTTCATCCGAAGACTATTTCAACTTCGGAGCAGCGACTGGCACTACAGGAGTGCTAGAGGATGCCGGAAGTTGTGGGCTCTTAAAGTGGGGTTGGAACACACAGCCCATCCAAACCAATGGTTTTACCAGAAAGAGCAGCTGGAGGCAGTCCTCAGGCCTCTGAAACCGGCTCAAGTGCTTGTGATCCAGTGTCGGGTTCAAGTCAGAAGGTTCATTTCCACTGTTTCACTGGAACCAAGGATGGCTCAAGGAATTCCCATCCACCATGTTTGGCTTCTGTAACCTGTAAAGGAGGACAACAGTGGGGCTACTGAGAATAATTGGGCCAGGGAGTCGGCCAAGGAGTCCCATTACGGAACGATGGGGCCAGGGAGTCTCATTTAACATCTCATGAACAAGTAGAAATCACGTTAGACCAGGGAGTCTAATTTAACATCTTACAGTTCATGTTTCATTTTCCATAAATGGAGCACAGTTTTCCATAAATGGAGCACAGTGTTCCATTTCGGTACTTGGTTAACCTATTTATTTAATTGGAGCCTTGGTGTCAAAGTTCGACGCCATGGTGTTTCGCTAATCCTTAGCTTCATCTGAATATATTTCTCAGTATAGGGATTCAGTAAAGTTGGAGCAATGCTGTTCCAATCACCTTGTGACACTTGATATGTCAATGTGAAAGGGGGGGGGGCCTTCATTTATAAAACAGGGAGGAGTGTGGTGAAATCTGTAAGTATCCCATTTGGGTTCTTTCCCTCCTTTGCGTCCCCTACATATCCTGATGGTACCATCCGGAGACCAGTCCAACAAACGGCCACCTTCGCCAGGTTCCCGCCAGATTTTTGCATAACCCCGGACAAGAAGGATGTATGTCTTCAATGATCTCATCCATCCATTAGCATAGTCAAGACCAGGGCGCCGCTGATATTGGCTGATTGGTAAGTCATACCTCTAACATTCCGGGAAATACAATAATAACATCTTCCTGGGTATCTGGTGGATGATTCGACATGAAATCTCTTTCATAGCAATATAAAAACAAAGAGTGTACAGTTCGTACCCATAGGGATACCAACAATTTGTCTATAAACGGTCGTTCCATACCTGACGAAAATATTATCTAATAGGAAGATGAGTGCTCCACAAACTTTTTGGCAAGTCAACATAGTGTAATTGTCTAAACTGCCGTTAGTAAAAAACGCTTTAATATTATTACAGGTCAAAAATGTAGTATTTTCCCTAGCGAAAGTTTTTTTTGAATAAGAGCAATAAGCTTGTGTTTGATAAGGTGATGTGGTAAGGCTGTATATAGTGTAGAGAAGTCATAAGTGCTAATAGATGAAACTTGCCGTTTATTGCAAAATTTATCAAAACGTTTCCTGAATTTTTAATAGACCAAAACAAATTAATCCCAGAGTATTCATAAGTTTTATCACAATATTGTTTAACGTGATCTTTAACGGCAGTAAGACAAGGAGTTAAACGTTTGGAGTTGTTTGTGGTGGTGCAGGCATTATAATTCGAAATATAAGCGGGCCTTATACGGATTTGTATGTAAATTAGGAATCCAGTATATAGTTGGCAGTTTGTTCTGCTATTCGTCTACCCCAGTCTTGAAAGTAGTGCACCGAGTGATATGTGTGGAAACAACATCATCCTCAGTTGAATGAACTGGAGTATACTATGCTGATCATAATACGCCATCTTTTGAAATATACTTCGAGTGCATGTAACATTCACTGCATAACCGCCTCGTTTCATTCTATTACACGTTGATGATTTACATCGCATATAACACGTTTTTTCAGCTTTCGTTGGGATGATGTATGTTTCATATTGGCGCTGTCTTTTGTAAATGCATCCCGAGCAAACATAAGCTCTTGAACTTTACCTGATTCCTTTAGATATATTTTTAAAGAATATAAAGTACAAGTTTATGGTTTACAGTTGTACTTCACTTACCTTTGTTGAGAATAAAGAGGATTGGTGATAAATTGACCCGACATTTCTTATATAATATCACTACAAAAGTTGGTGTCAATGCATCTATACAAGCTGAATCCGTAGCCCAATATAGTTTTATTTTAGATGATTCTACATCGGTGTATAGAGATGTACGACCCATATAACATAGTCAGATCGCTTGTAAATTGCGATTCTGTATGTGTATGCAACTGGGTTGCCTCCCCATGTTGATCCATCCGGTAGTATGTAACAGGTAAAATCAATAATTTTATAAGTCAATTTTATATAAAAAAAATATAATTAAGTAATTAAAGAATAAACCGTAGTCATGATGAATTCTGTTAAATTAAAACCTCACGATTGGCAGATACTATTTTGTTACCACTGGCTATATCCATACCATCATCGCATTAAGTCACATTTTGCATCTGACTGTTTATTCACAAGAGTGTGGATGATTTTTATCGTTAAAATAATAGTCATGTTATATTGCATGAAGCATTGTAATATGATGTAACAAATATTATTTTCCGGTAATTACATAATGAAAATGATATGGAATAAAGCATTATAAAATCGATGTACTAAATAGTATTATGCACAATTACGTAATCGACGTTGTTACACGATTTGTCGTTAATTGGAAATAACTGTTTTGCTATTAAAAACATTAATCGTGTTTATTTACTATTATTGCTACATGTATTTTTAAAAAGCTATGGCGATTTTATCCTATTTTCGCCGCTTGACAAGTAAAATAAGGTCAAAACCAGCGCCATGGTATAGTGCATTTTTTCGGTAGGGTGGTTGGTTGGGGTTGTTCGGGTTGTTCGGGTTTTAGAATGTGCCACTCCGAACTGGTGGTTGTAAAACCCAGAGAATGTGTGAATATGTTACGAATAACATTCAGTGAAACGCGTACGGCAGTGATGGGACCGCCACCGCAGAAATCACGAGCAATAGTATTTGTGTTGTGGTATATATACAGAAGCGCGTAATTGGTTATCCATCTGGGGGGTGGGGGTGGGGGGGGGGCTGGTCGTACGTACGGAGAACAAACGATTTGCATAAATCTCCAATATCTTCGCAATTATATGTGCTCATTAAATGTCTCACATAGATCTTATCAGAACGATTTATCAAAATCATTATTTGCTTTTGCGACAGAAATGGATATTTGGGTTGGATGCGATCATAATAATTATTCTCGAATCTAGTTTCCAGACGATAGCTCGAACACTATTGCTTTGACATTAAACTTCCTGGGTAAATGTCAGAGTTTGATGCTTTGAAGAACATACACTAGTATATTTTAGGGTTCATGAAGAAAGTTACTTTGTGTAGATGTGTTATGCTCCCAGAAAAAAGAATCCAGGTAAAGTCGTCGGTTCTTCTTTCCGTCCGGAGCATACTTTGAAAGCTAATTATGAGAACAAAATGTACACAATTTTAAATGGTTATAGTAGAAAGTGGAGAGCGCAATTAACATAACTATCTATTTATTTAAATTAGAATTATTGTCATTTGTAAGGTTATATTTATAATTATAGTCCATAACATAACTATAAAAATACTAATAGAAGTGAGATTTAAATTGAAGATGCAGCTCAGGCCCAAGAGCCAGACCACTAACTTTAGCGTGACTAAAGACAGAATTATCCCTTTTTGTTCATATACATTTATTTTAGTATACACTACATGTATCTTGTCCGGAATGTAATTGATGGCCATTATGTTTTTATTTTATATGTTATTTATTTTGACCTTTGTGAAAATCAATTATTTATATAATAACACACGAACTAAATAAAAGTATTATTGTTGTGTTACATTTTATGTCCACGGTATCAGCCTTCATTCAGACTAATCATCCAACGTTTTACCGATATTCTTGTTTATCAGTTTACGGATATTATTGTTCATTGGTTTACCGATATTTTTGTTTATCGGTTTACCGATAGTCTTGTTTTAAATTAAATGAACGCTAGTGCTAATAACACACATAACTAAATACTTTTAGAATACTTTTATTCTTAGTGATAAAGAAGAACTGGGTATACATTATCATCATAAACAATACATGTAACAACTTAAAACATGGTGCATATATACATTGCTTTAATTACTGTTAAATTAACACAATAAATAAACCACATCTATAATTTTGTGTACGGGTTTTCATTTATCCGACACTGAAAATTATTCTGAACAATTCTTTTTTATTCATTACGTAGATTATACTTGTTTGTTTTGAGTGAATATAGAATTTATTTTTCATCGAGAAGTGAGAAAACTTATATTTGAGTTTTCTCACTTCGAGATGAAAAAAAATCATATATTCACGAAAAACCAACAAATATTCTATTTATTATATACTCACAATCTGAAAATTTATGCAGAAAAATTATAATGCGCCAAAACAATGACGTCAATAACGTCAACTACGTAAACATGGTCAACAGTTTCATGACGCCATTTTGAGTGAAAATATATTATATTTTCATATGTGAAATATAAACAATGAAACTATAAGGTTTTATTTTGATCATAAATTCCACTATTTCACTGGAAAGTATATAATAAATAGTTTGATGCACATTACTTTGTTTAAAGGAAATATTAACCATTGATTATTTAATTTTTTTGATTATAGACTCATGTATATGTATATAAACCTATAGCAAATTCACACCCTGCAAATGTCAATGTTTACTTGACCAATGCAGAACCACACGTGACGATTTTAAAATAAGCGTAGTCTCCCCATCCCATTGACGAGGTTTAAATTGTTATTAAAAGTATTATTGTCTAGAAATAATACCACATTTTCTTCATCTCGCGTTTAATTTCTACTGCATGATGTTTTTTCCTAAAGAATAAAATGTCCCTTACATATTTTAATACAGCAAAATATACTTAAAGACGCATAATACAATGATACAATTGCATACAATCATCTTTTACACGGTTAACATAACATGTTTAAGGAGGTTGGCTGGGAAAGGACGTAGTGATGAGATTTTTTTTAAATTCATATTTAAAGCTTCTTTGGTATAATTTAGATTCAAAATTATCAAAAAAAAAAGGCTAGGTCACCACACTTTTTCCCCACTTGACGTCATTAAAGAAGGCACATGTTTCTACCTTCAAAATTTCACTAAAAAGAGGGAAAATATAGTCATTGAACATTTTCACAATTGTTTTCATAACATTATGTTTATTGAAAAACAACAATTAATTTTCGATTGCATATATACATATCTTTCAAATCATACAAAAACAGTTGTAATCCTTTTCGACTTTTTACTTTAAAAAGCAAACATGTATGGACCGTACCCCACCCACTTTTGTTTTTACCGATTTTTTTTTTAATTCAAGGTAAAAAATCATGTTCTAATGATCAACTTCTTTTAAAACTTGTATATGTCAAAGTCCTATGACATTTCTTTCAAAACAAGTAAACAAATATATAGGTCACCAGGCTTCTAATGATTTTTTATTAAAAATTCTTTAAATTACACCCATTTTGGATTTATTTTGACATTTTCAATGTAAAATACTGTAAACACAATATTGACATGGAGATTGAAAATAAAATTAGCTCAGTATCTACTTTTATATATGTATTCCACTACAGAAAAACAAAAATCTGATTTATTCTATAGCAAAAGGATAAATTCTACTCAGAGCTACCCAAACCCTCTATTTTGTTGACAACAAAAAATGATCACAAATGACGGAAAAAATATGAAAAAAAATTTGCTTCAAATTTAGTATGTTACCATCTTAAATCCTACATTATATCCATATCTACTAGAATGGAAAAAATTAAACAACTCTGTTGTCAAATAAAACTATGATTTAAAAAATAATATATTTAGTCTTGAAGATGTCAGAACTTGCCCAGCCAACATCCTTAACATGAGTGTACTTTAAATTTTGGTCAAGAATTTATCTCATTTAAGAATTTCAGATTTTTTAAGTGTGCCCTTGATCAAGCCAACATTTTGCAACTTCGCAAAATGCAATGATTGGCAACTTTTAGTAGGTAAACGTATACATGTTTGGGATCTCAAAACAGCAGGAATATTTTCTTTTGCAATTAGTTCTAGGTTAGGCCATGTTTAGGTTTGCCTGACCAGCCTATAGGTATACATTATCATTATAAACAATACATGTAACAGCTTAAAATATGGTGCATAGATAAGTACATTGCTATAATTACTATTAACACAATAAATAAACCATATCTATAATCTTGTGTGCGGGTTTTCATTTATTCGACACAGAAAATTATTCGGTACAAGTTCTTTTTATTCATTATATAGTTTTATGCACATAACTTTGTTTAAAGAAAATATGAACCAATACTTATTTAAATGTTATGGATTATAGACTCGTGTACATTGATATAAACATATATCTTGACCAATCCAGAACCAGACGTGATGATTTTAAAATAAGCTTAGTCGTCCCATTCAACTGACGAGGTTTAACATGTTATTAAAAGCATTATTGTCCAGAAATAATACAACATTTTCTTTTCAAAAAGTACAACATGTCCCTTAAATATAATACAACAAAATCTACTTAAAGACCCATACTACAATGGTACTAATGCGATGACATGTTTAACATGAGTGTACTAATTTAAGAGAGAGAACACACTTTAAATACGATGATTTTAGGTATGATACCACCAAATACTGTCTCCAGTGACATCTCGCATACTAATTTAGTTGCTGCAATTTGAGATCAAGTTGTGTTTTTATTTGTGGAAAATAAAATGGAAAATAAAATGAAAACAACAATTTCAAATCAAGGCTGGATAATGCAGCAGTATACTTTAGCCAATTACCAGGAACTGTTGGGTCATTATATCATAAAAACGATTTTGTTTATTCAACAGTTCAATAGTACAACTGTTTTCATTGATAGTTGCGCATATAATGCATGCATAGAGTAGAACGTTGGAAAATGATCACCATGAATACACACAGTTTTATAGAGACAACAACAAAATAGAATAGCAATGGGACATTCTTTTTCATATAAAACGCCCATTTTCTCTCATTTATAATACCCATCTTCATGAAAAAGAGGGATAACTGTTTTATAATATGTACTACATTCGACCTTACATCGGAGCTTTACATGCAGTTGGTAGTTTTACACCTATACATATTCTGATGTTCCTGAAAGGAGGATGTTTTGTTATCATTTCATGACATGCTCAAACATGCATACTCTTTGCAAGTCGATCTATTATTTATATTTATATTTATATATGAACATCGACAACACTCGGAAAAGTCTGAGATATATTTTAAACCATCTGAATTGCCATAATATATGGCATTTCTTTCAATACACCCTATCAAATGGGTAAAAGTTTAGTATGGTCAATAGACATCAATCAAATATGCATTTTAATTACAAGAAGTGAATTGAATATCAAATTTATAATAACATTCACGGTTAAATTAGATTTATTAGCAAATCCCTTAAAATGTATGATGATGTCAAACCTAATTATAGTAGCATATACAAACTCACTAATGCCACAGCTACATGTACCCACTAACATCACATGATTATTGTGTATTGTTATCAAGTTGAGTTTGTTAACAATATCATATTTTAAGGGAATACATTTAGTGGTGTCATACCTATAAAACCTGTTTGTATGCAGATTTACTTATTGAAAACATGTTGCAAATATGCGAACCTTCACGTTCATTCCAAAATATCATAGTTCGATTAGAAAAACTACACAAATACATCATTTCCAAAGAGAAAAGTAAAATCGGAAAAACACAATCACGGAGAGTGAACTTCTGAGCTTACTTTACAATTTTAATCGAAAATATGTCCCTATGTACCAATCTGAGCGAGTCCAAATAATTGCCCGTATCTCTCTCTATGTACGAGACCACCAATTACGTACCACACATTTTTAAATGTTGCATATTTATTATTAGTTACAACTTCAATTCTAGTATCGATAATGCAGCACTTTAATTTTCAGATATAAACATATCTTTCCGTTCGATAAATCAGAAAAGCTAAGAACTATTTATATCGTTTACTAAACAGATCAAGGGTACGGCGGTTGTCAGTAATAGTTGCTCACAAAGTGTACTCAGAGATTCGAAAGTTGAAAACTAATGGTACTAATAGCATTTATTTTTAGAAGTATGCTACACTTCATTTTGGCAAGGTTATCTCAACATTATCAATATTTAATTGATACTAAATGGCGACACGGATTTGCTAAAAACGTATGTTGTTTACATATCAAATATATTTTACAAAATAATCACTACAAACAATGCAAACAATGATCATACCTAAACAAAGTATAACTTAAAAAACACACCAAAAACGCATACTGATATACAAAAGCAAACAATCTTAATAGGGACAATGTCCATAACTTTTAGCCTATACAACACAAAATAATTACGTTGACAAACATAACAAATCAACCATTATTGAATATTTACTAAATAAAACCAATATTGGTTTTCGGAATTCAATAGTGGTACAACAAAAGAAGTACCGCTTCGTGGGGTTGAACTCATAACCACATTGAAATTACACTCGCGGGTAATAATAATCGATCGTCGCAATAGTCGAGCTCGCTATCGACTGAACTAACCGGGCCAGATGTATTACGTAAGAGATACAACCTATAAAAGCTAATGCGCTAATGGATGTCATGTGATCAGCGGAAAATTTAAATAATGTCCCACATGGATGGAGGCATGGACTAATTTACATGTAACAACAAACGACCTTAAATTTAATATATAATGTGATCGTAACACCGATACAAAACAATGGTAATTTACATGACAACCTCTCACCGTGTAAATTTGATTTGCTCACTTAAATGTGAGAGGACATACAGCAATAACTGTTCATACAAGTATACCACCAGTCTGAGTTTTACAAATGTCCTATTTATCCATAGTCTTATATCAAAACATAGGACGGATTCGACCACAATAGCTCGCTTTGCTCAGAAATGCTAAAAAAAAAGGTAATGCAAAAGGTGTAAACAGACGGATTGTTAGAGAAACTTGCTATAACTAGACGTGACATGGAACGCATCGTTTAAAAAACAAGATGTTCTGATAGACACAGTCCATGTGTGTGTTAGATGTTGTATACATATTTCCTGCCTATTGGATTGTTTAAAGTGGGTGAAATGGGAAGGGATTGCATGAGTATATATAGTGGTAAATCACTATAAAGCATGCAATGACTGATAAAATAGTATTGAATAACGTTAGATAACCTTTGTGGCTTTAAAGAAGAATACCGCTTTGGGCGGTGCTGGAGGGCGTGAGAGATGTTTAACCATATATAAAAGACTCAGACCGAGTCTGCTACCTTTCTCTCTTGTTGATGTTTGTTGCTTCCAAGGGATCCCTTTTTAATATTTATTTTCATTTAATTGCCCTTGTTAAACTGTGATGTAAATAAATAGTAAGCTTTTTTCACGACTCTCTCTTAACCAAATTTGCAGCATTCATGACGATAATCTGGTCATTTTGGTGTCTTAGTTTGTCACATATATTTCTTTGCAGCCTTTAAAAAGGGGGGTCAATAGATTGATCAAGCGTTTAAACCTATCTATTACGTCCTTGTTTGCTTCTGTTGAATGATGGATGTTGTTGCATTTAATTTCGAGTGAATCGACTGTGCGAGGGATCATGACTGTACATAAATAAATTATGTTTTTCTCCTGCGTTTTCAAATTCTCGAGGATTGCAATTTTCAAGGCTTTTTCATTTATACTTGCGAGGGCTTCCGTCGAAGCACTTTGCAATAGTTCTATCTTCATTGAATTGCTGTGAAAGCCTATTTGAAACAATCGAACAGGCCAGTATTCCGAAAATCCCAAAAATACAGAGCCTAATTGAAAATCTAATCTGATTTTTGTAAGCCATGTGTCAAAGATGGTCACCCCCGTATGCAAATCAGACAAGTCCTGAAGTTGGTCATTATTGTCAAGTTGGAATACAGTCTCGAGTGAGGCAACAGCAGATTCCAAATCTTGTGATTTTGCTGCAAAAAAGCCAAACAGATCAGAAAAAAACTTCTCGATTTCGTCTTTCATGTCATTTCTAATTATTCTAGCAAGTTTCTCTAATACCACGTCAGATACTTTACATTGTATCTCTTCTTTCGAACTAGTTATTATGCTTATAGGCAAGTCAACAGCACTCCATGTTCCCATTTTTTCTGCAACGTCTGGTGTAGACAGATGTTTTGCTACAGATTTTGCAAGGCATCCAGCGTCTGTAGATAACTTTTCTGTCATTTCCCAAAGCGTTTCTTTGATCTGTTCTTTCAATTTATTCTTCTTGACTTCGAAGACTTTCACCATTTTTACTTTTCCTGTCTGTGAGGCTCCTGCAGCGTTAAGATGAGTTTCAACTGTCTTCGAGAGGAAGTTACTTACCATGCAAAGCCACCTGCAACAACATCATTTTCTAATCAAGAACTATATGCATGTTTTGTTATTGGTTATGATATTGTGATATGTAAGAGGAAAACATATACCACATCAATGGTTAGACAAGGTATTGTGAACTTTCGAAAAAAGTCTTGGATGAAATCTAAAAAATGAAATATTGTCATACATGAAGTAATAAACAGAAACTGTTATAAGAATAATGCATATTTAACTATTTAACTTTGTTATAAAGGTGAATGCTGTGAATTTTTCACTTGTCAGTATGTATTGACATTCACACTAGTGACTTTTAGTGCTTTGTGGCGAATGTAATACGTCGCCCCGACTAAACATCAGTAGTGTTATTTATTACTGGTATTTTGGGAACATCAGCATGTTAAGTAGAATATCGCTGTTTAAGCCGGTGCTAGGGGGCGTGAGAGGTGTTGCACATTATATTAACGTTCACGAACAGACTCAATAAAACCGAGTCTGCTACTTTTCTCTCTTGTTTGCATTTGTTTCTTCCAAGGGATCCCCTTTTCAATATGTATATCCACACTTGCGTTGTCGCTTCGACTACAAATCAGTAGTGGTATTACTTGCTGTTCATTTGGGATCATCAAACTTGCAAATTATATTACTTATCAATAAAACCGAGTCTGCTACTTTTCTCTCTTTTCAGTATTTATTGGCATTCACAATAGCGTTTGTTAAGTGCTAGATGGCGGCTGTAAAACGTCGCCCAACTACAAAGCAGTAGTGTCATTACTTACTGGTCCTTTGAGATCATCAAACTCACTCTGTGTGGTTTTAAAGTAGAATACCGCTTACACTGAGTCTACTACTTTTCTCTCTTGTTTTTGTTTGTTGCTTCCAAGGGATCCCTGTTTCAGTATATTTGTTTAAAGTGTGTACTCGCATTATTTAAAATGTTTAGATATTCTAAAGTATTTTGCCGTTAACAGAAGTATAGTACACCTTCTTGGTAATGGTTTATCTATCAGTCATTTTTAACTTCAGTACGTATTACACTAAATGAATCATTTCTTTTTTCAGCATGCTTTCCACCCATTTTATTTGCACATATTTTAGAGATATGTTTAAGGAGTTTACAGTAATTTTTGTTCATTATATTAGTTTACTCGTGCTTAAGGAAATCTGCAAAGGGTTAGTGGTGTTGTTTATAGAATAATGTATGTATTAGTGTTATCAGTTCGCGTTATATAATCAGAAATTGGCCATGACATGTCCAACGTTAGAAAAAACTATAATACAAACTTAAACAAATGGAGATAATGTCTTTAGAAATAAAAGATGCAATTATTTTATCTAATGGTTTGAACTGTACATTTCAGACTGAAGATATGTGTAATCCATAGATATGTAAATGAACATGACATGGATATTGTCAACCTGAGGAAAATAATGTCGACCGACGCTACTGCCCTCTTTCTAACGAAATCAGATCATACTATATATTATGTTCCTATATCATATACGAGTATATACTGAGTATACTTACTAGTAGTAAGACGAAACGTTGATGACACACCCACACTGTTTTATATATCGATATATCGTATTTGTATAAATATAAGCATTTCACAGGGTTACTTTTTCATTTTTGCATATACAACTAGTATACGTTCACAATGTTGTGGAAGAGCTATGTAAACATCATATATGTTTATTGCGCATTATACCGTCTGTATGCCGGAACATAGTATAATTGCTAACATTATATGTCGGTGTTTTAATACACGTCATTGTCATATATATTTGTTTAGATTTGTTGACATAAATATAAAGAAGTAGGACGCTTGAGCTGTGCTACAAACCATGAATGATCAAAATATAACTTTCCTAATGGTGTGTTTCCTAAAAGCTGGCGGGAATTTCTCTATGTCTCGTTTTACTGGGATGGCAATAGAATAAGAGTAAGGTTTGGTGCAACCTAGAACCTGATTCAAACCCCAACGTTTTTTTGCCACTGACCGTTCCAAGACGGTGGCCCTATTGACAACCACTTTGTGTTTGTGATGACACATGTCTTGTTTCTTACTAACATTGTACATTTTGCTTGTGCTTTTGGTGAAATGTGAAAGCTACATTGTTGATAGCAAATCAAATTATCTTAAATTTGTTAAATAAAGACGTCATATTAATTGTTGAAGAATAGCAAAATATATGATAAATATGAAGAATGTAATTGTGTTTGTTTTTATAAACTACACACGTTTATCGACATCTCGACGACTTTTGTGATGTTATTGGCTCTAAATGGAACTAAAATATACAGCAGACAATACTATGAAATAGCAATCATTACTTACGTCTTTGTAGGATCTAATCCATGTTCCAGACTGTTTTCAATCACTTGACCAATTTTTATCATGGCAATTTGCGTTTGATCGGCGTCTATTCCAATGCAAGCCCTAACTTTGCCTCTGGCCTTTAAAAATAATTGTTACAGATTTATATAGTGTATATACTAACATATATCACTTTTAATATAATACACAAGATCTGATTTCAGTATATAGACACGTCATTTATTCTAAGATTGTATACTTTATAGTCATGTTTATTTTGCTTATTAATAATGTATATGAAAACATTTATGAAATAATAAACTCTGTCATAAAGCGATGATTTGTTTGATGTTTTCTGAAAGATAAGTACCAAAACAGTAACGGAAACACACATGCAAATGAGTTAAAAATTACGTCTATAAAAATGCAATTTCATGACACACACCAAGTGATCCGGATACACCTCAAGATGAGTTCCTTAACACACTGATCAACCGGCTGCAGCGAAGTCAGATGGTTACAGAGAAATCAGATTGGCGAAATTGTTAGAAGTTAATGGTGGGGTTAGTATTTTGGCTTTTTGTTGTGTATTTTGCTAATCTTTTTGGAAAATGATCACGAAGATTTCAAAAGGAATGACAGAGGAAGCTTTCACTTTAATAATCCGGTAATGAAACGAGTCAGTGCGTATAGCACCCTGTGTAAATGTCCAAAGATTTGTAAAAAACTATGATTTTTTTCAGAATAAACGCAAATAACAAACTAATATTCGCAATTGTAATTCAATTCTAAACGCTTGTCAATCCTTTCTGTATAAGTGCACTAAATATCTTATTGAAATAATGAAAATTTTCCGAGTTTTAGAATTTTAAAAGTCGACAGAGTAAAAAGAAATAGCGAACCGGTATGTCAGAGGTATTTTACAAGTGCGAACGGTGATATCAGAGTGAACATTTCAGATGCAAATGGGAAGGTCAGATTGATTTAACCAATTATTTCGCGTTTTTGACGATTGCTAGGTAACCACTGTACATTTTTAATTGAAACTTAACACGAGTATTTGTAACAGATGTTTTCAGTGAACGCATTTAGTAAACATTGTGTTACCTTTTGACATATTGGATATATGTATCGTGGTAAATAGCAAATGTAATGCAACCCAAAATGTCATGATATGAAGACTAAATTCAAATATTTATTGGACAGTTAGTGTGTGTGTTTATGCCTCCGAAGGGTGGGCTTATAGTAACCGCGCTGTCCGTCCTTCCGACCTCCTTCCATCCGTCACACAGTTCGTGTCCGTCACATATTTCGCGAACGGTCAATAACTCTGATATTTATGGAGATATTTTCAAATAACTTGGCACACGTATTCACCACAAAAAGACGACGTGTCCAGGTCCGTAGCTAGCTCCAATGTCAAGGTCACCCTTGGAAGTCACAGCCTGTCATATGGCCCTATATTTGATTTTAAGTCATGCAACTCGTGTCCGATCTATAAATTTGTCATCCATTGAAAGATTTTCATATAACCTGGCACAAGTGTTCACCACAACCAGACGACGTGTCGCGCGCAAACTCCAGGTCCCCCCATAAATGTCAGAGTTATTGAAATGTGCGACGAACGGAAAGACGGACGGAAGGACGGACAGTGCGATTGCTATATTCTCACCCTTCGGGGGCATAAAAACACACACTAACTGTTCAATAAATATTTGAATTTAGTCTTCATATCATGACAATTGAGGTTGCATTGCCTTTACTATTTGCCACAAAACATATCCAATATGTCAAAAGGTGACACAATGTTTACTGAATGCGTGCACTAAAAACATCTATAGGTAATTACAAATAATTGTGTAATGTTTCAATCCAAAATGTACAGTGGTCACCCTCTGTTTACAGTCGACATGCGAGTTATGGATTTTTACGACTTTTTCCTGATTAATGACAGACATGATGTCATTGTAATTGGAAAAGAAACAAGCGAAAAACGAGATCTTCAAAAAACCTAACTAACAGAATAGAAACACGGATTGCCTAAGATTGGTTGGCAACTCATAGAGTTCTGACCAAATCATACAAATGTATACATATGATTCAATAGGAATTCGTGACTGTTTAATGTATTATAAATTGCACCGAAATGACATACACAGATATTCCAGCAGTGTTAACAGTAGAAAAGATGCGCAAGGTCACATATGATGTCTGTCCTGAGAGCAGACACGTTCGACTGACCGAGTCATTCAAGCGAGCGAAAATCGTATAAGGCTAAATAAATTGTTTTTATGGACACACAGTATGCAAGAAAAGCAATCCTTCCAATGCGTAAGTGTTGTTATTTCCCAAAATTATATTTATCGGTATAAAAGAGAATACCGCTCTATTTGAACAGTGTAACATTTACAAAGGAATACACATATGACAAGGTGAATGTTTGTCTCCTTTCTTATTCTCAATGTTTTTAAATGATATTGAAGAAACATTTCTAGATAATGGTATTGAAGGTATTGATGTTAACATGTTTAAAGTATTTCTTGTATTATATGCTGATGATATTGTGTGTTTTTTTGCAAATAGTAGTGAAGTTTTATAAAATAGCTCAAATTTACTCTCAGAAAACTGTGATACGTGGAAACTTGTTGTTTAGGACTTAAATACAAAGATATTTGTTTTCAAAAAAGTTGGTTCATTACCGAGAGATCTAATATTTTATTATAATGAAATTTCAGTAAATATAGGTAACATATTTAGTTACTTATGTATTGTATTAACAACTGGTGGTTCTTTTTTTCGGATGATCAGGCAACAATTGCAGGTCAAGCTTTGAAAGCAATTTTTAAAATAAATAAAAGCCTTTACACATTTAATTTTTTATCTATTGAACACAGGCTAGATTTGTCTGATAGGCTGATTACACCCATTTACAACTATGGATCTGAAGTATTGGGCTTCTGTAGGCGACTGTCATTGAAAGCGCAATGCACTTTTGTAAAAGGTTATTGGGAATAAAGAAGTCAGCACAAAACGAGTTTATATGGAGAACTGGGTAGAAAGTCTATGTTATGCCACCGTCATTTTAATATTATAAAATATTGGGTTAAACTATTGCAAAGTTATGAAAATAAATATGTAAAACGATGTTAAATAATATAAATGATCAACCCAACATAAAACATTGGGCCTCTTTAAATAGAGATATATTATGCATTATGGGTTTCAATGATGCGTGGTTAGCCCAAATAGTGGGTAATCCTAAATTGTTTCGTTATGCGGTTAAACAGAGATTACATGACACTTTTTTATCCAAACTTGGAATAGTAGGCTAGCTGATTCAGCAGAGCACGATTTTATAACTGTAGATGTGTTTTCGGGTTTTAACCTTATCTTAATATTTGTAATATATCAACATTTAGAAGTGCCAAAAGAAAATTAAGAGTATCCTTGCACAAACTAGAATAGAAGCAGGACGTTGGAATGAACCTAATATAGTTCCAGTAAATGAGAAGAAATACGAATTCTGTAATATCCTTTTATATTAGACTGTCCTATATACTCGGAGTTTAGAAAAAAATATATCAAAAAATACTATTGGAACAGGCCAAATATGCAGAAACTTATTTTGTTAATTAACTCAGAATGGGAGCAAGAAATAAAGTAGAAACGCGTCTATTTGTGTTTACAAATCTTATAACAAACAAAATGAATGTGTGTTTGCAAATCATTGATTTAATTCACATACTTGTCTGTTGGTATTATCTACTTGTTTAAATAAATTAAATCAAACCTGTGTATTGTCTACAACTGTAGTGGCTAAAAGGCTTCTCCATGCAAATGAAAGGAATTATTATATATATGTAATGTTATCATAATCAAAATTATATAATGCCTTTCTAAAATATGCTATTTGTGACTATTGTATATTGTGTCTGTCAGTCATATGTTTTGTAAAAATGTATATTCTCATGGGATACTGGAATTTTGATAATAAATTTGTTCATATGCTACTAGACCATACTAATATATAGTTTTAGCAACAACAACAGGGTCTCCCAAATTCAATCTTATTTTGTTATAAATTCATATTTGAGGTAATGTATCTGCGTTTGAAACAATACGTAATTATCCTATTGACCGAGATATCGGCAAAATAAATAAATCGAATGGGATTTTTGCCTGAGTTGTCTATGGAAGGCGTATTTGCACAACAGTAGTAAACACTCTTTATTACATTTCTATAAGTGATTTCTCAGTGAAAGAATATTCATAATCGCTAAATATTAATAACTAACTAGGAACACACAAATAACTAACAGTGACGCTGAGTTGACGTTAATAAAGTGTTGCTGACGTCGACGTCATGCGCAGATAACGATCAATAACGTGAATAATTTCGGTTAAAATCATATATACATTGATTTAAAATGTGATATTAAAATATATTATTCTAACTGCTGAGTTCGATTAGAGGGCAATCCTTCACTCGATGGTAAGCGTGTTTTTTCACTAACCCGCATACGCTCGTTCGTAAAAAGAACCACACGTCTACCATTTCCCAGCAGTTAAATAATCTCTATTTAAACTATGTTAAAACCCAAAAATACGGCATGATTTTCAAGTCTAAGTTTACAGATACGGACACAAATAATAGAATCAGTATAATTGTGCCGGTAACGTTTGAAGAGAGTCTACATTAATAAGTATTGGTATAAAGTAATACTTATAGATGACTAGGTGTTTCTACAATACAATTTGTTTGAAGATTTTTGATAATACACATTTGATAGATTTACCGACTGACATTTCTGTATTTCGCATTATCAATGATACACACAAGCGGGATGGCCTCGACTTAAAGCAGTCTACTAAAAATAAGTATAAAAGTCGAACACAAAATGCAGCTTTCACAGAAGACAGAAAACCTAAAAACACGCAAAACTGAACATGATAAATGGCAATGTTAATAAGGAATAAAGGCATACGACGTCACAAACACAAAAAAGGGTTGACAATAGGGCTACCACCTTGGAATGATCAGTCGCAAGAAAGGTCGTTGGGGGTTTAAACCAGGTTCTAGGGTGCACCAAAGCCACAATGAAGGTACTCAATGACTTGGCAGAAGCCAGAGCAGTAAAAGAATAAATCATTAAGGGCACGACAAGAAAGATCATGGACAAACATCAAACGCCACCATCCCAATGGGCTTTAGGTAGGCGTCATCATAGAGTCCATAGCCTGTCCGGTCATCGTACAATTAAAGAGGAAAGCATAGTGGCGAACTGTAAAAGGGTCCACCACCAAGCATGCAGTGCGTTGCAAAATGATAGGGTCATAACCTTTTTTGATAAACATTTTAACACGTTTTATAAAGATAGTATGAAAGTGATCATGGCCAAGGATCTTACGTTTGTAAATCACGTCACCACAGAAGTCAGGTTGTGATAGTCCTTGTCGCAGAAGAGTATATTTGGAAAAAAGATTAGGGTACGACAATACAAATGTGCAAAGGTTTTACGAAGTTTACGGTAATGGTAACCCTGATGGAGTAACTTTTTAGTTATACAAAGATTACGAATATTAAAGTCCTCAACTCGAGTACAAGCTCTAGAAAAACAAATGAGTTGAGACAGATACACCCCATAAGTTTAACAAAGATAGTATGAAAATGATCATGACCAAGGATCTTATGAAGTTTGTAAATTACGTCACGATAGAAGTCAGGTTGTGATAGTCCTTGTCGTAGAAGTGTTCTTAAATTACTTTTGTATTTGGAAAGAAGATATTGGTCATGATAATAAAATGTTGCAAAGGTTTTACTAAGTTTATGGTAACGGTAGCCCTCATGGAATAACTTTTTAGTTATACAAAGATTACGAATAGCTAAGTCCTCAGCTCGAGTACACGCTCTAGAAAAACGAATAAGACACATAGACCCCATAAGAATTTGCTCTGGGAACATCAAAATTAAAATCATCTCTCTTGTCATAGATTTTGCTAATTATTTCACCATTTTCAATAGAGAGATGTAAATTGAGAACGAAGCGTTATTATCAGTAATATTAGCTTTCTTAAGTTGAGGTTCTTTAGGATATATATTATTAACCATAGTAGAAATGAAAACGTTGCCAATGTTCAATTTGTCATCCAGATACCGATAAATACAAATCTGCGGCAAGGGTTGCACAGTACGTACCTATAGGGATACCACCACTTTGTCTATAAACGGTAGTTCCATACCTGACGAAAATATTGTCTAATAGAAAAATAAGTGATTCACAAACTTCATGGCAAGTCCACATTATGTAAATGTCCAAACTGCTGTTAGTAAAAAACGCTTAATAGTGTTACAGGCCAAAAATATTTTACCTAAGGATTTTTGAATGAGAGCAATAAGCTTGTCTTTGATACGGTTGTATGGTAAAGTTGTATATAATGTAGAAAAATCATAAGTACTTATAGATGAAGCTTGACGTTTATTGCAAATTGTATCAAGAACGTCGCCTGAATATTTAATAGAACAAAATAAATTAATGATCCCAGAGTTTTCATAAGCTTTATCATTATATTGTTTAACGTGGTCTTTAACGACTGTAAGACAAGATGTTAAAAGTTTGGAGATATTTGTAGTGGTGCAAGAACTAGAACTGGAAATAAAACGGGCTTTATGTGGTTGTTTGTGTTATTTGGGAATCCAGTATATCGTTGGAAGTCTGTTTTGCTTTTATTCTATTCCAGCCTTGAAAATCTTGCACTAAGTTGTTGTAAATAGTAGGCCAAAATAAAAGCATCCACAAGACATTTCCTATCATCTGGAATAATCTATTACCTGTGCTACACTGAACTTCATTGCCTGTTCAGGAGTAAATTGACACCATAGTTCCGCAAGTTTGTTAATGTTGAGCTTCCAAATATTCTCTTGATTTTCGCCTGTGTCACTGAAACAATAATACGAGAGATACAGTATTAGTGCGTTTTCTTCCGGAAATACAATTTATTCCGTAAACCAGTATTTCTTATAACATAAAAAAAGCCGATTTATACGTCTCGCATATTAAAGGGATATTGATACTTGTCAACATATGCTAATAAATATACTAAGTTTAACATATGAGTCCTAAGGCAATACAACTTAGGACAATATGATCTTGCATGATGTATAAAAGCAGTTTCAGAATTAAACAAAAGAGTATGAAAGGATAACGCGATACTTATAAAACATATTGGAATATCGGTTCGATTGAGACTGTTCATGAATCTTTCACTCACTCTAGTCTCGTGTTGAGCAGAATTCAGTAAGTGTCAATAGTACGAATGTCTGAGCCAGCCCAACGATGGTATTCATAATAAGACTCGTTAAATCATTGCACATGATGGTTTACTAACAATATGCGCTTTATTTAGTCCACCTTCTCAGCCTTTTGTTCTGCTCCTTTCTATTCTGTCCCTCACTCCTTCTTCCGCCAAGCTATGTTGTTGTCCTTCTTACTGGATGACAATCTGTCGTGACATACTTTCTGTTGAAACATTTCTGTATATTCTGTTTCTACGACAACTTTCACTGTTCACCCGCAATTCGCCTGATGTTTCATTTTTTTCCTTTAGAGTTAACTGCTTTCGGGACACTGCTGACATGCCATCTATTAGTTTCTATTATTGTGAAGCAGTCTCTCCATAGTAATCCATGGTACTCCAGTCAAGTTATTATGCCACTACCTGGGTACTGGCCTCTGCATACTTAAGATGAGCCAATCGAAGAAGCGAAGACTTTCTTTCTACAACGTTCCTTGTTTCAGTGAAAGTCGGCATTCTATCGTCACAAGATAGCAGCGAGGTACTAACTACTCCTGAAGCAAACATGAGGGCTGAGAAGGTGGATTTTCACGAATGTGCTGATACTATGTGTGACTCAATGTTAGTTTGTCTTTTTTATAGTTGTTTAGTAGAGATACAATAAATAAATCCTTGAATTTGAACATAAGATACAGATTGACGAAAGTCCATTTAAAAGTCTTCACAACATATATTTTGTCTTTTACTCATGTTACTTCTACAAAAAATAAATGAATTGCTTTGAAATTCCAAAATATGCATATTAACAGGCTAAACAAATGATTGCATATATAAGTTGAGTTATTTCCCTTTGTTTAAAAGAAATTAAAGTTGGGCATCCGAGTATCATGAACACATTTTCTAGTTTAGATTTAAATCTTAATTCAGTTTTCCATCACCATTTCAGCCTCTCCAATAACACAAAGAAGAAATAGCTCTGAGCTGTAAAACTCTTCAAAACATGGAAATCTGAAAGTAACCAACTATCCTTTACGTCATTCTCCTTCTTGTCCATATCATGGTTAAACCCAAATACATGTAATATTTAGTTCTCACAAACACATATGGTCTCTAATTTTCTCCAGTTTGATTGAATATGATTTTATGCTGATTTACAATAACCACATCGTTTTCGTAAGAACTGAATCAACGCAACATTTATTTTTAGCCAAGTAGTGTAAAAAGTATGCATGTAAACGCCATATACCTCCTGTCGAATAAAATACGATGGGTGCAACTTTTTAAAAATAACTGGCTTTCAAACACACATTCAATTAGAAATGTATTCACTCTTCGGCTTATTGATAAACAATGACCTTCAAATTCGCTTTAAAGGCGCAGTAGTCATAGTATTTAGATTATAAAACACTTAGATAAATAGCCATTATATATAATGACTCCCAAATTAAGTAAATACCACGACTGCATTATATATATACGTATTTTCGCCGTCATGAAAGGCATTGAAACTATCGATATTCATAACATGGCCATTATTAATACACCGTCATTGAACTGTTCGTTACATTTCGACACAAAATAGGACGATATTACGAGTAGTCCCGAAAACAGAAGCAGAGCTAAACAACTGTTGCTGTTTTGTTGTGATTTGGCTTCGGTAAAGCATGTATTTATTGGCATGACTCAATAAGTAGGTGATAATGGTATCAACGCAGGTGCACGAACAGGACTTTCGTAACATTGAATTTGCATGTTTGTGTATCTAAGTAATTAGAATACAATAAAAAACGCATGTAAAGTGATTCGAGAATAGAGATACACTGAATCTATTCGTGTGTATACTTCCATTTGAACCGCAACACAAAACAAAACATGTAAACACAAAAACAGTGACTGTCTCCTATGCGATTCGAACCACGGCGGACTAGTATAATGATTTCAACTGTAGATGCTATCCACTGAGTTATCGTGTCGATGTATACAATATGTTACATTCAAAGAAATAATATACAGTTTATGATCACAGCAAGTCAGAAACATGTTTAACCTGTCCATGTTTATATCAATGGATTCTGGATTTAACTAAACAACGCCACATTATCGAGTAAGGATTGACATTTTTTTCTCGATTCGACCTCATTTCATTTTGCGTTTTGCTTTTTCGTACGTGTTGTTTTCAATTAGATTAGCAACGCCACGTAATCGTCTGCCCTGAAGTAAATAAAAAAAAGGATTTCATTACAAAGGACTTATTTGAGTCTGTGTTCATACTACAAGTACTATTATGTTTACATTTCAATATGAAAAAACACAGTTATTTGCCCATGCTATATTATTATTATATTGTCATTAGGAAAACATGTTTTAACGTTTCAATAGCAATTCATTTAAATTTGCTTTTTGCCAATTGTTAATCATTTATCTAATTTGAAAATATTCTATTCAAAGCCATTTAAATGATTTCATAAAATTATATTGATATTTATGATTTTACATTATGATTGAAATCTGTCTAACACAATCATATGCGATCTTAACAAAACCTTTTTAAACTGCCTTTTTTCAAAATAGTCTTTTGTTGATAATTATCTACACTTTCCGTTAAAACGTTTCACTCATTAATTGTTATTCCAATTATTTGTTTAGCCCTGCTGACAACCGCCAGGTACTTTTACTTACGACCCCCTAATCTTGTACAGGACCAGGCAAGTCCTGTCGGGATGAAAAAGTAACGAGGAACTGTGACAAGAATGACAAAAGAGGCTGGCTTAAGTGGACTGAGAACCAATCACCCGCTGAGGGCTACTCGCATATATGACGCCGGTTTCAAAGAACATATGATATCCGAAATAACAGGACACCTGGGAGATTCTGTACGTGAGCAGAAAAGAATGACAGACGGCATGAAGCGGAAGGCAAATTATGCAATTAATGCACAAATTACAAACTTGATGGCTTCATCTTAAGTACAATGTCTTGAACGACAGCGTGCGTTGTTCCTTTTTTGTGTTGCGTGCGTAGCATGGCAGACACTTTGGGATCATATGTGTCCGTCGTCCGTCGCCCGTCATACTTTAACATGCAACCTAACGTTGGCCATAACTTATTAACTCATTTCTAATAATGCTGTCTTTCATTTTGACAGTATTATGCCCCTTTCATAAACCTTTACCTTTAATCTGCAACCTAACCAAGCTCATACATGGCCATAACTTAAGACGTATTTGAACTTTGTTCATGAAACTTTACACACATATTCATCTTACCGCGCCGAATATTATTACCCATGACTAATAACTCTGACTTTCATTCTGAGAGTTTATGTCACCTTTCATAAAACGTTAACCTGCAACATAACCAAGCTCATAATTGGCCATTTCATAAGAAGTATTTGACATATGTTCTTGAAACTTCACACACGTATTCATCTTACCACACAGAATATTGTTACCCACGACCAATAACTCTGATTTTCATTTCATTACAGTTATGCCCCTTTTTGTAAAACCTTTACCTGCAGCCTAACTAAGCTCATAACTGGCCATAACTTGAAAAGAATTTGACCTATGTTCATGTATCTTCACACACATGACTGAAGATGTTTTAAGTTTGACCCTATGTAAATCTATGTAAAACATGCAAAATCTCTATAATACAAACGTTGGTCCACGGGTGGCGGCCATCTTTGACCGCAAGAACTTCAAATGAGCAAACTTGATAGTCCAGGGGTTAGTGATCATTAATAATAATAAAGAACAAGAGACCCATTTAACAGAAAACACGATACTAGGTTCCCTGTGTACAAGTAGTAATTGAAGTCTTTTGTTAATATCTCGGATGTCGCATTGACCTTATTTTAACACTTATGTAAACATTCCATTATTTAAAGATTCTACCTATATACGAGCAACTATGTGTAAAACTATGACCCCCGGGTGGGGACAGGTATGGCACAAAAGTCACCATTCGAACAACATTCGTAGAACACACCATAAGCTTATAGTAAATGCAAAATATCTTGATCATTGATTTGCTACTATTTGTGCCTGGTCCCGTGCACATGCTAGATCATAAGCACAAACATGTAGTCTTGTAGTTTCAGAGCAGAAGGTTTTTTGAGTTTTCCCTATTAAAGTCTATGTAAAACTTGTGACCCCTGGGGCGGGGCAAAATGTGACCACAGGGTTAGCTTATAGTAAATGCAAAATATTAAAAATCTCGCTCTTGTAGTTACAGAGCAGATTATTTTTTAATTCATTCCCTATTAACGCTTATGTAAAACATGTGACCTCTGGGGCGGGGCCAAATGTGACCCTGGGTCACCATTTAAACAAATTTGGTAGAGGACCATAAGTGTACAGTGAATGCAAAATATCAAACCTCTGGCTCTTGTAGTTTCAGAGAAGAAGATTTTTAAAGTTTTACCTATATACTGTAAAACTATGTAAAAGATGTGTCCCCTTGGTGGAGCCAAATTTATCCCCAGTGCCACCATTTGAGCAAACTTGGTAAAGGACCATACACTTATAGTAAATACAAAATATTAAACTTCTGACGCTTGTAGTTCCAGAGAAGTTGTTTTGGTTTTATTAACTTTTTCGCTATCTAAGTCTATGTAAAACTGTGACCCCGTCTATTTATACTGCCCTATTTTCAAAATAGTCTTTTGGTGATAATTATCTACACTTTCCGTTAAAACGTTTCACTCATTAATTGTTATTCCAGTTTACTTGTTTAGTCCTGCTGATAAATTGCCACGTTCTTATTACTAACGACCCCTACGGAATTCTACAGGACCAGACTGGTTTGTGGCAAGTCCTGTTGGAATAAACTAGTAATGGATGTACTGTGACAAGAATGACAAAGGGGGCTTGCGGATTGAGAAACAATCACTCGCTGAAGGTAACAGCGGCTACTCTCATGTATAAAGCCGTTAAATAACGGGACACCTGGGAGATTCTGTACGTGAGTACAACATAATGAGAGACGTCATGAAGCGAAAGGCAAACGATGCAATAAATGCATAATTTACAACCCTAATGACTTCATCTAAAGTACAATGCCTTCCATGACAAAATAGACAGCTGTATTGCTTATTAGTATAAACGCTGAATTTGAATGTACACCAATACATATACAGTTATTTGCTAGTGTGCGTTATTCCTTTTTTATTATTGGGTCACATGTCTTTCTGACTTTCAGCGACCTATACGATCACGTTTTTGTTCGGCGTTTGACTTTAGTCGGCCGGCTTACCACATCGTCTTACTAGCACATTTTTTACATTCTGACAGTGCTTGCATTATACATACAACCTACATGTATATACACATATCAGTGTAGATATTTAAAAACAGAGAGAAATGAAGCAAGATATGAAAGACATTTAATTGAATAATATATTATATTATTTTATATAAAATGCCAAACAGAGCCATTTTTGGCGCAAATATAGTAATGACGGATATTAAAGGCATGGCATTATCTATTGCTAACCAAGATGACCTGCATCGCTCTACTTGTTAAAAACTGGTGTCTACTGTATTTTGTTTCATCTCATTGATAAAACTGTTCTTCCAAATTAGGTGGAAGATGAGCGAAAAACAAAACACTCATGCCCAAACAAACTGGAGGGAGATGGGTGTAGACTATTGTGTCAGATATGGTTGATTAATAGTGACAAAAATAACACTTTTATTCACTCAAACCCAAATGCTTCTACTTACATGTGACTGATCATTGAAATTTTCTTTGCTATAAACACTATAACGAAGTTTGTACTCGCTAGTATTTTCTAATTGTCCACGCTTCCTGCTATAACCGTGGTAGCTGCATGAAATAAACTATTGAACAAAATGGCGAGAACAGGGTGAGCGGTCAGAGTGTGTGATGGGGATATGAATCATACATGACTTGTATTCAAACTTATCTAAGCGTTTATTGAAAGTATCAAGTTGAACACGTTTGATGAAGAGCGGAAGAAACAAGCATATATTAAATACTTCAAGAGCCATAACTTTGTTTGACTTTCAATTGAAAAAAATAATATATATGATCAAACTGGCCTAAAATCAATTCCGTATAAACTATGTTTTGCGTTAAAATGTATCAAAACGTAAGGGAGCATATGGCACTATAATGTCCATACAATTTCAGAAATAATTCGGAAGGCAAGTTGCTTTAATAAATATAATTTCTTGTACACTACTACCACTACCACTACTACTACTACTACTACTACTACTACAACTAATGATAATGCTGCTGCTGCTGCTGCTACTACTACTATTAGTACTACTACTACTGCTACTACTACTACAACCACTACTACTACTACTACTACTACTACTACTACTACAACTACTACTAATTGCTTGAAATTCATTTATTAAACATATTGTTTTACCATCAAAATGTTTCTTAAAACTTATAAACATACGGGTGAAGTTGAGCATAACTCCCCATCATAAAATAGTCTCGGTAATAGTTATCCTCAAGTCAAGTTACTTTCAAATACAATTCGTTTTTTACAATGACGAGCTTGTCATACTCATAATCAATTATCATGTATATCCTTATAAGCAAGGCGTAAAGTAAATTCCTGAACAAAACCTGCCATTGTCAAAGACAATATAAGCATTGCTAACATACCTGACGACAGCATCATCGTCGTCGTCGTCAAACCCATCATACTCGTCATTAAATCCACCCGTTGTGATTTGGTCCCACTTGTTAAAAAAGAACAGAGCTCGACGTGGCTCCATCAGATGATCCATGTCGTGTTTCTTACAATATTTAAATTGTTCTCTCAGTATTGTCTGTATCTGTTGAAAAAAAAACACACAATATTATTTAATTAACCTCTGTAATAGTAATTTCAATCGACTGTACAAATGCTTAGAAAATAAATGAGCGTTTCCATTTGTCGATTTTAAATTCAAGTTAAGGATAAGTAGCAAACAAAGAACATGTATAAAAAATACAGCCCAACACTGCTTTCGTACATGAATTACACAGGCAGATGAAAAATTAATATTTACACTAGATACCACATTTAGAACGTTTCCTTATTCGTCACTAAACTTGCAGCGTAAATATTGTTTTCCTTCGCTAGTAAAGAACATTCCCGTAGACAACAATGACGAAAATGATAAATATCAGTCATCAATATTAATATATACTGAAAAGGAAATCCTTTGGAAGCAACACACACAAGCAAGATCGACAAGTAGCAGACTCAGTTATTTTAAGTCTGTTCGTGAGAGACAATAATTTGCAACACCTCTCACGCCCTACCACCGACTTAAGCGGTATTCTACTTTAACGCAACAAAGATCGGGATAAGTTAACAAAATGTTCAATATCTTGCTGGACTCTTATTTAAAAATAGAAGCCGAACACCACACATAAAATATAAACATTATGATACGTAGTGGCAGTTTAAAACGAAGAGGAATGCTGTATTAAACAGTTGTTGATGTCCCTCCAGGTATGTTGAAATCGACATTAATTTTTAAAGATTCCGTATTCAACTCTCCGTATTAAAACTTTCGATAATACGTAATACGAAGAAGAGGACTTTATTTTGAATACACTGATCTTACATCTCTAAAATTTACAGAAAAAATAGATCATTATTAAAGTAATATTGATATGACCTGCCCAGTCATGCTGCATTTGAACACTGGTCTTAACAGAGACATTTTGATCGATAACGTTCTTCATGAATTATTAGGACTATTGCCATCACACTTTTTGCCACTTGTTTATTTAATTTCATGGGGCACAATAAGAAAAGAAAGAGAAGGCACATTTCATTGAAAATTATTAAACAGATAACTGTATAGGAAGCAACGTTTTGTAAAGTTCACTTTATAAACATTTACAAAAATATATACCTCTTTATCGGTGACAACGAAACAAAAAAAGTTTGTTAATTGTTCTGTAAATATACCCAAATATTGAAATAATTATTAACTTAAATAATGGTATCATTAAGAATGATACATGATACATGATTCGCGAACGATGCTACGTTTATTCTAGATGGGTAAATTTAGAAACATTAGTCAATCTAGTTGATAATTTTAGCGAAGAGTCTGGATTAAAATTAAACATAACTCAATCAATAATACTACGTGTTGGTTCATTAAAATATGCAAATGGAAAATACTGTGAAGCAAAACAATTTGTATTGACTAAAGACAAAGCAACAACACTGGGAATCGTTTTTGCAAATGAAAAGGGAAAATGTGAAGAATATAACCTTCATCCAAAGATAGATCAATTAATAACATGCTTAGAACAATGGAAAAAAACACAATGTATCTGTTCTATGAAAGATAACGGTAATAAAAGCGTTTGCTCTATCAAAACTCATATACCCTCTAACTGTTTTGGAGACTCCATCAACAGAATCCGTGAATCGAATAAAAATAAAAATGTATGAATATTTGTGGGAGGGTAAACCAGACAGAATCAATAGGAAAACGAGTATACAAGACTATAAAACTGGTGGTATAAAAATGATAGATTTGGAATCATTTATTAATTCCGCTAAAGCAGGATGGGTCAAAAGACTTGCTAATTCGGATAATCACGGTGATTGGAAGGATATTTATATGAAAGAACTAAATCAGTAGTATGGTGTGGGTATTTTATTTGAAAGCAATGTGGACATTAAAGATGCAAAAAAAAATAATCACACGATCCGCCTTTCTGTCAGAAATAATGATAACCTGGTATTTAGTAAACTTCAAAAAGAAGATTAACAACATTACAAACAGATACTATGGAATAACTCGTACATAAAACATCAAGGACATACTATATACTTCAAAACATGGGATAACTTGAGTATTAAATATATTGAACAATTTTTAACCATAGAATTAGAGAATTTTATACATGTGCACATTTAAAAACAATATATAACATACATAATTCTGAATTCCTGAACTGCTATAAATATATAATATATAAGTAGAATTATACCCACAAATAAATGTATATATAAATGCAAAATTAGTAACACAAGTCTCTGTGGTTTTTTGAAATATGCACGTTGAAACAATTGAACATTGTTTTGGGAATGTCCATTTAGTAGAGCTTTTTGGACAGAAATACATAACTTTTTAAACAACAAAAATACTTATTTTGCATTGACTTTCCAAATGATCTCATTTGGTATTATTCAAGATAAATCTCATTCAGATATTGTTAACTGTATTTTAATAATTCCAAAGTATTTTTTTTCAGGAATAAGTAAAACTATGCGAAAACGATTCATCTCATACATACAAAATGTTGAACATATAGAGCGTATTATAGCCAGTTCTAATTTCAAAAGACAAATTGGAATATCACTCCAAACAGTGGGAGGCTTTGCTTCTTTTTTATTTTACAGAAAATTGAACAGAATTCGGTAGCAAATTATCTCTCTCTCTCTCTCTCTCTCTCTCTCTCTCTCTCTCTCTCTCACTATTTTTTTTTTCTTTTGCTTTCTTAATTTCTGTTACTTTCTAGTCTCTGCCACTGAATGCAACTTGTTTCGTGGAATACATACATGTAAAACGACACTTTCGTATAACTGTTTTGTGTTATTCAATGATTACATTCATGTATATGTAATTTTGGAATGTCATAAACCATATATTATTTTTACAGATATGTATTGAAGGAAATAAAATATTTCAATAAAAAAAAGAATGATACATGTGAATCTTATTATGTTTCCTGACAATGGAGACGATACAGTTCTTTTAAAGGTTTAAATTTGAATATGTTGTGCTATTTTAAGTATACCTTACATATATCGTTTGTATATTAAACATCTAATATCGATATTTTTTCTCAATGTTACAAACCCTGTTTTCCTGTATTCCACCAGCATTTGCGGAGTTGACAATGTAGAGAAACGCCACAGCCTTGTGTAGGTATTCCATTAGTTGATTATTCAACTCTTCGTTTTCTCCATAACCTGGTGAGTCTACTATTGCAACATCATCCTATTATACATTAAACATTAAACCACCATTTATGTTTTAATTTTGATATTATAAACTGTTCAACAGTTTAAACCGATATGACTGAAATGATTTCAGTTCTGTCATGAAGATTTATAACATTTTATTAAAACAGATATTCATAAATGTGATCCAAAAGGAACTAGTTCCATGATGAAAATGTATAATACATGCATCACAATCAAATAAAACCTTGATCTGTTTATAAACGTTTCCATATTAATATTTTTAAAATGAAACACTTTTTCAGTTGTTAACATCAGTCGAATACTCAATGTGTTTCACAGCAATCGATCATACTGTAGCTAAGTTGTGGGGTATGATGTTTGATATAAGACTAGTTGGCGTCTACCTCAGGAAAATAGGGGATCGGGTGTGTACTACCAAATTCAACCTTGTGAAACATGGACGTAAACCTGTATATAAGGCGAAAAACGTTTACCAGGACATCATTTTCAATACGTATTTCGTTGTAGCAACATCGACATGAAAACACACATCTTTGAAAAATAGCTCAAAACGGACTCGAACTCAAAACCTCCGAATTCACAAGCCGTGTGTTTTACCATTAGGCCACATAGCCAATTGACAAGCTAGTTTTTATTTTAACTATGTATTCGTTGGATAAAGGACTTGGAATAATTATCAGTTCTATTTTAACAAAACATACACTGTATATTTTCAACATATACTATTCTAATGTTGTTATTTGCCATCTATGTGTTCTTTAGAATTTGATCGAAGGTTAATTGTGTACGTATGCACATAGAAATTGATTGTATACATTTATAGTAGATAGAGTAGCTTTAAATAGCATGAATGTTGATGACTTAATCTATGCTTTTGTATTAACTTGCACTTAATATCTGTGTTAGACAAAACCAATTAAAATATTATATTATGTTTTAACAAAAGTAGATATATCTGACTTTTACATAGAAATCAACAAGTTATGTGACTGTTAACTATTCACATTTTGCTATGCTCCTGCTGGTGATGTCACCACTGGTAATTTTGATTATAGATAAACGTATTCGTCATTTGTCGTTTAAAGGTCCGAAATATAGGTTGTCTTTAGTGATTGACTTTGATGCGTGTCTCGCTCAGATCATCCATTCCATTGCGGATCTTTGAATACTATTAAATGCTTTTAAAGATATTTCATGTTGAGTCTTTCACAAGATTCTCAGGCAGATGTCAGCTAAGCCGTAAGACTTTAAAAACGCTTCTCTCCTGATATTTGGATTATATATTAAACATTGACAATCCTTCATTTTAAACTACGGTAACTATCTTTCAGATACTGTGGCTTTTTTTTCGATTCGCATTTCTCCATTGAAAATGAAGACATAATAAGCAAAATGTATGACTAGAGAGATGATTTTTATTTTGATATCATTAGTTATCCCTGCTTAGACGGAGATATTCCCAGAGCAACATCTGATGTGGTATATGTTTCTCGTTATTTGCTTTGCTAGAGCATGTCGAGTTGTTGACTTTAATATGCGAAACCTTTGTATTCTATCAGCGTAACCGTTACTATAAACTTCGAAAAACTTTACATAATGTTATAATAATCGTTACAAAGATCTGTTTATGCTACGACATTGAATATCACAACCGGACTTCTATCGTGACTCAGACCATTCTAAGACTAGCCCTATTGTCAACCATTTTATGTTATAGATGTCACACATCTTGCCTTTTATTTATTCCTGTAATTGTTGTTTGTTTCAATGCGTGTTTTGGTTGACTGTGGTCCTTGAAAGCTACATTTCGTGTTCGACTTTTATATTTAATTATACTTCTACGTTTTCTGCACCAATACGTTTAATATTGAACAAACAAACTTATGCTCGTCATGCGAATTTAATAATAAAAGTAGATATAAAAATCGAGCAGGAAAGGTAGCATTCAATGACGAGAGTCAACTACAAACACACACAGAAACACACAACAACTATAAAGATGAATAAAATGCAAGATTGGACATCACGAACACAAAAGGGTTGACACGGTCAGTGGCAAAAAAAGCCATTGGGGTTGAAACCAGGTTCTAGGGTGGACCAAACCACACCATTACACTATTGTCATCTCAATAAACGGGACAGTGTAAATAAAGATATCCCCGCCAGCTTCTAATCTCTAACAAACAAGACAGCATTAATAGGCAATATAAGTAAAACACATAAATGATCATGTATATATAATGTAAAAAACAAAAGCCTCAAAGTAAATACTCATTGACGTAGAAGCCAGAGCAACAAGAGAACAAACCATTAAGGGTACGCCAAAATGAGATATAGGGTCCTATATAAACCACAGAGTCCGAGCGCAATGGCATCGTAGGTCCGCACTGTACAAGATTAAAGCCAAACATCAAACGCTACCGTCCTAATAGGATTTAGTTAGACGTCATCATAGGGTCCGCAATTTACCGGTCATCGCACAATCAAAAAGGAAAGCAAAGTGGCGAACTGTAAATTGGCCAACCACTAAACATGCAAAATGATGGGGTCATAACCTCTCTTGATAAAGTTTTTAACAAGTTTAATAAAGATTGTATGACATTGATTATGACCAAGGATCTTATGAAGTTTGCAAAGCACATCACCGTATAAGTGAGGTTGTAAAAGTCCTTGTCGGAGTAGAGTTCTTGAATTACTTTTATATTTTAAAAGTAGGTTAGCCTATGCTGATACAAATTTGCAAAGGTTTTTCGAGTTTATGGTAACGGTAGCCCTGCAGGAGAAGCTTTTTAGTTATTTAAAGATTACGAATATTAAAGTCTTCAACACGACTACAAGCTCTCGATAAACGAATAAGTTGGGAAACATAGACCCCATAAGAAGCAACTCGGGGAACATCCCCATCTAAATGGGGAAAGTTAACAATATCAAAATTAAAAACATCCCTAACTTTTATCATAGATTTTACTAACTATTTCGCCATGTTCAATATATATATATATACATATATAAATAAACATATATATATATATATCATTAAATTATAGTATTATTATCCCTGATATGTCATTTTTGTACCAACTGATATGACACATGATGTGCAATCCATATCTTCCCGCACAGGTTATCACCCGCGATTTCGCGGATGATAAACTGTGCGGGATGATAACCCGGAAGTAAGTGACGTCAATAACCCTTAATTAACTGACATCGTTATAGTGGAGACCGTTTTTAACGTCCGTTTAAATTTCATTCCCTTCAAAATGGTTTGTTTGTTTGCTTGTTTGTTTGTATGGTGTTTTACGTCATTTTCAACACATGTAAGGTTATATAAGACGGTCGATGTTTTTGTGATAGAGGCAGACCACCCACTTTTCCTGGATATAACCAGTACTGTACACCTCCCGCTATCCGTAAGAATCGACACTTCATAACGTACAATTCGAGCTCCCAGTGGAATTCGAACCAGCAGCGGTGAGAAGCGAGAAGGTTAACAACGCAACGTCCTTAACTCCTCGGTCACGGAGACGTTTGCCCGTTAAAATTGATACAGGGGAAAAGACGTTTGTATCTCTGGTTACTTTTATCAAGTTAACGGCAAAAGATGTGACTACAAAGCAGTCGATTGACGTATGTTTTTGCTTAATTACTTTATATTTAACAAATTGTTCAACTTAAGTGCACATCCTTCTACAAAATGAGCTCTTTCCTCTGTCGCAACCGGTATTTCGATTTATTCAGTACTTTCTGAAATTAGCCCTTCTAATTGTTCATGGTCATATTTCCAATACTTTTGGAAGGCTTATTTAAGCAAATCCATCTGAATCGAAATACCCGTTTACGGTAGAGGAAAATACCCACTGTTTAGGGGTATGCGCGCTTTACTAAACAAAATGTTAAATATAAAGAATGTTATTAAGCAAATACATACATGAATCGAGCGCTTTGTTAATAATAACATTTCCAAAATCGATAAAGAAACTTATCAAATAAAACAAATAGATTTTTTTTTTCAGTACTTAGTAATCAATGACGAATATATTACAACTCTTTACTTGACATATCACACCTGATAGATCGATACATATTTCAAAATATGTTCGTGTGTGTGTGTGATTTATAAATTGCAAATCTCCTGTGTCCACATCACAGCTGATACGGACCTCGGTAGGTATTGAATTCTCGGGATTATATCAGGTGTGAAATGGAAAAAGGAGAGCGGTAATGTATACATATATATATAGGGAGAAATATTTGTGAACTACCAAGGACAGACAACCTTCGGACGGACTACGGCAGGGCGCCTAGCTATGACGAGATACACAGCAATCAAGCGTATGCATTCACTCCTTAAAAAAGGTAGCTGCAACACACGTTGATGAACTGTATCTCTACATCATAACACACTCGTCTGGAGGCACAATTAACATATAGACGCATACAAACATACACTTATTTCTCAAATGAGTGGGCCACATTTAAGCATTCAACCACTCATAGCTATATTGAGACAGTGACAATGAAAGGTGCCGGATCTTGGGGATACTGTGAATTCAGTAAATATCATAAAGGGAGAGAATTAGAACTCACTACGGCAACTTTCGAAATTGGGATCTCGTAAGAGATTCATGTTCACAAGGCAGAATTATATATAGGGAGAAATATTTGTGAACTACCAAGGACAGGCAACAATGACGAACTACGGCATGGCTCCTAGCTATGACGAGATACACAGAAATCAAGCATATGCATTCACTCCTTAAAAAAGGTAGCTGCAACACACGTTGATGAACTGTATCTCTACATCATAGCACACTCGTCTGGAGGCACATATATATATATATATATATATAAAGAGATAGATGTAGACACGAGGCATTTTTCTATATAAAACATTATTCCGGGGTTCATAAAAAGCACGGGTTTATACATTTATAAAATACCCCGCAGGTTAGGAAGTCAGTCTAAGTATTTTATCTATATGCTGTGACACTGATTGTTGGATTCTGACCCTTAAAATGCAAAATATATAAATAACCTATAAAACTGTGGGATCTATAACATTTATATAAATGTCGTTATAAAACCGTAAAGAAAGCGACAGTATCAGAAATGTTAGCTTTGTTTTGTTGAAGTTTCTTAGGATAGATATTATTAACCACAGTAGAAAAGAAAGGATATTGTCAATGTTCAATATGCATCCTTATACCGAGAGGTGTCATTAAAGGTTTCAATTACATCTGCCGTATTGGATGAAAGACTCAACGTGAAATCTCTTTCAATGCAATCAAGAAAAAATCTGCGACAAGAAGTGCACTGTTCGTACCCATAAGGATACCAACAATTAGTATATCAACGATAGTTCCAATACACATTTCATCTGCATTATATATGATACTCGATACACATTACATATGTTATGTTGGTTAAACTGTAATTATATTTAAAAGCTAAATAGGCATTACCCAAATAAAATAGAATAAACTGATACATGACTGGTTAAAATCTATGAATGTCTATTCTTGCTTTCGAAATAACATTATAGTTTACTCAAAATCCATAGTGCCTGAAAATTTGAATTATTTGGAATTGAATGCGGCTTTCATATACTTACTTATATGCCTAAAAAGAAATATTGCATTCTACTACCATAGAGTGAGTTTAGATAACGATATTTAAACAAATACCTGTTTATACACACTACTCGAAGTGAACAACAATACACTATACCCGGCCGCAATAATATACTTTCTTAATTTTAGTCGATGAACCTCGAAACGCCTATAACAACTACACTCGGGTATGGGTAGCTTTAATAACTTCTGTATTTTTGTTTGTGTTCTCTACTTTTTTCCAAATGCAATTTTGTATAATGTTCGTTTATAAAGACTACTATGTGAATCTTATTTACCTGTAACAAGGGATGTTCAAATGGCCAATGTACTTTTATTTCCAAACCGCTGTTGTGTTTCTGTCTTCCAAACATGCCTTTTGATGTAAATGAACCTTCTAATAGATTCCTCACATATTTCGCTGCTTCGAGTTTACGTGTACCTATGCTTGCATCTTCTGGACTTTTGCATTGTCCATTTATAACTACAGCAAGTTTACCCTTTTGTATTTTGATTATACCAGCAGTGCATTGCCTGACGTCTACTGGAAGTATAGGTGCTTTTAGCATGAGGTTAAGGAAGGAACTTTTACCACTACTGGTTTCACCTGTAAAGAGTTCAAAATGCAAAGAGAAAAATCAACTAAAATTATTTTTACAACAAACGTAGCAGTAGCTGAACATTGCATTGTCTTGAAAGCTGTACATAATGATTAACTTTTATAAACACATCTGTTTTTCAAGTGATTTACGTTTAATGGTTTGCATACGTGTTTTGGTTGACTGTGTTCTGTGAATGCTACGTTTCATGTTCGACTTTAATACCTACTTTAAACGTAAACATACAGACGCTATACCTAAACTAGTACTAAATGATGAATATGCATGATTAACGAGTGAAGTAGTTTCAATTCGACGAACGTCCTAAAAGCTGGTATATAAGGCAGGACTCGATGCGTAAAATAACACATTTTTATCTAGCCTTCGTACTGGTAACATCGATCAATATACAGCTTCCGATACTATTTCTAAAACAAAAAAGAAGTTCTCCGGGACAGGATTTAAACAAGGGACGCACTGCACTTTTATTTGATTCCATACATGTAGACATGTAGGTATAACCACTAAATAGAGTGGGTGGGTGGGTCGGGGGAGGGTGAATATTAGTTTCTGTGGCACTTATGACAAAACCCTTTGCCCGCATTGAGCAAAATGGCAGTCGAGCATATAAAATAAGTTCCCCAAGTACTCATGAAGAGGGGCCCCTTTACACTAGAGTAACAAAACCCGTTTTATAAATGCATTCACATATGGACATTATAGTAAATGTTTTGTGTTTTTTTACCCGATTACCCCCTACGGGCCCCAGCAAATGGAACCAAAATACTAAAAAATTATTGCGCATCTACACTAACTAAGAAATACACTACACATGAACACGAAATCTCAAAGTGTATGGATCGAATTAGGATACAAATGCAGAAACTCCATTATAATAAATTATCAAAAGTTCCCCAAGTTGCACCCCTGAAAAGGGGTCCTTTATGCAGGCGGCCAAAACTCATTTTATATAATTATGTTGTGTCTCGAGTTCCTAAATAACCATACAAATTATAATTGGAAGTTGTATTTAGTAAAAACACTTGTCTCCCCCACTGGAGAAAGGGCCATAAATCTGCCGAAAATCATTCAATTGGAACCCGACGATGACATGCGCAACTAAGTTTGGTAATGATCATCCCTACGAAGTTTCAGGAGAACTAGTCGAAACAATGTTTGTGTATTAAACCTTTAAAGGGACATCACTCTGCCAAAAATCATTCAAACGGAACACGACAATGATAAACGCAACCACGTTTCGTTGAAAGCCGACCGGTGGTTGAGGAGAGTCCGGACAAAGTTTGTGTATTAAAGCAGTTAAAGAACTACGACTCCACCAAAAATCATTCGACCGGAACACGACAAGATGCGCAGCCAGGCTCGGTACTGATCATTCCTACAAAGATTCACTGATATCCAGTCAGGGGTTCAGAAAAACTAGTTTGGATAAATTCCTTCAACCGGAACACAGTGATGCTACGCGTAACTAGGCTTGGTACTGATCATCCCTGTCAAGTGCCGTTGAAATCTGGCTTGGGGTTCAGGAAAACTAGTTTGTACAAAATTATTGCATTAAAATCTTTAAAGGGCCATAACTCTGCATACGGCAGAAATAATTTCCCACACATGCGTCGACCGGAAATCCTCCGCCTTAAACTATCGGTATTGCCAAAGAAATGCTGGCGGTGCGATTCGCGGGCGTGCATAACTCTGCCAAAATTCATTCAACTTGGACATGGCGATGATATACATAACTAGGCTTGGCACTCATCATTCCAGCAAAGATTCCAGCAAAGATTTGTTGAAATCCGGCGAGGGGATCAGGAGAACTAGTCGAGACATAGTTTGTGCATTGAAACCTTTAAACTCCGCCAAAAATCATTGAATCGGAACACTGCGATATGCCCAACAAAGGTTCATTGACAGCTGAGTGGTTAAGGAGAACATGTCCAGACAAGGTTTTTGTATTGCAACATTTAAAGAGCCACACAAATAATTCAACCGAAACAAGACAACACTATGCGCAACTAGGCTTGGAACTGATCAATCCTGCCAAGTTTCATTGAAATCCAGCCAGGAGTTCAGGAAAACTAGTCCGGATAAATTTTGTGAATAATGGAACATAACTAAAATCATTCAACAGGAAATCGGCGAAGACATATGCAACTAGGCTTTGTAGTGATCATCCTTGTTAAGTTTTGTTTAATTCCGGTCAGGGGTTCAGAGGAATGAGTCAGTGTATTAAAACCTTTAAAATACCATAACTCTGTTAAAAATCATTCAACGGCAACATGATATGATATGAACAGCTAGGCCTGTACTGGTCATCCCTAAAATGTTTCGTTAAAATCCGGCCAAATGAAGACCATATCGTCTTAATGAGGTAAAATACAGCCTTCTTTTTACTAAATCAAAGACCATAACTCCGGTGTTACTAATCCGATTTGTATGTTTTTTTTCAAAATTGTCCAAGCATTCGTTCATATTAACAATCTGATGAACATTGGTAAAGATCAGATGAAAAAATGAAGGCTCTGTCACTTTATTGAGGCAAAATATAGCCTTTTTAACTAAATCAAGGAATCAAGTGCCACAACTCAGAGGTTACTCGTTCGATCTGGCTAGTTTTCAAACTTGTCCGAGCTGCTATTAATTTGAACAATCTGGTAAGGTTTGGTAAAGATCGGATGACAAATGAAGGCCCTGTCGTCTTAACAAGGAAAAATATAGCATATTTAACTAAATCAAGGGCCATAACTCCGTTGTTACTGGTTTGATCTGGCTGCTTTTCAAGCTTTTCTGAGCTATCATTGATATTAATAATCTGTTAAAGTTTGGTAAAGATCAAATGTAAAATGAAGGCCCTATCGTCTTAACGAGACAAACGTTAACGACGGACGATGGACGGACGAAAGACGGACGACGGACAACTCGGCATCCCATAAGCTAGAGATGCACAGTTGTTTTGAGACGGAAAATTACTTTTAAATTCTATACAGTATAGTATTACACCACTCAAGATTAATTTACGTATGCAACATGATGGACTATATACGTCCAATGCGATGCAGACAAATATGTTGTTATTTTTCACCCTAATAAATCGTAATAAATGTACCACTTTCTCAAGAATTTGCCGTAAGTCAGTGGTTAGGTTACCTGTCTGTAAATTAGTAGGTAATTGGTTCTAGCCCCGAAATTGCCAAACATTATTTCTAAATTATTATTCTACCTATGTATAGATACGGTGTGCACAACTCAATGTTAACTTTATAGAGTAAATGATTCGGACAAATAACTCACAAAAAAAAAGTAAAACGACTAAATTGTAAGTAAAACTGCTGTGGAAAGAATAAGTATTACCAACTACAACAACTGGTACATTCTCTTGCAATCTCTCCTTGTGGAGCTTTAGATCTTCTTTGAAGAGGGGAAACTGTGCTACAAACTCTTGTTGTAAGTCCTTTGATTCAAATACAGTAGGTAAGATTCTTTCCAAATGCTGCAATAGTTCGACTGCTTTAGCCTTGTCTTCTTTGAAATTTCTGGATAATCTGGATATTCATAAATGCATTTAATTAATACCAAACTAAAGGTCTCAGTAATGTATATCGCGTTAAGACCATTATTGAGCTGAGAAAATTAGATCTGTGTTATTGTGTTAAGGTTTCATTAGATATTTCTATTTGTGTCACAGACGTCAGGAATGGACACGTTTGTACATGCCTGCATATTGTTGAGTCCGGATCTGAGAATCTAATAATGAGTAGTTATACATTGGGAAATGCAAGTAAAACATGGACAAATTCAGCTGATCACTTAAAACTATGGATATTTAAAACAAGCACACTGGTCGCCCGCATATTTTTACTGGATATTTTGAGCATCATACATGTCATACTTCGAACTTCAGAAAGAAAATATTTTTAAATTCAGGAAGTGGTACAGAGACGTTCTATTTTATATGCAGAACAGTGAAAAAACGTTTAGTTAGACGTAACACACGAAAAAATAAAATGTTTACACAATTATAACGTTTATATTAATTAGTCCTGTTGCCGATGTTTTAGATAGTACATACGTAAGATTGCATGTATGAGTTTTAGCGTCGCTTTAAAAATGTTCATTCATATTACGATGATGTTTACCTACTTGAAACAGTAAGCTAATTACTCAATTGATATAGTCCTGAAGTTCAGTCTGTAGACTCTTGAAATAACAACCCACCCAGTCTCACTATTACTAGGACCGAACCCACCAGTCCTAAATTACCCTTTAGATGTTGATCGTCATGTTCAGAAGTCCTACACTCTAACACTAAGCAACATCCGCGGTTGGTTAAATGTAATGGGAAAAATAGCTGATGTATGACATATTTTATTGAGGTAAACGCACATAATGTAAACTTAAATATTGTAACTTAAACCATTGCTATGGAGAACACAGGTATCCGTTGCTGATTTGTGAAAATAATGCACAGCTACAACAATAGAGTGACATAATACCAATGCTTTAACCAGTGGCGGATCCAGGATATAATTGGAATCGGACGATAATTTTCAGGACTGAGTGGATCGCCATTGTTTTTAAAAATAGGTTTGATAATGCCTCCCATCCGACTTGTTGAAAGATAACCTTAATCGAATATAATATTAAATAGTTAATAATGTATATAGGTAACACAGCTTCTTGCGTGTTTTTTTTTTACAGATTTATTATTTGTTCGTCGGCGGAGCTTTAGAATGCTTAAGATTAGAATTTAGATTTAGTTTGGATTTTCGTCCGCTATATTGAAAACCGTCACATCGTTGCCGTCGTTATTATCATGGACTGTTGTGTTTATATTTTTGAAACAATCGAATAAATAATCTAACGACGACGTTTCATTGGAAGATCTCGGCTTCATTCTATTGAGGTAACCGGTAACGGTTGTTTAGAATAAAGGTTTCTAAGTGTATGCTGTTGCTCGTATGTGTATGTGTTAAGGAATGTATTCATTCATTTTTTTCTTGTTAAATTTACTGGACAGTTTGAATGCTTCTTTAATATGTTCATTGTTATGTTTATGGTATTGCTTACGTGTCAAGTTGTATTTTATACGTACATTTCTACATGTGTGGCCGAACCAAGGCTTATCGAATAAACTAATTTAACTACACTAGTTTTACGAGGTTTTCTAAGACCAAACGTGTTTTTTTGCTGTTTCATAATTTTGGTCTATAAAAGTATCATTTGAAGACAGTACATTGTGGAGATGTTGTACTTTGGTTCGATCTAGTTGTCCAAAATGTATTTTTTCCCGATCATCCCATTCTGCATTTATTATTTTCTCATAATATAGGCAGTTCGTTGCTTATGTAACTTGAGTACTACAAATCGGGTTTCAAGGACATAGACAAAAGTGTATGGCCGTCTTAGAAATGCGGGTCAGTATCGACTACTTCAAAACGGTTTAAAAAGTTTAAGCTATTAATAGAACACAATATGTAGTCAATTAAGGATAAATTTCGGAAAGTGCATTTTCTGTCTTTACCGACACGGCCATTCATAATTATTACAGTATTATTTCTACATCCGTTAATTAGCAGATACCCACGATTAATCGTTCTGGGGTCTGTAGATTTTCTATTAATTGACAAGCTGAAATTATTTAGGTTCAAAATAGCGTAATACAATTCTATTGTGTCTTTGCCAGATTCAAAATGCTCAGCTAAAAAAGGGTCCGCTGAAACATAGTCCGCCAGAGTATCTATTCGACCGTTAGCGTCTCCCGTGGGATTTACATATTTGTTTGAATTACAAATAGCCGTAATTACCGAATCGAGATGGCTACACTACTTTTGTGTGCAGCCAGCAAGATGTGTTTGACCGTTAACGGTGCAAAGCAGGGTATACATTCTGGTAATTGCTCACCTTGTAATAAATATAAACACGTTATACTCATTCATATTTATTACAAGGTGAACAATTACCAGAATGTATACCATGCTTTGCACCGTTAACGGTAAAACACATCTTGTTGGAATGTGTAGACTTTGATCCTATGCGCCAATGTTAATACTATGAAAGAGTTATTTGATACTAAAGATTTTAGTCTTGTTTTAGATTTCCTGAAAGAAATCAGACTATATAAGTCATTAAAATGTGTTCTTATATATATTTACTTGTTTACTTTGTTGATTTACATATATAGTTTATATTACTACCATATCATCCCTTATTTGTAAATGTTTTATTTCTATATATTTGCATTAATTTTTAATTACTACTTCATTTCTTCATCTTTCATCGTTTTTGCGCACAATATGACCTATTTATGTGTAGATGTGCCGTAAAACACCATTCATTCATTCATTTGTGTGCAGCCGAGTTAGCTGGTGGTTCGGGCGCTGAATCGGCATGACTCGGTGTAGCCTGGTGTATCCGTTTGGGTTGATAGGCTAGGCTAAGATAATGGACAACAGGATTTCAAAACTTTTAAATTACAAGTTTCGTTGATGTAATTTTGATAACACTCTGTTTTAGTAAGTGAACATTTTAAACATATGTTGTGAATGTCTGTTTTACGCATGCGACAGTTGTATGTAAATAAACTGGTTCCGTAACCACACGGAGGCGAATACCGGTGTTTACAAAACAAATGCTCTTTTACAATTGACCAGGTTGTTTTTAGTTCACCTGAGCCAAAGGCTCAAGTGAACTATTTTCAATATTCCTCGTCCATCGAAATTTGGTCTGAACGATCCTAATATGAAGCTCTTTCATAGTTTTTAAATTTACGACAAATTTGTTCTGAAGAGTTGGTTCAAAGCATGCTGATTCATAATGAAACTAGTTTACTGTTATAAAAAAAAGAAAATATTTGTATTTATCTATGACTATCGTTTTATCTAAATATACTGCTACACCCTCTTTCAAGTATTATAAACAGCCCCGTTTCCAAGGAAGGTTAAAAGGACCGAATCCTGATTAACACAGACGCTCGGCGTGATCTTTAACATGCTCAGGGTATTACGTTCACATGCTATTACTCGCCCTGCACACGAGACCGACGGCTTAACATCCCTTCCGAAGGATAGCATACTTCCACAAAACCATGCCCGAGTAATACGAGGAGTGTTCCGTTAATAATGCCACTGCTGTATTATTTCGCTGAACTCGTGCAATATTTACATGAAACCACTTCGTATCGCTAGAGTGATCACTTACGCGTGTCAAATACAAAAATCTCATTCATACATTCACTGACCTTGGTGCAATATACTTAAGGAATGACATGCGCTCTTTTGGTTTTCATTGGGGTATGAACAATATTTGGGTGGTTTAAAGTGTGTGCAGTCCGAAGGACTCCACGCGTACTTTAAACTATCCACATGTTTTTCGATCGGCATCATTATAGACACACCCCTCATGCGCAATATTTTATTAAGTTAAGCTCCGCCCATCATCCAATGAAAACCGTTTTAAAGTGCATAATTTTATCATGAGGTATTCCGAAGGTAATGGTATTCATTGGAAAATTAAATGCAGCGTGTCAATTAAGATTTATCGTAGCGAATGCAATAGCGATGTAAATATATTGCTTTTAAACAAATAAAATCGTTTAAATACAATAACGGTCAATATGCGAAAAGCGAAACTTACATACATGTATATATATATATCTTCAATCGGATGAATGTACATTGGATGTCTAAAGGGTTACAGCTTGTTGGCCTATAATTGTGTGGGATTTCCTACTGGATGTGCATCATAGTCGGATATAAGTAAGCATTGCATTCCATAACAATTTGGTATAAGAATCATCCAAGCTGGGGAATGTTTAAAAATCGTAATAGTTCGGGCTAAACGTGCTGTTATAACTCGGCCAGACTGGATTAATTTTCAAAAGAGCTGGGTGTAACTTGATGATCCTGGTCAAACGCGCATATGGGTATAGATGTTGACACCACAAGTTAATTCAAAGAAATGTACTTTATTCAAAAACAACACATAATATGTTTGCTTAGATTGAGCTATGATAGTATGCGTTTTCTCCTAGAAATTAAATACATATGTATTATCCTGGACTTCAAATAAAAACACTTTAAGTGACAACTCAGGGAACCATAATCATACTCATATATTGAATTATGAGAAACACAGCAAATCTCAACCATAAACGTTATATGTGGTAACATAGTGGGAATGTTTAGAAACAAATGTAACACTAATGCGAACGAATACATAATACCTTGAAGTAAGTAGTCGTTTGTTATACATTGCATCATCGTCAACATGGTCATCTGACTTCAGTTCAGAATGTATGGCTGGGCTTCGTCTACTACAAATACACATTGAATACTGATTCGGAGACTAACACCACGCAAGTTCATTTATATGCATACATATACAACTATATATTTAAAATTGAGAAATAAAGCCTAAATCCATTTGAAATTAAATACATGTTAATATACCACAATCATGATTTAACATTATAACATACACTTCTCAAAACTGCTAACTACACCGCTACGTTTTGGGTTATATATATCGATGGGTTGAATGTTTTTCAATAAAATAAAAAGGAAATACCATGTAAACACTAAAGTCACACTTTTCATTTCTTGTTCATAAAAGTGTGACTTTAGTGTTTACATGGGTCGTTTGTAATTGCTTATTGTGGTTTAGTTCTAGCATTGCCCATGAAAAAAATAAAATGAAATGATGTAAAAATGATTGAATTGGTATTTCCTTTTTATTTTATTGAAAAACATTCAACCCATCGATATATATAACCCAAAACGTGAGCGGTGTAGTTAGCAGTTTTGAGAAGTGTACACTATAAATATATGTTTTTCTAATATTCCCAACAGGGTTGAATGTCATCTTTAGGGGAATGTTTCTGTTTGACATTAGCAAAGTCGTAATGATTTTAATAATTAACGCATGTACGGAAGGTGTGATATATTTTCTCTTGAAGGACAGCAAATGTGCACGTGGGCGTCATGGCGGTTAAGTATTGTAGCTGATTGTATAAGGTGTAATTTTCAATATTAACAGTAATTAGTTCGACATTAAGGGCCAAATTTGTTCTGGCAGGCGACCTGAACCAGTTATTCGCCCCCGCATCGGCTTCACTACTTTTGTGCAGCCGAGTTTGCTGGTAGTGCGTGTGCAGAATCGGCATGACTGGGTATGGCCGGGTGTATCCGTTTGGGTAGGTAGGCTAGTATTCAACGCAGTATTCATTGCATTACACGTTTCGTTTATGTAAATTTGATACAACTTTGTTTCAGTAAGTGAACAGTTTAAACATATGCTGTGATTGTCCCTTGTTCGCATGTTGAATGTACAAAAAACTGGTTTCGTAACCACACGGAGGTGAAAACCGGTGTTTACAAAACAAAGGCTCTTTAAAAATTGACCTGGTTGTTTTCAGTTCACCTGAGCCAAAGTTCTTTCGAAGTTGTTAAATTCACGACAAACTTGGTCTGAAGTGTTGGTTCAAAGCATGCTTATTCATAATGAAATTAGTGTACAGTTACTAAAAATAGAAAATATTTTTGTTTGTCTATTGTTCTATCTTAATATACTGCTACACCTTCTTTCGAGTATTATAAACAGTCCCGTTTCAATTTAAGTTTAAAAGGACCGAATCACTGATTAACACAGACGCTCGGCGTGATCTTTAACATGCTCAGGGTATTACGTTCACATGTTATTACTCTCCCTGCACACGAGACCTACGGATAAACATCCATTCCGAAGTATGGCATACTTTCACAGAACCATGCCCGAGTAATAGATTGCGGGAGTGCATTTGAAAATTCCGTAGCATGACCCCACCCGGAATTGAAACCCTGACCTCTGTAACGAGAAGCAAATATTCTAATCACTAGGCCACCGCAATTCATTTTAAGTAGCTTCTTTTTATATATGGACGGTCGGATTTTAATGAAATTTCATCGATAGCGTACTGCCATTTACATCTTTATAAGTGTGTTACAATTGCGGCGAATCATCAGACAATTAGGACACCGATAAATAGGTTAAATCTGTAAAAAAAACTAACCGTTTTTATAAATGATTTATCCCGCTTCAAACGGTACAGTATAGTAGGTTATAGTAGGTATAGTAGGTATTGGTATATTATCTTGCTTGCTTGGCAGTATTGGTCATACTACACCAATTCATTTTCCATAGACGTACATTATAGCTCTAAGCTCTGTACTGAGTTCCCTAATATAAGAAGCTATATTTTGCTTACTTGTTTCGAAAGACTTCTCTTCGTTTTATCAATAAAAAACAAAAACAAACCATACACTGAGTATGTTTTGAAAAAGCTGTTTGGGTCGGATGGTGCTTGCACGTAGAAACATGAGGAAAACGTAAAATATACTTATATTTTTGATTATGTAACAAATTATGAATACATTGCACAAATGTATGATTTAACCTTTATAAGTACTCTTTAAAATCTGATTTTTTTTTTAAGCAAGGTGTTTTGGTTTGTTTACCTTGCCAACCAATCAATATTAAGAGATTCTGTGTAATAGCTCCGAATTTACCCTGGAACTTTTCACCTGCCCGCTGATTGGTTGGTAGTTGGTGTAGTCTGATCTAAAGGGTATCGACTATCGGTTTCATTTTGACGGTCTGACTTACCTGACGTTATTGACGATTTGAGAGAGATCGTTTATCGTTTTGCTGAATTTGAAACCAAGAACTGACTTGAATGCGGTATATAAAGAACTCGGTATTGCAAAATGTATTATCAACACACACCCACACACACACACACACCCACACACACACACATCATCTCTAGGTTCGATTACGTCGGCTAGTACAACACAATACAATCATGTACTATAACTAAAACAATTGCTCTAACAAGACCTTTAAATTGCTTTATATAAATCGAATTACATAACACACGACTATTACATTCACATCAAACAAAATATAACTTCTACCTTTCAATAACCCAAATTATAAACACCGCCACTATTCCTTTTATAAACATGCATGTTATTGATGTATAAAGCGGTTATTCAAAGTGCATCATATGTACTCCTCAAAATAAGTTAAGGACCGCAAGAATATTTCTCCATATGCTTACCAGTGAAATTGACTGAAATTGACTACATACCATTTTCAAACGGTTACACAGAATGTGTAAGCAATGTTGCATTAAACTGGACATTGTCAGGTCTTGTGCATTAGATGTAAGAACAAACTGGACATTGTCAGGTCTTGTGCATTAGATGTAAGAACAAACTGGACATTGTCAGGTCTTGTGCATTAAATGCAAGAACAAACTGGACATTGTCAGGTCTTGTGCATTAGATGTAAGAACAAACTGGACATTGTCAGGTCTTGTGCATTAAATGCAAGAACAAACTGGACATTGTCAGGTCTTGTGCATTAGATGTAAGAACAAACTGGACATTGTCAGCTTGTCCATTAGATGTAAGAACAAACTGGACATTGTCAGGTCTTGTGCATTAGATGTAAGAACAAACTGTACATTGTTCCGTTAATTAAAAAGTGACCGAGATTTTTGATAGTTTCTAAAAATCATTAATTTTGCCCCAAATCCTAAGCTTAGGGTAAAGGCAAAATATCAAACCTCTGGCTCTTGTCGTTTCAGAGAAGTATATTTTATATAAATCATGTGACCCTGGGACGGGGCCAATTGTGACCAAAGGGTCACTATTTGATCAAGCTTGGAAGAGGACCATAAGTTTAAAGTAAATCGCAAATATTAAACCTCTGGCTTTTGTAGTTTCAAAGAAGAAGACTTTTCAAGTTTTACCCTATATAAGTTTATGTAAAACATATGACCGCTCTGGCGGAACCAAATGTGACCCAAATTTCACCATTGGAACAAGCTTGGTAGAGGACAATAAGCTTATAGTTAATGCCCAATATTAAACCTATGACACTTGTAGTTTTAAGGAAGAAGATCCTTTCACAGTTTTCGTATAAGTCTGTGTAAAACATGTGAGCCCTGTGGTGGAGCCAAATGTGACACCAGGGTCACCATTTGAACAAGCTTGGTAGAGAACCATGAACAATATTAAACCTCTGGCTCTTGCAGTTTAAAAAACTTCCCAAAACAAACCTATGCAAAATATGCGACCCCTGGTGCGGGGTCAAATCTGACCCCAAGGTCACCATTTGAAGGAAAACTTGGTAATAAGGCAATAATAGTAAATGCAAATTTTTAACCTCAGGCTCTTCTAGTCTAAAAAAAAGATGTTTTTTGTTGTTTCCCTATTTAAGTCTTGTAAAACTGTGACCCCCAAGGTGGGGCCAGAGTTGACCCCAGGGTCAAAAGTTATATTTGCTAGAAGAACATGATCTGATGGTACATGTGATATATGAGAGCTCTGTGCCTTGTGGTTTTAGAAAAGAATATTTTGAAGTATTTTCCTATTTCCTATTCCTATTTATTTCCTATTCAAGTCTATGCTAAACATGCAAAATCGCCATATACAAACTTTGGACCCCAGGGCACGGCCATTTTTGACTGCGGGGATTTCGTTTGAATAAACTTAATAGTATAGGCGGGTCTCGGGAAGAGATGTTTTAAAGTTATAATGTTTTATGGTAACGCCGACGAAGATATCTTGGAACTCGTGCGGACATAATTTTAACCCATTTGAAAAGCATTCATCTATGGATCATACGTGGGAAGTTTGGTCAAAATTAACAAACGGTTTCTGAGAAAAGCTGTTTTAAACAGTCTAACAGACGGACGGACAACTGCCGGCTGATGGCCGAAGAGTGATCCCAACAGCTGAACTTTTGGCTCAGGTGATCTAATAAATACAATCTTGATAACTATTTGTATTAATCAATACACGCACGACCTTGTACATGAATCAATACACATAATTATCAAGTTTGTGTTTATTATTCAAGTTTAGAAAAAGGTGTAAACATATTAAACCGGTAGCTTTATGTAAAATATTCAGGACTATTTAAGTACTAATTTTATCTTTGTCTATTCAATTTCACTGATATTTATTGGGGTTGGATACTCCCTAAAACAATGTTTTGATGAAAATAATGTCATTTTTAGCTAACCTGAGCCAAAGTCTCAAGTGAACTAGTGTGATCACCTTTCGTCCGTTCGTCCGTCCGTCCTTACGTCCGTCACAAATTGTAATCTACATCTCTTTAGAAACCGCCTGGTAAATTTTGACCAAATTTCAATAATAACTTTTAAATTGTATAAATTAGGTCAACGCAACATCCAAGATGACCTCAATTACCAGGTCAAACCGGATCCCGCCCCGGGGACAGTTTTACCAAGTTTTACATATAGTTATGCAGACGAATATTAAAAAAGTCTTTCTGTGAAACTACAAGAGCTCCATGTTTATTATGTTTCTTTTACTATAAGCGTATTCTTCCCGTTTTTTGTTATAATGGCGACCCTGGCGTGAATATTGTCCCCGCCCCAGGAGTCACATGTTTTAAATAGACTTGGTCGTTTCCAAAGGTCCATTATCGTACTCTTATTTATAGTGAAATACTTAAAACAATTTTCTTTGGAATCTCAAGGAATAGAGCTCTCAAATAGTGCATATAGCTGAAGCTAACCAAGTTTGTTAAAATAGTGACCCTGGGGTAAAATCTGGGCCAGCCCGAGGGGTCATAGTTATATAGGAACATCTTTAAAATATCTACTTTATGTACCATCAAATTATATTCCTCTACCAAGTTTGTTCAAATGGCAACAGCGAGGTTAAAGTTGACCCCGCCGCAGGGCGTCACATGTTTTACATGAATAAAATGTTCGTCCATCCATCCAGATGGACGGGCGGACTTCCCCACCGATTGCACCTTAAATGGTTTTCCCTTTGTTTAAGATTAAAAAAATGACCACTAAAACAAAAATAGGCTTAAATGGTTACGGAATAAATTGTATTGAATTACTTTGTGTTACGCCACACCTCCAACCACCTACGGTTGTGAACGGGAGCGAGTCCTTCCGTCCGTACGGACATCAGTCCGTCCGTATTTCTATTTGTTCGTGCTATGTGCTATGGATAGGAAAAATCTTCTTCCTTGAAACTAAATGCACAGAGCTGTCATATATATGTTGTATATGCCTATGGGCCTCTATCAAGTTTGTTTGAATGGTGATCAAATTTAGTCCCGACTCGGTGTTCGCAGTTTTACATTATATAGGTAAAAACTAAAAAAAACTACAAGATTCACTGAAACTACAAGATTCAGAGGTTTATTATTTTGCATTTATTATAACCTTATTCCCTCTTCTACATCTGTTCAAATGGTGACCCTGGTAAGAAATCTAACTCCGCCACGAGGGTAACAGTTTTACATAGACTTATAAAGGGAACAACTTACAATAATCTTCTTCTCTGAAACTATAATAATCAAAGTTGTAGTTTTTTGCATTTACCATAAGCGGTTTTCTTAAGTTTGTTTAAATGTTGAAGCTGCTGTCAAATTTGGCCCCGCCCTGTAGTCACATGTTTTCCATACTATAATATATGGAAACACTTAAAAAAAGTATTTTACTCTTAAAACACAAGAGCCTGAGTTTTACAATTTTGCATTGACTATAAGCTTATGGTCCTCTACCAACTTTGTTCAAATAGTGACCCTGGAGCCAAAGTTGGCCCCGACCCAGTACATCGAGCTATAAAAGAAAATCGTTAAAAGAAATCTTCTCTGAAACTACATGAACTCGAAGTCTAATATTTTGCATGCACCATTACCTTATGATCCTCTATCAATTTTTATAAAATTGAGACCATGGGGTCAAATGGGACTCCATCCCAGGGGTCATATATGTTACATAGACTTATAAAGGAAACAAACTTAAAATGCATTTTTCTTTAAAACCACAGTATACGTTTACGAAGCATAAACAGACGGATACATCCATCCAAACATATTTGTCACCGGGGGCCAGACCCCACCACTGCGGGAATAGCCCCTGGGTTATACATTGTAAAACATTTAGATCCCGCACTATAATCATATATACATTTACTGATGATGAACAGACGGATACAACCATCTAACCAGCATCCGCCCCTGGGTCCAGGAAATATAGATATAACCATCCAACCAGCATCGTCCCACCCCAGGGGAAATAACCCCGAAAAGCGCTGAGATCCCCAACATATAAACATATATGCATAAACAGACAGATACAACTGTATTACCATATATTCATTTACTGGGCATATCTAGACGGATACAACCATCCATCCAGCATTGACCTTAATAGTCCGTCCCCATCCCTTTGGACATAGCCCCTGCGTCATGAATTGGAAACTGTTGAGATCCCCACCATATAACCATGTGTACACTTGTTTGGCGTGAAGAGACGGATACAAATATCATACAAACACTGGCCCCAGGATCCATTCCAACACCTAATAAATTTGAAACCGTTGAGAACACCACCCTATAAACATATATACATTTACTGTGTCTGAACAGGTTAGGCTTGCGCGGGAATTTGCGATGTCATGCCACCGACTGCGAAATCTAATTATGTTATAAAAGTATAAGCTTGTTTGACACTTGTTTAATCCTTGCAAACATCATCAGGTCAAAATATTTCTTTTCAGTATAATAAAATAAATATTGCATTAAAGTAAGGGTGATCGTGGATATTGACAACCTTCGGAAAAATAATGTAGACCGAGCAGAAGCCTAGGTAGTCATTATTTATATAACAAGATTAGGGACTATTGCAGAAAATATAATTTGTTTAACGGCATGTATGTTTTCCACAATACGTTTGTTATTAGAAGGAAATCATCCAGAATCAAACCCGACATGTAGTTTAATCTTAACAGTTTCACAGCAAATACAGATCGAACACCCGCAACGATTTTTAGGAGGACACAGTATAAAAGACCAATAACTCTGCCAATATTTTCTAGAATTAGACGACCACAACCACAACTGACCTGTGTTTTGATACGAGCTATTATCAATACATATTGATTAAGTTTCCCAAACAGTTTGCTTTAAAATGTACTGAAACCCCGTTTTAATATATGTCATATAATTTAAATATTGAACTGCACATATTAAATTTGTCAATAATTTCTATCACAATTGGCCTTTATGAATATGGAGTTCTGCTCAACCCGGGGCTAGAGGCCGTGAGCGGTAGCTAGCATATTTCACTACCGCTCATGAACAGTCTCAATCAAACCGAGACTGCAATATCTCGTATGTGTCGTGCTCGGCCGTTTCCAGAGGTCCATTATCATACTCTTTTTTATATTGAAACTAGACATATTCACAACACATATGGAAAACTTCAAATGAAACTTAAATTACCAAAATAACAAACCCAAGCTTTCCTTCTTTGTGAAGTGACGTTAATTGCCCTCAAGGAACACTGAATTTATGAACGTCAATCAACTGGTATTTTTAATAACAGTGACCTTGATCGAATAACAATCCCAAGACGTTTTGTTAAACTCCTTCAAAGGAAACTAACGTTATTAATCGGAACGCCCCTCTATACCTTATACAATAGTATTGCAAGGATAAAAAGGCTATAACTATGGACATACTTTCTAGAAGTAAAAATATAATCGAACTGGAATCGAATTGATTCTCTTATTTGCAAATGGAAAAATAATAAGCACAATATATGACAAACGAGAGGATTTTAGTTTTGACATCGTTAATTACCTCCACTTAGACGTAGATGTTCCCTTAGCAACAGCTTATTGGGTATATGTTCATCAATTTATACTTTTACTCTTTGTAATAAAGCGGTATAAACACGGGTAAACGACTTTGAGGTTTCAACGTTAGTTTGGTCTGACTTATCTACTTTAGTTAACAGCACATATACTAAGATAGTGACCGACTGGTCAGACTCAAATAATAATACTAGGGAATACTAAATGTAATAATATCCTTCATACAATTCTATAATTATTAGGAAAATATCATATTTTCTTTCAAAAACAGAATAATTCTGCACCATCCTGTCTCAGTTTTATTTACTGTCTGAAATCAGTTTATAAAACTCAAAAGGTACATACCTTCATAAAATATGGAGCCGATATGAAAATGTTGTTGCTGACCCATAATAATACTATTCGCTACTATTCCAATTCACAGCAATTGCTATAAATATCAAAAACTACATCTACTGTTTACCCTTTCATTTTATATTTTATTTGTCCAAATATCTTTTTTAGTCAATTTTATAAATATTTGTTTTCTTTCAAGTATAATTAACATGCCATTTTTTGCTGCCGTTTTCTTTCTTAAATTATGGAACAATGTTTATGAAACAAGGTGTATGAAAAGCATTTGCAGTTGCAAATCTAGTCATTTTTCGATGTTTTATTTGATAAGTCGATGCTTGTCAATGGCCATGATGTAGAGTTTAGCATACAATTGTAATACAAATAAAATATGTATATATCTCATGCCAATATGCATTGAACCATAAATAAACATAGTCTTATATAATTGCTCAACGCATTTATAAAAAACTTTGCATGTATTACTTGGTCATGAGCGGGTGGTAAATTCACGATACTACAGATAAGCTGTGTATTTGAATATTTAACTTGCATTCGCCCTGCAAATTTTATCTCATGATGCTTGCTCAGACTCTGACACCCTTTCCTTATTTTAAATCCGACGGGAAAAAGCTCATTACAGACGAAAGATGGCAACAGTTCTATATAAAAAAAGGCAATGTCTTACAAGTTATTTCCCCGTACGAAAGATAAACAAGAACACATTAACTATTTTAACTTAAATAACAGAAATAACAATGTAAGGTTATTATATTTAAAATATGGTGTACAACTATCAATTGATATTGTAACAATCACAATTAAAATTAAAAAGTTCTCAAACACAAATCACCCACCCCCTCATGACCTCAAGAATAGATCAAAAAGAAAAGATCCCCAGTTAATAACTTCCCTATAAATTACATTTAAACTATCATATTGCCTATACTTGTATGCATACTATATTGTAAGGTGCATAGCGGGATGATCCTCCCCGATACTCTTGCACCTATAACGGAGAGAATAAACGGATCAGCAATTTGGTGATAGAAATTAAAATTAATATATATCAATACAAGTTAAATATCAGGTTTAAAAATGTAAGCTTTTGCACCAGTACTATAAATTATTAGAGAGTAATGGTTCAGATTAAAATAATCGCTTTTCCAAACGAGAAAAATATTTTTTTTATATTTCATTTAGTATACTTGTTTTTTCTTACCAGACACATTCTTCCCAAATTTTACCATCAGTTCTTCCTACCAGATCAAGGTGGGCGAACACGCTTCGCTCTGTTCAATACCTTGACATGCCTTACATACTGATTACATATTCACCCTTGTAACACGACGTGCTAGAAGTACACATCAGCACAAACATACAATTGTTCACATGCAAGGGATGCGTGTGCGTTAGCCTCGGCATTACACCACAAATAAACTGTTCACTGCTACCATGTGTAATTATAAGATGGCAAAGGAACTGTTCATTACTACCTACCATGAGCAATTTTGAAAACCGTATAAGAGTAGAATAAACACAATAACGATTTACAAGAACATATTTAAAACAATCATGACATATAATCAACTACATGCTTCTTTTTCACTTGGAAAAAAAGCAATACATATACCAAACGTCATTCCGGCAAATAGTAATAGCTTCTTGAATGAACTGATAGCAGAATTCAATTTCACTTAAGTTTCTTAGATGCAACGTTATTACCATAACATTTACAGAGTAAAGAACTTAATATTAACATTTTAAAATACAAATTAGGTTTACTGAGATAAACTTTAAATACATTCATTGTAAGTGACAACGTAGTGCGTGATAAGAATGGTTCTGTAATTAATAGGTTTTTCAAAACCGTAAACTTTACATGTTTGATAGCGGGAATCCCAAAATAGTTCAGGAAAACAAAGAAAAACAAAAAAGAAGAAGAAATTAACACGTACCTTGAAATCTGTAGTCGCTCACTATACAGTGAATCGCCATACACTTCACCGTCAGACTCTGGGACTGAAATACGTCTAAAAAATACAAAAGAAAAGCGCATTTTGAAAATATAGAATATTAATATTTTGTCGATTATTCAACAAATCGGTATGAAATCAAGAAAATATCAACATAAAACACCGACATTTACCTATTACGTTATTTGAAATGATTAGTATTCTTAATTTGTATTAATCTGTTTTGTTGTACCATTCCTTTGAGTAGGTGACATAATAATAATAATAGCAATATATTTGTTTTTATATGTTTAAACCAAGTGGGAAAATAGTTATACATTAATTCATAGTTCTTGAGCTGGCTGTAGACCCCCTCCCACCCAGGGAGAATTTTGTAGGGTATTATTTTCTAAAAGAACATACATTAGGCTTCAAAATGAGACATGTGTGCCATCTAAGCGTTGGGGCTTTAGTGAGTTTAAGGGGAAAACGTTGCGTTTTTAGACGAAATTCGCCGAAATCTGGAATTACTTTTTAGAAAAAGAATGGAATATATTAGAACCAATTTGAATTGATGGAATCTTTCTCGGAACGCATCTCTACATGTCCCATCATATATTTTATGGATCCGATACTTAAATATTGAGATTTTTGGTAAAATGTTAAAAATTGAATACAATCGCTGATTTCTGTAATACACTAAACAATTGAAATATATCTAATACAATAGAAAAAATAAATATTGTAACCTTTTTGGGCAGTGTAATGGTCCAATGATTAAATGAAAAAAAGTTTCAAACCGCTTGATGTTTGGAAATGCCTTAATTTTGGGGCGAAAAATATGTATTTTTGAAATAAATCGCCGGAATCTGGAATTTTTTTCCAAAATGTTGCCCTAAAATACCAATATGTGAGCACATATGTTATATATAGTGTCAGAAAAAAATGGATATGTATCCTGTGCAACATTTTACTGCTTCAGTTTGATAAGTTTTTGTTCAAACTAATTTCAAAAAATATTTCCAGATACCGGCGATTTTTCACAAAAATCGACATATTTCGCCCCAAAATTAAGGCATTTCCAAACATCATGCGGTTTGGGACTTTTTTTCGCTAAATCACTAGACCTTACCCTGCCCAAAAAGGTTACAATATTATTTTTTTTCTATTGTATAAGATATTTTCTAACTTTTAGTTAAATATCCTCCAATGTATTAACAGAAATCAGCGATTTTATTCAGCTTTTTTATATTTTTACCCAAAATCTCAATATTTAGGTATCGGATCCCTAAATTATATGGTGGGACACGTAGGGATGCGTTCCGAGAAAAATTCCATCAATTCAAATTGGTTCTAATATATTCCATTCTTTTTCTAAAAAATAATTCCAGATTTCGGCGATTTTCGTCTAAAAACGCAGTGTTTTCCCCCAAAACTCACTAAAGCCCCAACGCTCAGATGGCACACATGTCTCATTTTGAAACTTACTGTACGTTCTTTCACCCTACAAAATTCTCCCTGGTGGGGGGGGGGGGGGGTGGGGGGGGGGACAGGGTTTCTCCTACTAGCTCACAGCCCAGTATGTTTTCGTATAATTATTTCATTTTACGTTTCCTTTGAAAAATGATAACTTTAGCAAAATTACGTTTAAAAATACTTAGCTCTTATTTTGATATTAAACATTTAAGCTTAAATGGCAGTATAGACAACACCTTCAGTGGGAGCGCCAAGCCGCCGAGGAGGGATATTTACTTAAAAACGTCACGCGCAAAAAACGTAAACAAACTGCGTTTTGAGCAGATTTCAGGGTGGCGGTCAAAATGACACCAGTGATGTAAACTGTATTCAACTGACAATGTACAATGATGACACACATAAACAAATGCATCACTTCGTTTGTTACAGAATGAATATTAAGTTTTTATGTGTTTTGTCGATTCTATTTTATTAAAAATATGATTTCTAGGCTTTTACAAATTACCGATCGTTTCGAAAATTTATGTGAAATTTCAGTTTTTAATCAAATTGATAATTACAGTTTGTTCTTATAGCGAGAAAAAAGACGAAAGCATTAAAGTCAAGAAAAAGTCTTCCTCTACAGGCCTGTAAAATTTCATCAATATTTGGAAAAAGTACTTTTTTCTACCCAAAAAAAACGTTTCATGACCGTTCATAAAAGTACACACAGAAAAGTGAGACTCTCTTCAACCGTGTGCTTCATACAAAAAACTTTCAGAATCATATGTTTATCACTACAATTAAAACATAATTTATACAAGCCATTTCCTTATAAAATAACCATCATTTTCATGGCCTACTTTTAAAAATAAATTTAAGTCTATGTTGTGTTATTGTGATTATTAATTCAGTCAATAAATATGCAAAAGAGCAAAATGTCAGCTGTTTATCGATCGACTTCAATTTTTATATTTTGTATCTCGATTTATATGAAGATTTTAACAGCGAGAAAAAAGACAAGACCATGAACGATGAGTTTAATCCTTCCTCTGGCAGTATGTGAATTTTCAAGCGAATTTGAAAAAAGTACTTTTTTCTACCCAAAAAAACGTTTGGTCACTGTTTTACGCAAGCGTTTCGAACGTTGTTTTTGTGTAGTTTTGTTACACGGCATGGAATACGGCATGCAATACATCGGTCAGCTCTGTGTGTGATAAATTCTGAAATTACCTGATATATTGTAGTGAACAGACAGTCGATAAGAGACAAACTATTTATGCTAACATGATATATTTTAAATTCGATTGTTATTGAAAATATTGCAAAAAAATCAATACCGTCTTTCCCCGAAGACCACATTCCAACACAGAATTGTGACGTCACAATGCTTGCACTTATTATAATCACAGGCTGAAAAGGTGTACGCGGACAATTTTTTAAATCTTCTAAAAGGACGTGTGTTTTTATTTATTTAATTTGGTCGAAGAGCCCTTTAAAAAAAGTATCATTGCTATTATCCTTTCGACCCATCCACCCCCGCCCCCATCCCCCACCCAGCACATTTTTTTAAAATGGACAGAATTAATCTGGAATGCGAACTATGATTTTAAATGTATTTTAAAGTCCATTTGGATTGTCGACGCAAATATAATATGAACTAGGGCTTTATTGATTTGAACAGCGACCGCAGAGGGAAGTAAGATTGGTGAATAGTCCCATTAGACATGCCATCACCACGGCTCCAGCTCCTTAGGTTCAACGCCTTTTCCACTGTGTAACCGATGCCTCTTTTTTGAAAGTCTGTGAAATAGCATCTTTGAAACAATCTGTGTATTAAACCGTGCCAGCGCCTTTACATCTGAGATATCATGAACACATGATTGGCAATCGACCACTTACATGTATGTGTACCCTGCTGCATCCCCTCCCCTCCCTCCGCCCCTACCGCCACCACACACAGTTTAACTCATCTTAGTGGGGTTCGGGGTTCCTCCCGCCCTCACTCCGTTTAACTTATCCTAGTGGGGTTCGGGGTCATGCTACCCGTATTATGTTCTTTTGATGTTACAATGCGCGTTCTGACGTATATTTCAGAGTTATAAAACGGTAAATAAAGGTAAGTACACACATACATGAACCTGAAAATATTTTTGGACTTTTTACGTTTTCGATTTCCGAGTTAGGCGTAGGGTCGGGCGTACCGTGCTTACCATCTTTTATAAAACTATATAAGTACCAATCAGTAAGGGATGGGCAGAACCCTGCAGTCTATAGGGTAGATAGGCTAGCGAGGGTAATAACCCTAAACTTAGTATCCTTTTGTAGAATTTTTTTTCTCAATAAAATTCGGATTCGGCCGGGTTAGCGATGACCAAGACACTTTCCCTTAGTCTCGTCCGTCGGATGGGGACGTAAACCGGGCGGTCCCGTGTATCGGTTTATCCTCCGAGCACGTTAAAGAACCATAGGAATCTATTCGATAGCAAGAGTAGGGCAGGTTCCCATATTTCTATGTATTCCTTCCCCTCTCTCTGGGGCGGCCCTAAATAACCTATACTGTGTTGATGAGCCGTTAAACAACATTCAATTCAATTAAAACGTATATTGTCTCGTGCTCTAGCTTGTGTATCGTCTCAACATGGGATAAATAAGAGCTATTAACATTATACATTTACTTATATATATTAGGCAAAAAAAAATACCTGTGTTTCCGGTGGCCCGACCGACCCTATTTTTAAGGGGCCGACCCTAAATCTTTTTATGAAAAAAATAAAAAAATATTGTTCCGAACAATGATTTATCACAATATATCGAGGTAAACTGACATCACAGAGAAACTTTCAGCTGTATCATCAACTTGAATGGGGTTTATGATATAAATACATGTAGAATCTCACAGTATCTCGCTCCAAAAAAAAAAAAGCCTATCTACCGACCCTATTTTTTTTAGAGCATGCAATAGGAAACACACCTATTTTTTTGTTTGGCCTTACTATATTTTATATTTAACTTATAAATCGGCTACTGTGCAGCTTCTTCTATTTTTTAATTTTCTAACGTACTTAAAATTTTAATAATATACAAAATATGTAGTTTATATAGAACCTATACAGGCCAAATAAAATAAAAATTAAACCTGTGTTTACATATCATTGTCAATAAAAGTGGGCAAGTATATTTATTTGGTATCAAATATTTACTTGTTATCATTTTTTTACTCCATGAATTATATTTAGACCACAAGAACATTAATTAAAGAAAAATCTGACTGGCTGCAGGCTTAAACATATTAAAACAGATTATTTATTTTTTTTACCACAGAATAACTGATTATTATTTCATTCCCAATAATAAGAGGAGTCAGCAGTGTATTAAGGGAGTTGGTCTGGTTTAATACAGTAAACACAGACCTGTATATTTAATTCGGTCTTAGTCAATATAAAATTTACTGAAAAAGATTACCAAATGTTGTTTTTTTTTAATACTGAGAACGTATGTATTGTTTAAGATCCTTTTCATGCTTTAATACTGTCTCTCAGTTCCACCTTTCAAGGTAAGGTTTCCAGTTGTTTTAACTAGATTTATCTAATTATTATTATTTTATTTATTTTTTGGCATTGATGTGAAATGCTTCCCCACCATACAAATAAGTTCTGCTTACAAACCTCTATGAAATCCATCTTGTTTTTGTGTGCTCCTCTAACCTCACCTCATCAGACCAAGAGTCGCATTTCAGATCAGAATATGTAAGATGCAGGCATCAGGTCTGTGAGACTGATGTCTCCCTATGAAAAAAATAATGACACAGTGTATAAACGCAATTGCCAAATTTCATTTGGATCTGAACATTTCGCTGAAATTAAATAATAATTAGATAGATCTATGCATTCAATTCTTATTTCTAAGTACTGTTACTTAGAAAATGTGTTCAGGGCTTTTTTACACAAAATTGGGAAGAGGCCCAGGCCTGTCCATGTTATGGAAAAAATACGAGCTTATTTCTCATTTTGGGAAAGATGTAAGATTTTACCAATTAAGTAAATTTGACAATACTATGCTTTATTTATATTTTCAGCCAACAGTTATTATAATTACTGTTTCTCAGTCAGAACTGACTCCACAGACATAAACACATTGCAGAATTAATGCTTTTTCTCAAATTCTGAGACAATGATGCTTTCTGATTGGCAAATATTTCTGCCACAATTGGGGAACAAACAGTCAAGTTCTCATTTGAGAAAGAGGCCTTTTAGAGGTGTCTCTGTTACATAAGGTAAAAAAAGCCCTGTTCATGGTACACAGGTCACTTTAGCGGAGTCAAACACATACAATTGAACTGGGATGTAGTGTATATTTTGTTTTTAATTGAAAACCAAGTGTTGCAGTATTTAGCATTTCATTGAACACATTTTAAGTAGGGTTTGTAGAGAAAATATGCAGGAGGGACGTAGAAGAGAGGGGAAGGGAGTTGGGGATAGTGGTGGGGCAGCAGGGCCTTTTTACCAGTTTTGGGGAAGGGGCCTTTTGCTCTTAATTGGGGGTGGAATACATAAATGGGGAATGAAATTTCCAAGGTAAGTTTAAAAAGTGGGGAAATCTGCATGCTTTTAAAAGAAATGAGAGTGGGGAATGGGCCTTTTACAGGCCGTTTCTAAGAAAGGTAAAAAGTCCATGGGGAGGGTATGCGTCAGCTGCCTGTGGGTAAATGTAGAGAAGGTTTAGGAATTGCTGTGTCCCATGGCCAAGCAGCTTATGTGGGGTTTGAAACTGGCCATTACAGGCATACCATAAGGTGGACCCCTTCACAGGGTTCTGGGCTGAGGGTCTCCCAGCGGTTTTGGGGAACAAGGGAACATATTTTTGGGGAACAAAGCAAAACGTTTTGGGGATCAACGGGTCGTATTGTCAGGGAACATGGGAACATGGAAGGGCCTCATGTCTATGGCTACAGGTCTTGTTATACAAACAAGAATGATTCTGAGAGAGGAATCATATGAATAATTCAATGAAATCAACAACTGTCACGGCTGATCCAGTTATGTTTACTATTTACACAGTTTGTCAACATTAACACCATCGATGTGCTTGGCAAATTTCAAGAAAACACTGCATAAACAAACCAAAAAAAGAGTTGTACATGTACACATTTGAACTTACGTGTTATTTGCCTGCAGAGTTCTAAGCCAGTCAACTGTTTCCTTCAATACGTTAACCTGTGTATATTTCCAATTGTTTATCCCAGTGTAAACACCCTGCATCAGATAAACTATCAAAACTCAGTGGATTCAACGTTTACCAACGTGTAAACACATTCTACGTATTGATGACGTAATCCAAAACTGACATTTTACAAAAAGCGTTCACTCCTGTAAACTAGGTACGCGTAAAATTGATAACTGCGGTCTGAATCGACGTTTTTACAAAAAGAAAATGGCGGCGTTTTGTGTTTTTTTTAATGAAATAGTCCGGCAAACACTAAAAAAATAATCCCTGTCGCGGAGTATCAAAATGATCAAAAAAGCTGAATAATTAGTTCCTGGCGTTCCCACTGCTTATAAAGGTTAGATAAGAAACATGATGCATGTCGTTAAAATAATTTTGATTATTATAACAAATAATGTCAGGAAATTATATACGTGACCATTGCACACAAAAAAGGACCACTAAGGGACAACACTGACCATTGAGAATCACTAATGAGCCACAAAAGATGATTGAGAACTCTAACTAATGAGACAATACGTACCAACGACACAGGGGCACCTCTGAGTATTGAGGACAACTAGGAAAGAAATATAAAAAGATCGGACAGGGAATGTAGCATTCAAGGAGGACAGTCAACCTCAAAACACCGAAACAAACAAGCAAACAGACAAACAAGAAGGCAAAAGCAATAATAAATGCAAACGACATCACAAACACAAAAAGGGTTGACAATAGGGCTACCGCCTTGGAACTGTCAGTGGCAAAGTTGGCCACTGGGGGTTTAAACCGGTTCTATATTGCACCAAACCTCACACTTACCCTACTGTCATCCCATTAAAACAGGACAGTGTAAATAAAGAAATCCCCGCCATGATCTTATCTCTAACCAACAAGGCAGCATCAATAGGCAATATAAGTAAAACACAAATATGCTCGTGTAAATATAATACAAAAAAACAATAGCCTAGAAAGCCACAATGAAGGTACTCAATGACTTTGCAGAAGCCAGAGCAGTAAGAGAATAAGCCACAACGGATCATCAATGCCCACTAAGTTGCCACCACAGACTACTGGGAACAACAACGGGGCAACTAAGGACAGCTACGCACGATTGAGGACTACTAACGGGCACAATGGACAATTGAGGTTCACTAAGAAGCACTGAATACCTCTAAGGACCATTACGTACCATACATTACGTACAATATGTTTACAACTACGGACCATTAAAAACATTATGGGGTTACTACGAACACTATTAGACCACGTAGGGGCCACTACGGACCAAAGAAGAACACTAAGGACCACTGCGGATCATTAAAGACCAGTAAAGGGCCGTTTTGGATCATTTAAGAAAATAAAGGGCATTTAAGGACCACATAGTTGCAACAACGGACCACAAAGGATCACTACATGACCACTACGGACGATTCATTATGTTTACTTTTTATTCTGGAAATGTCAGAATAAATAAAACAATCCCTCTTCATATATACACTTTCGATGGGCATACACGTTTTAAAATGTAAGATGTGGTGCAGTTAACTTCGAAAACCTACACCAATGGTGCACGGAATAAATGGATTACACAGTATTTAACATGATGCATCAAATGCGATCACCCATCTTGAAATTATCTCTTTAATAGGTGTCTCGTTCTGTCTTCCCTCATTATCTTATGCAAGTATCTTAGATGACATTAGATTGAAAACAAATTACGAGTGTTAGGTCATTAAGTGCATGTTGTTTTTTTTAAATAAAAGGTTGAACAACGAATTTCTGATAAATTGACATAACAATTGTCAAAATAAGCTTGATTTCAGTAAATGGTATCTCCATTTCGGTCCATTTCGGTAAAATAACTCTATTCGATCCATTTCGTAATCCCATTTATTAGAAATGGCCGATCTGTATATTGTTCTTGAGGTGTATTTACACCATTGCTATTTTGCCTTCGTGGTGTAAAGCAAAAAAATGCCTGGAATAAAAACGTTTCCTTGTGATACAAAATGCACGCTTTTAAATGCTTGTTGTTATTATTTACTTAAATGTATCCGAATTATGTATTTTGAACATGTATTAGTGTTTGTTCGAGATATTTAATTATAATTGACATAGACAGTAAAGCAAAGGTAGAAATGGAATAAATATACCCGTGACGTGTCAAAATAGGACGTGACGTCATTCAACAGATTGTCTTTTTCTTACATGATACAAAACACATTTTTATTGCGTTTTTCTATTGGCGTGCGCTCGATCGTTTGATTGATATGTGTTTCAAAATTGTCGACGGAAAAAATGCGATTTAAGTTAAGATATATAGAACACGTTATTTGTATACATATCAGTTGTGGAAAGTGCGTGCAACTGTTTTCGAAACACTGCAAAACCGTGTGCCATTGGAGTTGACGTCCTTGATGTGTTTTTTTTACATCAAATACAGATTGTGTAACTACTCCTGGACACAGAGGAGATACAACTGGACGAATTTCCAGAAGAGGGTTTGAAAGTGTGGCAAGTAGCAATTCAAAAAAGTGTTGTTTTACCCATGTTCATGTATTAACCATATGGGGATTGGGGAGTGGCTTTAAAGTACTGAGTACTGCGAATACTGCTATGATCTATCTTAGTGTCTCCCCATATTGTCTTTTGTTTGGTGAAATCTCAATACTTACTTTGACTAACATGATCCATCAGAGTGTCGCATGGGAACGTCGTTTTCCCATGGGAAAGCATTAGGGCAGTATTCCCATGGAAAAATAAAAAGCATATATATTTCAATATAATGTCAAAGTAGTATGCAGAGCGGTTTCTGAGAAGTAGTTTGAAGCCAAAGTTAACGATGGACGACGGACAACTACGGACGACGGCGACGAACTATGGACGAAGAGTGAACCCAATAGATCATCTAGCCTTCGGTTCAGGTGGTCTAAAGACATAGAAACACCTCAGAACGTATCCAGAATAGTACTGAACAACAACAGCAGTTGCATCGCAAGAGAAAACCAATCTAGTGTGCGATCAGAAAATGCGAGGGACGAAGAGGCTCAACCTCCCCTTTTAGGGTTTCGAAGGTGTAATCATGGAGACCCACGAGGTTTCCGGTCATCGCACAAGTGAAAGTGGAGCGTAGTGACTGACTGTAAAGGGGTCAATCACTAAACGGAAGAGCGCTGCAAAATAGTAAAGGGTCGCATCCTTATTGCCGAATTTCCTGATTATTTTTGTAAAGTGGTCAGGAAATTCGTCAGACCTCTTTAATTGCCGAAGTCTATAGATCACATCTCATATAATAACTGTTGTGATATTATTTTTAGGTTGCAGTTATACTTTTCGAACAGGTTTTTGTTGCGGCGATAGAACTTTGAGAAATATCTACGTAGTTTATGATAACGAAATGTTTTCTGAAGAAGTTTGCTTGTAATAACTTGATTTATATTATTGAAATCCTTAACGTCATCCCTAGCGAAACGAATTAGCTGGGAGATATAAACCCTGTATGATGTAACACGAGGTACGTCCCAATCTGAATATGGATAGTTAACGATGTCAAAGTTAAAGTAATCTATCTTATCATAGATTTTAGTATGTATGCACTCATTTGAAATCGAGAGATGAAGATCGAGGAATGCTGCTATGGAATCCGAACTGTCGGCATTGAGAACCTTCTAGCCTATTGTTTTTTTGTATTATATTTACACGAGCATATTTGTGTTATACTTATATTGCCTATAGATGCTGCCTTGTTGGTTAGAGATTAGCGGGGATTTCTTTATTTACACTGTCCTGTTTTAATGGGATGACAGTAGGGTAAGTGTGAGGTTTGGTGCACCCTAAAACCGGTTTAAACCCCAGTGGCATGTGTTGCCACTGACCGTTCCAAGGCGGTAGCCCTATTGTCAACCCTTTTGTATTTGTGATGTCGTTTGCATTTTTCATTACTTTTGCCTTCTCGTTTGTCTGTTTGCGTGTTTGCTTTTGTGTTTTGTTGTTGACTGTCGTCCTTGAATGCTACTTTCCCTGTCCGATGTTTTTTCAACGTGAGCTCTGGTGGATACATATTATCCAAAATATGAGCAAAGAACGGATTATCAATATTGAGTATGTCATCCAGATACCGAGATGTATTAAACTCGTTAATAATATCTATCTGGCTAGCAGGTGAGAAACTCAACATGAAATCTCTTTCAGAACAGTATAAACACAAATCTAAGTTAATGCCCATAAGAATACTAACAACCCGGCGGTAAACCTTTTTACCTGATCTAATAAAGGTGTTATCTAACAGAAAAGTGAAACATCGGCTCAAGTCCACATACTATACTTATCATTAAACCTGTTACCCCTGGGGCGAGTCTAGATATGACCCAATGGTAACCATTTTAATAAACTATGTAGAGGACCATAAACCGATTCTACATGTAATATTTGAGAGCTCTGTGCCATATGGTTTCAGAGAAGGTTATTTTAAGTAAATCTATGAAAAACATCTCATGGGGCGGGGACTAAATTAGAACAAATTTGATAGAATACCATAAGCTTAGGGTAAAGGCAAATTATAAAACCTCTGGCTCTTGTAGTTTCAGAGAAGTAGATTTTATGTAAATCATGTGACCCTGGGGCGGGGCCAATTGTGACCACAGGGTCACTATTTGATCAAGCTTGGAAGAGGACCATAAATTTAAATCGCAAATATTAAACTCTGACTATTGTAGTTTCAAAGAAGAAGACTTTTCAAGTTTTACCCTATATAAGTCTATGTAAACATTTGACCTCTCTGGCGGAACCAAATGTGACCCCAATTTCTTCATTGGAACAAGCTTGGTAGAGGATCATAAGCTTATAGTTAATGCCCAATATTAAACCTATGACACTTGTAGTTTCATGGAAGAAGATCCTTTCACAGTTTTCGTATAAGTCTGTGTAAAACATGTGAGCCCTTTGGTGGAGCCAAATGTGACACCAGGGTCACCATTTGAACAAGCTTGGTAGAGAACCATGAACAATATTAAACCTCTGGCTCTTGCAGTTTAAAGAACTTTCTAAAACAAGTCTATGCAAAATATGTGACCCCTGGTGCGGGTTCATATCTGACCCCAGGGTCACCATTTGAAGGAAAACTTGGTAGAAGACCATAACCTTATAGTTATTCAAAATATTAACCCCAGGCTCTTCTAGTCTAAAAAAAGAAAATGTTCTTTTATTGTTTCCCTATATAAGTCTTGTAAAACTGTGACCTCCAAGGTGGGGCCAGAGTTGACCCCAGGGTCAAAAGCTGAACATATGTGCTTGAAGAACATGATCTGATGGTACATGTGATATATGAGAGCTCTGTGCCTTGTGGTTTTAGAGAAGAATATTTTAAAGTATTTTCCTATTTCCTATTCCTATTTATTTCCTACTTAAGTCTATGCTAAACATGCAAAATCGCCATATACAAACGTTGGACCCTGGGGCACGGCCATTTTCGAATGCGGGGGCCTCGTTTGAATAAACTTAATAGTATAAGCGGCTCTCGAGAAGAGATGTTTTAAGGTTTCAATTTTTTATGGTAACGCCGACCAAGATATCTTGGAAGTCGTGCGGACATAATGTTAACCCATTTGAAAAGCATTCATCTATGGATCATCCTTGGGAAGTTAAGTCAAAATTAACAAACGGTTTCTGAGAAACGCCGTTTTAAACAGTCTAACAGACGGACGGACAACGGCCGGCTGATGGCCAAAGAGTGATCCCAACAGTTGAACTTGAACTTTCGGCTCAGGTGATCTAATAAATAAAATCTTGATAAATATTTGAAATAATCAATACACGCACGATCTTGTATACGACAATCAATACACATAATTATCAAGTTTGTGTTTATTTTTTCAGTTTAGGACTCTCTAGAAAAAAATGTAAACATATTAAACAGGTAGCTTTATGTCAAATATTGAGGACTATTTAAGTACTAATTTTATCTTTTCCTATTCAATTTCACTGACATGTATTGGGGTTGCATACTCCCTAAAACAATGTTTTGATGAAAATAATGTCGTTTTTAGCTAACCTGAGCCAACGTCTCAAGTGAACTAGTATGATCACCTTTCGTCCGTTCGTCCGTCCGTCCGTACGTCCGTCAAACATGGCCCCGCCCCGGGGACACAGTTTTACCAAGTTTTACATATAGCTATGCAGACGAATATTAAAAAAGTCTTTCTCTGAAACTACAAGAGCCACATGTTTATTATGTTGCTTTTGCTATAAGCGTATGCTTCCCTCTTTTGTTATAATGGCGACCCTGGCGTGAATATTGTCCCCGCCCCAGAGTCACATGTTTTAAATAGACTTGGCCGTTTCCAAAGGTCCATTATCGTACTCTTATTTATAGTGAAAGACTTAAATCAATTTTCTTTGGAATCTCAAGGAATAGAGCTCTCAAATAGTGCATATAGCTGAAGCTAATGGTCCTTTACCAAGTTTGTTAAAATAGTGACCCTGTGGTAAAATCTGGGCCAGCCCGAGGGGTCAACGTTTCCAGCCGATGGCACCTTAAGTGGTTTTCCCTTTGTTTAAGATTAAAAGAATGACCACAAAGTAAAATAGGCTTAAATGGTTACGGAATAAATTGTATTGAATTACTTTGTGTTACGCCACACCTCCAACCACCTAAGGTTGTGAACGGGAGCGCGTCCCGTCCGTACCGTCTATTCGTTCGTCCGGCAACAATTACTTCAAACGACATCTGGTCAATAACAGCTTTGGTCAATTTATAAGCAAACTTTTCATGGATGATCCAGAGTAACTGTTTTCCAGATCTGTTAAAATTATGTCAACTGCGACATCCAAGATGGCCGCCATTGCCATCAAAGTTCAATATATTAAAAGATCTTCCTCTCAAGAACCACTGAACATATTTCAGCTGTTGTTCTTTTAATAATGATCACAAAACATCTGTCCTATCAAATTGTTCAAAATGAAGTCCCTCGGGTTCAAAAATAGATGTGCACCGGGGTCTAAATTTGTATATAGTGATTTTGCTATGTTTTATGGGTAGGAAAAATCTGAAACTAAAAGGCACAGAGATCTCATATATAATATGTTGTATAAGCCTTTGGTCCTCTATCAAGTTTGTTCGAATGGTGATCAAATCTAGCCCCACCTCGGTGTTCGCAGTTTTTACATTATATAGGTAAAAACTTTAAATAAAACTTCTTCGCTGAAACTACAAGATCCAGGGGTTTATTATTTTTTGCATTTATTATAACCTTATTCTCTCTTCTAAATTTGTTCAAATGGTGACCCTGGTATGAAATCTTACTCCGCCACGAGGGTAACAGTTTTACATAGACTTATAACGGGAACCAATTTCTTCTCTGAAACTATAATAATCAAAGTTGTAGTTTTTTGCATTTACCATAAGCGGTCTTCTTAAGTTTGTTTAAATGTTGAAGCTGGTGTCAAATTTGGCCCCGCCCCAGTAGTCACATGTTTTACATACTATAATATATGGAAACCCTTAAAACGTTTTCTACTCTTAAAACACATGAGCCAGAGTTTTACAATTTTGCATTGACTATAAGCTTATGGTCCTTTACCAACTTTGTTCAAATAGTGACCCTGGAGCCAAAGTTGGCCCCGACCCAGTACATCGAGCTATAAAAGAAAATCGTTAAAGGAAATCTTCTCTGAAACTACATGAGCTCGAAGTCTAATATTCTTATGATCAATTTTGTTAAAATCGAGACCATAGGGTCAAATGGGGCTCCATCCCAGGGGTCATATATTTTACATAGACTTATAAATGAAAAAAACTTAAAATGTTTTTCTCTAAAACCACAGTATACGCTTACGAAGCACAAGCAGACGGATACATCCATCCAAACGGAATTGGCCCCGGGGGCCAGACCCTATCACTGCGGAAATAGCCCCTGGGTTATAAATTGTAAAATGTTTAGATCCCGCACTATATGTACACTTACTGATGATAAACAGACGGACACAACCATCTAACCAGCATCCGCCCTTGGGTCCGTCCCCACCCATGGGACATAGTCCTTGGGTCATAACGTGGAAACTGTTAAGATCCCCACCATATAACCATATACACTTACTGGACAAGAAAATATAGATATAACCATCCAACAAGCATCGGCGGTGTGTTCATATATGCATGAACACATTTACTGGGCATATCTAGACGGATACAACCATCCATCCAGCATTGGCCTTAGACGATCACTCCCCATCCGTTTGGACGAAGCCCCTGCGTTATGAATTGGAAACTGTTGACATTCCCACCATATAACCATGTGTACTCTTGCTTGGCATGAAGAGACGAATACAAATATCAAACAAGCACGGGCCCCAGGGTCCATCCCCACACCTGGGTCATAACTTTGAAACCGTTGAAAACACCACCCTATAAACATATATACATTTAATGTATCTGAACACGTTAGGTTGGTGCGGGCATTTGCGATGTCATGCCACCGACTGCGAAATCTAATTATGTTATAAAAGTATAAGCTTGTTTGAAACTTGTTTTATCTTTGCAAACATCATCAGGGTGGAGAGTATGTGTCATAATGGCCCTCTTATTTTGAGATATTTCAATTTCCCCCAAAATATTTCTTTTCAGTATTATAACATAAATATTGCATTCCAGTGAGGGTGACCGTGGATATTGGCAACCTTCGGAAAAATAATGACTACCGAGCAAAAGCCTATGTCGTCATTATTTAAATAACAAGATTAGGGACTATTGCAGAAAATATAATTTCTCTACCTGAATGTTTGTTTGCAACAATACGTTTGTTATAAGAAGGAACAAAACTGTTTAAACCAAAATATTTCGATACGAATAAGTAGTTTGTGAAAACCATGCTTTAAAAGTATTAAGGATCATAAACCCGCCAAACTGGCCATCAGCCAGTATTTACATCTCGGTCACCATTACGCACGAAGTAAAATGAATATCGTATACGCTTTCCTTAAAAGGAATCGAAAACTATTTATATCTTATATGTCATATATATAATGAAAGTATGAAGGACCATAACTCTGCAATAATATTTAAAATATCAGCCAGAATGAAACCCGATATGTAGTTCGATCTTAACAGTTTCATAGCAAACACAGATCGAACACCCGCAACGACTTTTAGGTGACACATATATAAAAGACCCATAACTCTGCCAATATTTTCTAGAATTAGACGACCACAACCACAACTGACCTGTATTTTGATACGAGCTATTACCAATACATATTGAGTAAGCTTCTCAAATGGTTTGCTTCAAAATGAACGGAAACCACTTTTTATTACATATCATATAATTTAAATATTGAAATGCACATATTAAATTTGTCAATAATTTCTACCACACTTGGCCTTTATATTGATACTAGACATATTCACAACAAATATGGAAAACTTCAAAGGAAATTAA
>JAWPHD010003480.1:0-215608 GCA_037043455.1 Cyrtodaria siliqua | reverse complement strand
GACATAGACATAACACAGTGAAATACAAAGCATGTACAAAACAAGAAGCAAGAAAATAAGTCATATATCTCTCTCCATATATGCTTATTTATAATTATAATAACAGTCAATTGTTATCTTATATAAATCCACTCCTGAGGGAGATCCACTCCTGAGGGAGATCCATCCTGAGGAGACCCCCGCCACTCCGAGGGATCCACTGGATCTCCTGAGGGAGATCCAGTCCTGAGGGGAGATCCACTCCTGAGGGAGATCCACTCCTGAGGGTGATCCACTACTGAGGGAGATCCACTCCTGAGGGATGAGGGAGATCCACTCCTGAGGGAGATCCACTCCTGAGGGAGACACCTGAGGGAGATCCACTGCCTGAGTCCACCGGAGATCCACCCTGAGGGAGATCCACCTGAGGGAGATCCACTCCTGAGGGTGATCCACTCCTGAGGGAGATCCACTCCTGAGAGAGATCCACTCCTGAGGGAGATCCACTCCTGAGGAGCAGATCCACTGGATCTCCTGAGGGAGATCCACTCCTGAGGGAGACACCTGAGGGAGATCCACTCCTGAGGGAAGATCCACTCCTGAGGGTGTTTTTAAGGGATATGGAAGAGAAATCAAAGGATTAGAGGTTACTTAAAGAAATGGGGAGGGGGGGGGGCATATTTTGAAAATAAGGGATATTAAAGGGGAATATGCTCTTAAATGCCCCGTGGAGGACCCTGTAATACACGACATGTAAAGTGTGTAATAGTAAAACAAAAGTTACAAAATATGAATGTCTGTAGAGCCAGAGATGGAATTAGATTCGTTGCTAGAATATAACACCTTCATGACATGACAAGATTAATTACGCACAATTTGAATAATGCATATGATAGAATGAAGACAATTTTACATAGCCCTGTAACCATGACAACTGGAAAGTTTCATGAAGACACTAATTGCAATCTTTTTCAGACAATAAAGTTTATTCAAATTACCCATGTGACATACCCGAGGGTGCTATTTATATTGGCTATAAAAGTCACAATGAACGGTCATTGCTTACGTAATTACACTGAGGTAATTGCAAATAGACGGACTTTGTCGAAATAAACATATATAGACAGACACAACTTCCGAATAGCCTGTATTTTATGAACAGATACCGTGATAATCAAGTTATATGTAAGTACATCTCTTTCTGTAGTATCCTATATATATAATATAAACCAGGAACCTTTCTATAGTACCCGATATACAATATAAACCAGTTTCCTTTCCGTAGTACCCAATATACAACATATAAATCAGATACCTTTCCGTAGTACCCGTCCCGATATACAACATAAACCAGGTACCTTTCCCGCAGTACCAATATACAACATATAAACCAGGTACCTTTCCGTAGTACCAGATATACAAAATATAACGAGGTACCTTCATGTAGTACCTCGTACTCTACATAATTACATATATAAACCAGGTACCTTTATGTAGCACATATATACATACTATAAACCAACTTCTGTAGGGACCGATATATATAATATAAACCATGTACCTTTCCGTACTTTCCGTAGTACCCGATATTCATTATATAAACCAGGTACATTTCTGAGGGCCAGATATTCCCAGGTACCTTTCCGTAGTACCCGATATACAGTATATATAGAAGATACAAGAACAACATTTTATTTAAAATCGGTATGGCATATAAATACCAACATTAGCTATGAATAGCTATTGGACACATTTCCGTAGGACCCGATAAATAAATCCGATACCACAACGACCCCACATCTGCATTTGTACGGTAATAAATTAGTGTAGTTTACAACCATCCTCACGATGGTGAATTTCACAGATCGATGCCAATCAGTAGATACCACTCCCAGCTTGCGCTGACCTATTAAGGTTACTAATTACATAACATTGTTACATAGAATTACAACCCATGAAATTAAATATAAATATATAGAGTTGTATACGACAGTCTGGTATTGTAGTTTGGTAAATACCATGTCAAACTGTACAATTGATGTGGTAAATATTTAGGTTAAAGGTGTGTTTATGGTATCTAGTCAGAGGAAACTTGTCAGTCTGTCATAAAGGTGTAAATTCCCTTATTCGTCAACCATAACCAGACCTAATTCTGAATCATTATAGCGGTCCATTACTATGGTATAGTCAACTAGTCAACAGTCATTCATAAACTACTACGCATGTGACCTCCACCCGACCGTAAAAGTAGCCGTAAAGTAAACGGCGAGGCGGTATAGGAGCGCCACTTGATGCAGAATATTGACATAGCATCTATTAATTAATATTTTATGTCCCACATAGCGTGATGCACAAACAATACACGGTTAATTATTGAAGAAACGACAAAATGATATAAGATCGATATCAACAGAAATCTAATGGGTTTATTATGTCTCGGATAGAAACGAGATATTCGTTGGTTTTGAGTAAGATTCGTTTGATCTATCTTCCGTTAATTCCAAATCCCTGCTGGGGACCTAGGAATGGGAGAGAGCATATTTTTACGAGTGGTTTAGAACGAGTGAAAATATCTGAGATTTATTCACGAGATGAAATTTAAAAATCCCCTTTTTACGAGTGCTCTAGAACGAGTGAACATATGAGTTTTTTAGAGATAAAATTAAATCCTATAGTGACGACACACCAAAACATATATTTTTGAATACATGCACACAAATAGACTTTTGACGATATGCACAGTCATGTTGTATGACAATTTATATAATATCTTATTTTTATAAAGAAGAAGAAGAAGAAGCTCTTTATTTCAAAATCAGTAAGCCAAAGGCCCATTTTATATACACTGTTAATATCAAGTAATATATACTGAATCTAGATAAAAAGGAAAAAATAAGGAAACAAATCAGATAGATAGTCTTATCCTGATCTGTTCTGGGCACATGTTCCTGGTCTACTTAAACATCTGTGTAAGCAGATATAATATCATCCGCAGATGCACAGAACTCTCATATATCTCGATCACAGGTCATCTCCAATGACCAATACAAATGTATTCTGACATGTAATTAGTTAATGCTTTGACATGGTACACGTGAAATTTTCTCTGGTTGTACTTGACCGATCGAGACTCACACTGGGGGAGAGAACAAGATGCCGACTGATACCTTAACCATCCCATTGATTAGTTATTTGAAAAAGAACACACACAACACAGGTAATATTACATAGATTTTGATATATTTGATGTATATCATATAGGTTGTCATATATGTGTATACACTTTTAAGTAAACTGCAAACGCGAGACAATTTGATATTTGGAACACTTGAGTGGACAGGTAAATATAATGTGAAATTAACCCACGTATGACAGACATTTCAATGAAAAGAAACATTATAAGCATGTACAGTATATAGAATATGTAAGAAAAAGAGAAAACGGATCGTGTTACTGTGCAGAGAGCCGCTTCAAACCCATTTATGTCATTTATATACTACGACGAAGAGATAACATTTTAATATAAATGATAGTTCACCAGAAGGTATTCCTTCAAGTATTGATTCACACATAGGTGATAATAATGTATACAGTTATAATATTTCATTTATTTTAACCGACTTAATTTCACCGGAGGCGTTATTGATCAATAAATTTATCACATAATAGTGTGAACTCTCTTTATAATATGGTTATGTATCTTTTTCAAGATTCTCAAACCAGCTGTTGTCAATTTATCTGAAATGCTATCTGATGATGGTATTTAAATCAGTTAATCCGATAATCGGATAACGCGGCCTGAGCCGGCCAAGTGATTTGTTTACAAACATTTTTAAGTTTAATAGTTAAGTGACACTCAAAATATATAGGTCAAGCGTATTTACTTTATGTATTACGATATTTTTATTATGTTTGCACATATAAATCAGGACAGTTTTTAAAATTTACTGCCGTGAGAATTGTTTAACAGTTTGAAATACATAATGTATGTTATATAAGGTTATAAAGGAGAGTTCAGACGCCCGAGAAGGTATGATTGATACAGTTGGTAAGGTGGTTAAAACATCTGAGAGGAAAGTCCCATTTATAGTAATAAGGACATAGGATGGAGATATAACTCATCATGTGCATGCATTTATAATGAATGGAAGAACACAAGCATATGCCGTGAAGAATGGACGAACATCCCATCAATACCTAAGGGCGTCCCTATTCCTATCCTTGAAATAGCCCTGTATACAAAACACATATTACCCATATTACCCACTATTAATGAATAAATTATTGAAAGTCTTTAGTTATCGAGGATGATCCAATTAGTTTAAACTTAATCTTCCTCGGGGCCCGCTATTCTCCTATGTTTGCAAGTGGGTAAAGTTTGTGTTCATTGAGATTGAGTTTGAGAATAAACCACAGACGTAGCTTTAATTTGACTGATATGCTTAACTGAAGACGTCTATATTGTACGACTCATCAGTGCATTATGGGTTATTTAGAGCCGTCCCATTAACTGACAAAACAAAAGAAACAAAGGTATACAACTTACCACTGCTATATCTTCTCTTTGATTGTGCCAGTCTGTTACCGTTTTATAAGATCCCGATGGCGAACTTTCTACTGTATCTACTAAACTACATATCATAACAGTAAGTATCACAGTCATATATAAGTAACAGATTCCCATATTTGGAAATCTGTATACATTAAATGTCCTATTATTAGTAGTTGGTTTACATTGCGAATTAGAGAAGGAGTGGTCCTCCACCATTTTCGAATTTCCTCTTGAAGGATGTGTGTTTCTATCGCCGTCATATATTATATGTGTATCACCGCCACAGATTATATGATTATCACAGATGTTACATTGTGTGAGATTCCTTTTCTCCATGTCACTTTGACTGTTTACACCCATTATGGGTTAATTTATCTAAAATGTTAAAAAAATAAATATTACATATATATATAATAAATCCTTTAATCTAACCTTAACTTTAATAACGCCTGTATAAATAGAATAAATCCCCGATATTATATATGTCAGACCGTTACGTTAAGGCACTTTCACTTCACTTTATAGCTAAACTTTCAAACCGTACATGTTTACGTTAAAAGCGTTTCCAAGCAACTGATACGTTCAGCATATTATTCCAGCGTTCTTAACTCCATAGCAACATAATTCATCATTAATTCGAATCTTAGTTTAACCCGTTTATTTTAAATACCTTTAACAGGCAGATCCACTTAAAATGTTTACTTCGAGTTGTTAACGCGAGTATGAATTGGTATATCCTGTGTAGTGTAGTATATATATCTACTGACTACCGTATAGCGCTATAACATTACATGTGTTTCATCTTACGTATATGTTCGCTTATATTTGAATAACGAGTTCTAACTGAGATAATTTTTGCCGGGGATTATGCCGAGTCTTCCCTCCCCAGCTGCGACCGGTGTTGTGAGTTCTGGCAGAATTGCAGAACTGTGTGTAAAGCGCCGTGTCTACACCGATAATATTATTCCTGCCAATCAGATTCTGACAAACGCTCTGCGAGACTATGGATTTAAATAATAAAGATTCAGATAATGCGCCTTTATAAAATACATACAGAACCGGAAACTTAAATTCGGAACTATTCTGTGTTGTACCCTAAACAATCAAAATGGGTGCGATCTTGAGGATATTGGCATACCTCGCTACCATTTTGACGTAGATCCTAAGTACATATAACAACAATAATTTAACATGTGTTTGTGATCCAAAATATAGGTCAAATCATTATAGCTGTTCGATAGCACGTTTCCACTTGACATGTTAAGAACTTCTCAATTGTTTTCCTGTTATTACAACAATAGAATAGGTTTCCGTGCAACTCCGTTCGCAATTAAATTTGCTTCGTCCACAAAATAATAACAAACCTCTCTGACACACGACACGTTCGGAGCTTGTCCTCAAATTATTCCCAACGCCTTAACGTTTAATCCCAATCTCGAAATATCAGATCAATAAAAAAAAAATGAAAATCAAACAAATCAAGTGATATTTGATCGTATATCATATTCACTACTTTTACTACATTGTTTCACTGATGTAGCAAGAGAGAATTTAATCAATGGGAAACGGTCACATCTGTGCCAGTGTTGCATCAATTAATATGCAACATGACGAATCTCGGTAGCATTGTTCCCCTGATCGGGTTGGCGCTTGCAGCTTTTGGAATAATCGATAGATGATTATAAATGATTCACTCGGAGTATAATAAACATTATTTTCTTCAATTTTCTTAATAATTAATATCTTGTATTTTCTTGATAATTAAAAAAATCCCGATAATTTTCGGAAGAGTAAGAAAGTATGGTTTAAATATTAATACTAATCCCCGCAACATTATTTTGATCAATGTAATTTTAAATATCCGTTAAAAACATATATTGTAATGGTAAACTAAACTGAAATGCTAATATTAAATAGATCTACCTCTAAAATGTAACTATCAATAAATTAAATTTCACCGAAACACAACACTTCTTTAAACTGCCACTTTCTTGTGTTTGCTCGTATCAGTTTTTTAAATAAAATAAAACAGACGCCGGTTAAATACTCCATGAAAGCTACGTTGTTTTCTTTTCACATATGAGTCATTGTGCTAGGGGCTGTTGGCAGAAACCTGTAGTCGAGGCAGAGGGACATGTGTAAAACGTCCAACTGTCTGAAGATTTAATTATTTAAACAGACCAGAGATTTTAATTATATTTTTTTTGATAAAAGATCGCTATGCAGTTTAGAAGGCAATATAATGGCAACGGGGTATACCTTTGAACACTTTTATTAACAGCTTCAGCTTTTCAAAACTTTGTCTTCACCACGATTTACTTTTGACCTAGCTAAAAAAAAATTAAGATCGCATAGTGTTCCAGTTTTTATATGCCGTTAACATTGATGAAGTGCTGTTGCGTTTTAAACCCTTGCCTCTCACCGCTGCGGGTTCGAATCCCACTCGGAACTAGACTTGTAAGTGAGGAAGTGTCGATTCTTACGGATGGCGGGAGGTGTACAGTACTGGTTCTACTCAGGAAAAGTGGGTGGCCTGCCTCCACCACAAAAAATCGACATATATAACATTGAATGTGTTGAAAATGACGTAAAAGACCATACAAACAAATTAAACATGAAGGAAAAAAAGAGTTTTACGTCACTGTGACATTACCTCCTAGGTAATGAATTTTTAAGATCATAAACATATATATCTCGTTTAAAGTGTATGTAGCGACACAGTCAAACCAACTTTAATACTGAGAGGTTTGAAAAACTTGAATACGGATAAGGAATTATCAAAATAAGATAATAATAATAATAAAAATAATAATAATAAATTCTTTATTTAAAGAAGGTTAACACATTATGACATACTATCAAGATATACACATCATATTTTCAATGCGGCCTTCTGTACATGAATTAACTAACATTTAGTGCTTTTAACAAATACACTAACAATAAAAACATTCAATCTTCGACAAACACTCAGTTATATTTGAATATAGAAGAAATATAAGAAGTCTTACATAATGTACATATATATCCAAGCAAAAAAAAAAATAAAAATAATAATAAGACATTCATGTTAATGTGCATTTTGCAATAAACATTTTATAATTATATTTAAATGACTGGATAGTAGGAAGAGAACGTATGTCGACCGGTATATTGTTCCAAACGTGTCGACCAAAGTCGCTAAAGGTGTCTTTCATGTATTTAGTTTTTTGTGTAACAAGATCATTTCGTGTAGCTGATCTGAGATTATACCTATTACTACATGAGAATGTCAAAAGTTGTGATATGTAATTAGGAGCTAGGTTGTTTATTGATTTATATATCAACACACCAGTATGATAATGACATCTGTTATGAAAAGAAAGCCACTGAAGTTCAATGAACATATCCTTAGAATTAGTTCGAAAAGGTTTGTTTAATATTATTCTAGCTGCTCTTTTTTGAATTTTATGTATTTTATCTTCTAAAGACAGAAGATATAATCATTTGAAGCTTCTATTGAAACGTAATTAATAATTAATGACAATAATACGGAATCCTGTTAGGGCCATCGCGATCTCGCGTTTTCAATTACGCGAGATTGCGAGATTGCGAAATAAATTTCGCATTCTCGTCCTATTCTACCTTGAAAAAAACGCGAAGTTTGCAAGCCAAACCTCGCGATTTTATCACGTTTTCATTTGGACGAGATTGCGAGAATGCGAAATAAATCTCGCATTCTCGCCGTATTCTACAATGAAAAAACCGCGAGATTTGCAATCAAACTTCGTGCAAACCTCGCGATTTTATATCGGCATATTGTACAATGAAAAAACGCGAGGATTGCAAATCAAACTTCGTGTAAACCTCGCAGTTTTATTCTTATTAGATTCGAGAATAAGAAATATGTTTTCTTGTTTTTGCCCTCTGGTACATCGAAGAAAAAAACGCGAGGTTTGCTAACCCAAACTTCGCGTAATTCTCGCGTTTTTTTCATGGTACAATCGGCCGATGTAAAAGCGCGAGGTTTGCACGAAGCTTGATTTGCAAATCTCGCGTTTTTTTCATTGTAGAATACAGCGAGAATGCGAGATTTATTTCGCATTCTCGCGATCTCGTCCAAATGAAAACGTGATAAAATCGAGAGGTTTGCGCGAAGTTTGGATTGCAAACCTCGCGTTTTTTTCAATGTAGAATAGGACGAGAATGCGAAATTTATTTCGCAATCTCGCAATCTCGCGAAATTGAAAACGCGAGATCGCGATGGCCCTAACAGGATTCCGTACAATAATGCTTTATATGACCAGTAAAGGATTTTGTATTAATTTCCAGTGAGTTTCTTTGCTTTAAATCATATTTATCAATATTTCATATATATATATGGTAATTTGGAACTATGACGTCATAGTTCTAAAAATGGCGGCATTCCAACTCGTTTTAGAACAACTTCCAAATGGTCATATCTTTTTTGTTTATCGAGCGATTTGGATAATTCTTTCACCTTTTGTCAAGTTTTTCAGAACTCTCAATAACAGAGCGCTTTGGCTGTGTCGCTACATTCCCTATCATTGAACAATCTATAATTTATTAACCCCCTTTAATAGAAACATACAAAATATAACTAATATTTTATCTCCCTTTGTGAAAACGTATTAGTTTCTAAAAGTAAACATAACGAACAGTATTTGAACTAACACTTTAATGCAATATTCATGTGAAGTTTCAAGGAAATCAGACCAGTAGATTCAGACAGTAACTCTAGTATAAACTATATAACTCTATGAAAAAACAACACAAAAAACAACAACAAGAAATGCCACTGGACAACTCCAGACATCATTGAGAGATTCTCCTCTTGGCACAATGGCAGATGATATTTGGCATTGAATCAAAATGAATTTTGTTTAGGACCACCAATATGAACTTCCAGTCATTTAATACATTTATGGCAAAGGTTCCAAATCAATACCATTTACGGATATAGACGAGTAGCGATCACAAACTTGTATTTTTCAATCTGTTTAAGACATGGTGGCCATCTTGGGTTAAAAGGGGTTGATGCACTATTTCCAAACACAGTTTATTTTAAAGGGCTCTGAAAAACTTGAAAAAAGCTGAAGGAATTGTCAAAATGCCATGAAAAATAAAGGAGATATGACCTATTGAAAATTTGCAAAGAACATAAATGGAGGCGGCCATCTTTGAACGATGACGTCATCGCGCCGTTTTACCATATATGACATATTGACAAAATTTATTTTAAAGCAAAGAAAACCACTGCAAACTGATTAAAAATAAATATAAAGATGTAAAATGTATACATTTTAGTATTATTTTTCATTTGCAGTGACTTTCTTTGCTTTAAAATACATTTTAGAACCAACTAAAAGTCGTATACAATACATGTGAAGAAACTCGGAAAAGAAGATCCAGAGAAGTAGTCATCACCAGTATTTCCGTAATAAGCCCCTGTTAATAAAGATGGCTACTAGCGGCCTTTATTAATGTCCAGTCAAAATGAAGAATACATACACATATTAAAATTCATCAATTGGGTTCTTAGGAGTAGTCGCCACAAGTGTGTCCTATATAACTTTTTGTTAACAGAGATGACCACTGTCGGACGTTTGACGTCGAATAAAAATGAATTTTGGTCAGGATTAACTATATGTCATGCAAGTCATTTTGGTAAAGCTTCCAAATCAATACCACTTATGATTTTTAAAAAGACAGACATACTATCAAGAAGACAGACATACAGACAGGCAGGAAGACAGGTAGAGGCAGGCAGACAGACCAGACAGACAGAGATACAGACATGTTCATATCATAACGAGAGCAACTCGGGATCACTCCCATTATTACAAGGGCAAATACAGACGTCAGTCGCCATCATAACTAGAGCAACTGCAGTCGCCATCATAACTAGAGCAACTGCAGTCGCCATTATAACTAGAGCAGCTGCAGTCGCCATTATAACTAGAGCAGCTGCAGTCGCCATCATAACTAGAGCAACTGCAGTCGCCATCATAACTAGAGCAACTGCAGTCGCTATTATAACGAGATGGTCGAATGTTCTTGTACGTCATTTTCAGCACATTTTAGGCTATATACTTATTTTTGTTCAATCGTGCAAATTCTCTCAATGGATGATTTCAACAAAAACGTTGGATATAATAGCAATGCCTATAAAAATTTATAGATGAGGAAATGGAATTACATATTAATATAATTATTTTCAATTTCAATGCATTTTTGTTATATGTACAAAATACTTATATAACTATAAAATTATATTTTAATTTAAAACGGTTCCAATTCCCTGTGTACCTTATCATGTGTTTGATGCAGTCACGGTGATTGCGTCACTATGTGTTTCGGTGATTTATAGTACGATGACCATGCATAGGGACACCGACCATCTGGTCATTATGTATAAAAAAGAGCACTGACCATCGTCTAAAACGAAAAATAAACACTCGAATTTTCCGCTGTTGAAACCATAACACAATCGGCTGTAATGTAAACATAGGATAGGACACTTTTAATTGATTTATATATGAATACAAGCCACACTTATATTGAATATATTTACTATACCAAACAAGATGAACATACATTCAAGTTGACCGCTAAAGTGTATGTGGCGTTTTATTTGCTAACACTAATTCAGATTTGTGGTTATTATTTTCGAGAAGCCTGGACACGACATTTGGAATAACATTTCCATTTAATCAGTTGTGCTTCTTTAATAGCACGTATTTAACAACGAATGTATTGTTAGTTTGGCCTCATTACATACATGATTGCTACTTTATTTCTTCCCATAAATTCAAATAAACGATAAATGGTTGCCTATTAAGTTTAACAAACAATTACATCGCACGCTTAAAGGGACGTTACAATAATAAAAACTATGATTTGATGGTAAATTAATTCTACGTATCAATGTCCTCTCGGGCGATAGGTGGCCGATGCATGTCACGTGATACCCACTTTAACACGTGCCCGTATGAATGAAATACCCAGATAATTACGCGGGTAAAGAGCGTGTAATGAACGACGATAATGGCCGATTCATGGATTGCACATTTATTTATTTTCTCGTAATATTACACGCTAATTTTCCACACCTGACACCTATGTTATTTATATGACGAGAAACATTTGTTTAAGTCATAAATAAAGAATATGTTCTGTTGTTTTTTTTTATAGTAACAACACAATTAATAATGTGGGTAACCCCGTCCCCGCCAAATAATACATAAACCCTGTCTTTAAATGTAATATGATTTATTTAGAAATGATGTCTCCATTGTTTATCTGTTGTTGTTTTTTAATATGGCGGACCAATTGTCCTTAAAAGACAGCTAAAGGGAAGCGCAAAACACCTCTAATGTAAGTGGTCTCTTAATACAGATGTGTTTTAATTTAAAACAATATAAGTGCAAACTGAAACGCTGGTCTCTTAAAGCAAGTGGGCTCTTACTAGATTTAATTGGATTGCATTGGATTTTATAATTACGCCAACAGCTAAGGTCATTTGGAGACTTTCCAGCTTCCATTGGTGGAGGAAGACCCAAAGTGCTTCTCCTGGTAATTTTCGTGCACGGGTGGGCACCTGGGTCCACACAGACGTTCCGCAAGCCAGCTGAGTAGCTTCCTCACAAAAAGATTCCTGGTCTCATGAGGGCTTGAACCCACAGCGGTGAGGGGCAACTGATTTGAAATCAGAGACCCTAACCACTTGGCCACGGACTGTTGAACAGGATTGATAGTACGCAATTGAAATAAAATGTACCTATTTAAGATGATAGTCGTACCAGAAGAAAGTAGGTTACATTACAGTCATACGTAGCCCGCAGGCCACGGTATATAAACTAGACCATATGAAGTTACGCCTTTTTGAAATAGGAGCTAATAATTAAACTCTATTATAAGTAAACTTAACATGTAAACATCTTATGCTATTAAAGTTAAGTAAAAGGACATTTCAATTTATGAAAAGGCTGTTACGGGTATACTCGGGTTTTCGTACCCCAGTCACCATTTTTTAAAGACGTATCTTCTTCTACATCAAATGAATTGTAGCGACACATGCATGTCATGGATCAGTCTGAAAGGTGACACGTAGTGTCGTGACATCTTCACGTGACTATGCCATTTGGATGGTGTCGGGAACCATTGTTATGGGATTAAATGGGATAATCTTTCACTAAAATTGAAGACCCTTTAGTGCAGTGCAAATTGACTGAAACATTATAGAAATTGGTGTAAAGACTGTGAAATTTAAGTTTGTAAATGATATGCATTAAATTATCTAAAGTTTGGATAGTTAAATATTCATTAATCATTCGAAGTAACATTAAGATCGTGTATGATTTGCAATTAACTTTCTTTATTTCATAGATCTAAAATAGACTGAGAAAATGTAGATTTATATACCAGCACTATGTTATGGTATAAAGTTGTTTGGTTTATACTGGGCTGATAATTAAATATAAAGCCCAGGGCCCTGTTTTATGAAACAACCTACGATAATTTGGATCGTAAGTCAAAATTAAATACCTTCAGCCGTTTTCCTTGAAAGTATTTGAAGCAAGCAATGAAGGGTGGAAATATTGCATAAACAACATATGTATTAGACAGTTTACAGAAATTTGTTTTATCTGTTTAAACTAACATATAGCAATACATTTAATAATTTGATTTACGATCAAAATTATCGTAAGATGTTTCATAAAACGGGCCCCAGGTTTATAACAGGAGGCAATATAACCGTTTATTCGTAACACATTTATAGAAGTAAACAATGCACAAAAACATACCGGGCATTTACCGACATGGGACAATGTGCAAATGGTAGAAAAAGAATGGTCTTACCTACATAACCATCTGAAAAAGTGATGGTCGGGTTTGGACAAGATATTTTTAAGTTGGGTCTTAAGTTTATGGTCCTAATTCGCACACAACCATAATAGAGTATGTCTAATGTTTGGAATACATAACACTTCATGTAATGGAACATTGCATCTACAGTGTGTGTGTGTGTGTGTTTGTGTGTGTGTGTGTGTGTGTTATGTGTGTGTGTGTGTGTGTGTGTTGTTCTATGGTTTGTAGTCCCTCCACCATTTAACCAAACAATTGAGTCTTGACTTTGTTTTTATTTTATTTTAGCAGAATGGCTGTTTATATAGGCCGTATTTTACCTCAGCTCAAATAATATTAGGGATATAATATATTCCATATTGTTTGTGCAGCGTTATGGGATGGCAGATGTCGTGACTAAATAACACGGTAAATGTCACCCACCGCAATAATTTAATAACATTTTTTTTTTCTAAACATTAAAATGTGGCCGCTTTACAACTGATAGTGTTTGACATTCAATATCAAGTGTCTTTTTATAATACAATTGCCCTTTATACACACTTGGTTTGTGGTCGAAACACCTGTATTTTTAATACATCTACAAAATACCCTTAAATTAAATAATAAGCACAACTTTATTTGTCTAGATGCTTCCGAGATCGTGACTTTTTTGTCTCGGTATTTCCCTGATCGTGACCATGCTTGTCTCGGCGTTTCCCTGATCGTGACCATGTTTGTCTCGGCGTTTCCATGATCGTGACCATGTTTGTCTCGGTGTTTCCCTGATCGTGATGATGCTTGGTTGTGATCTCCTGGACTCCGATTATACGACTTCCTATGCCCTCTCCTATATTGCCTTTACATTTATGACAACACTTTTTTGCTCATACGGTGTTCTCTATTTGCCTCTTTGATTGTAACGTATCTCCTTAGGATGCAAATCTGTTTCACCTGTTATACCTCTAGCCACACCCAACAGTGTGGCCTAGGGGTTAAGCGACTAAATCATGGAAACACCATATAATTCCGTTAAATGTCTGTCTAAGGCGTTTTGAAATGTGTTCATAGTGTCACTATTTACAATGTTGCCAGGAAGACGACCCCATGCGTTTACATCTGCTAGTTTAAAAATCTGATGGCAGGTAAAGAACATTACTATTAAACTATTACTGCCAATACCGTATCATGCATGTATCATTATAGCAGGGTCTTCCACAGAACTTATTTAAGGGATAGGGGAAATTAAATTTGAATGTCATGGGGTGGGTGTGCGAGGGAGGTACCCTTCGGGTGAACAATATTTTTTACGGACCATGATTTATTTAGATGCAATTTGAAGTATATTTCAACTGTAAAGGAAAGGATTAAAAAAAAGTATAGCCTACAAGGAGCTATTTATAGACAGGTATAATGCATTTTGGAGATTTATTGATGTTTTTAAGGGATATGGCAGAGACATCAAAGGGTTAATTAAGGAGTAGGGGAAATTAGATTTTAAAATGATGGGATAGGGGGTATATGCTCTTAAATGGCCTGTGGAAGACCCTGTATAAGTGTAGCTACACCCATTGCATCACAGGAAGTGTCCGGCTGTGGTGGTCGCATAATGGCGGTCAGTTTAATAATGGCTGTCAGTAAATAATTCTCATTTATTTTTGTAAGAAAATGCATTTTCACTAATTTAAACTGCCATTTTAGGTTTATATCACATTGTTGATCTATTTATTACATTTTTCAAACATTGTCGTGTTAAAACTGAGTTTTTAAATGTTTTGCTTATATGTAAATGAGTGTTTGAATAGAATATTTTGGCATCTCAGTGTTTATATTTTTAAAGGGAGCATTCATTCATGAGACACATTCTTTCTTGCACTCGTTCTTTGCGTATTAATATTGCGCGACTTTAGGAGCGCAATATGGCAATATGTATGCGCAAAAGAACGAGTGCATATATCCCAATCGACCGTCAGATATGGCCTAACAGGTTCTAAAATGAAGTAAAACACCATTGAAACAAACAAACAAAACAAACAACCTGAATCATATGTGTTGCCTATACAAACGTTCCTCTTTGCTATGTTATTTCTGGATCTATATCATTGCGATCTTCTCTTTCGTCTCAAATATCGTGCTGTAAGTTAGCTACAGCAGTTAGCTACAGCAGAACTATGCTGAATTCAAAACTACTATTGATTATTCATAGATAAAACTTCAAACAATACAAATACATCAAATATCATTTTAAAAAGCCAAAATGGGATGCAATTTGGGATGAATACCAGACGCATTAGACGTCGAGGCTTATTAGTTTTATATCAGGAAGATCCTTGCTTCGTCTTGTAATTGCAAATGAAGAAGTTATGGCCATTGATTTACAATATACAATTCTCAAATAGATGGAATTCTAAATTATAAGTCTTAACTGTCATTCTTTAGTGAGTAAAATACCACAAGCAGGCATTTTTTGGCGGTAAAGCATGTATTTAATAATGGATCCACTTTTGTGAATAATTACATTATTTTTAGGAAAGATCGGATGATAAGGATGTCGCTTGTGTGCTATTTTATGTTAGATATCACATAAAGAGAATGTTTGTTGTTTGGAGAGAAAGACATTTTATTTCCCTGAAAGTGATAATAATACTAATACTACACGACTGCGTAGATGAACTTATACAAATTGGGTTTATTTAAACATAGGGTTTGTCTATAGTGGTATAATTCACGAACTTGTCGGTTTGTGGTTCTATAAATGATGCCATTTGGTTGTATTTTCACAACTTTGCTGTCCATTTAACATCATTTTTTTCATTTACACGAAAGGTAAATTAGGAAAATAAATCATAAGAACGAAGACACCTTATGGACGATGCATAATCATGAGGAATTAAGTTTGATCCCACCATACAAGGATTTATTCAAACACGTGCCATTTCTGAAGTACTACCACGTGCTTTAACAATTTTAAAGAAAACAAACAAATAACGTCCGTTAATTTGCGTATTTGTAATTTTTTTCTAGTTTTTATTATAAGATAAATTAAGTTTTACATTTATTAACATTAGTCATTGATTCAGAGTTTAAATATACCTGCCATATCTGCACATGAACAAACGTTGAAACAGAGTGCACGTTTGATGTTTGCTTTACCTCCAGCATGTGCCGATGTTTGCTTTTGTTTGCGCCTAGCTCCAGCATGTACCGAAGTTTGCCTTTATTAACGCCTAATTTCAGCTTGTTTGCTTTTATTTGCGCATACCTCCAGCATGTGCCGATGTTTGCTTTTATTATCGTCTACCTACCTCCAGCATGTGCCGACGTCTGCTTTTATTAGCTCCTAACCCTAGCATTTGCCGATGTTTGCTTTTATTATAGCCTACATCCAACATGTGCCGATGTTTGGTATTATTAGCGCATACCTCCAGCATGTGCCGATGTTTTCTTTTAGTAGTACCTACCCCCACCATGTGTCGATGTTTGCTTTTATTAGCGCCTACCTCCAGCATGTGCCGATGTTTGCTTTTTTTATCGCATACTTTCAGCATATGTTGATGTTTGATTTTATTAGCGCCTACCTCCAGCATGCGCCGATGTTTGCTTTTATTATCGCATACCTCCAGCCTTTTCCGATGTTTGTTTTTATTAGCACCTACCTCCAGCATATGTTGATGTTTGCTTTTATTAGCGCCTATCTCCAGCATATGTGGATGTTGGCTTTTATTATCGCCTACCTCCAGCATGCGCCGATGTTTGTTTTTATTATCGCATACCTCCAGCATGTTCCGATGTTTGCTTTTATAAGCGTCTACCTCCAGCACCGATGTTTGCTTTTAATATAGCCTCCCTCTAGCATGTGCAGATGTTTGTTTTTATAAGTGCCTATGCATCTAGCATGTGTCTTTGTTTGCATTTGTTAGCACCTACCTCCAGCATGTGCTGATGTTTGTTTTTATTAGCGCCTACCTCCAGCATGCGCCGATGTTTGCTTCATCAGCACCAATCTCCAGCATGTGCCGATGTTTGCTTTTATTAGGGTACACCTGCAGTATGTGCCGATGTTTGTTTTTATCATCGCATACCTGCAGCATGTGTTGTTGTTTGCTTTTATTAGCGCCTACCTCCAGCATGCGCCGACGTTTGCTTTTATTATAGCAAGCATACATCCAGTATGTGCCGATATTTGTTTTTATTAGCGCCTACCTCCAGCATGTGCAGATGTTTGTTTTTATAAGTGCCTATGCATCTAGCATGTGTCGATGTTTGCATTTGTTAGCACCTACCTCCAGCATGAGTCGATGTTTGCTTTTATAAGCGCCTACCTCCAGCATGCACCGATGTTTGCATTTATTATCGCATACCTCCAGCATTTGTTGATGTTTGTTTTTATTAGCGCCTACCTCCAGCATGCGCCGATGTTTGCTTTATTAGCACCTATATCCAGCATGTGCCGATGTTTGCTTTTATTAGGGTACACCTGCAGTATGTGCCGATGTTTGTTTTTATCATCGCATACCTGCAGCATGTGTTGTTGCTTGCTTTTATTAGCGCCTACCTCCAGCATGCGCCGATGTTTGCTTTTATTATAGCAAGTATACATCCAGTTTGTGCCGATATTTGTTTTTATTAGCGCCTACCTCCAGCATGTGCAGATGTTTGTTTTTATAAGTGCCTATGCATCTAGCATGTGTCGATGTTTGCATTTGTTAGCACCTACCTCCAGCATGTGCCGATGTTTGCTTTTATTAGCTTATACCTCCAGCATGTGCCGATTTTTGTTTTTATTAGCGCCTACCTCCAGCATGAGTCGATGTTTGCTTTTATAAGCGCCTACCTCCAGCATGCACCGATGTTTGCATTTATTATCGCATACCTCCAGCATGTGCTGATGTTTGTTTTTTATTAGTACCTATCTCCAGCATGCGCCGATGTTTGCTTTATTAGCACCTATCTCCAGCATGTGCCGATGTTTGCTTTTATTAGGGTACACCTGCAGTATGTGCCGATGTTTGTTTTTATCATCGCATACCTGCAGCATGTGTTGTTGTTTGCTTTTATTAGCGCCTACCTCCAGCATGCGCCGATGTTTGATTTTATTATAGCAAGCATACATCCAGTATGTGCCGATGTTTGCTTTTATTAGCGCCTACCAACCTCCAGCATGTGCCAATGTTAACTTTCGTTAGACCCTACCTTCAGCATGTGCCGATGTTTGCTTTTATTAGCGCCTACCTCCAGCATGCGCCGATGTTTGCTTTTATTATCACCTACCTCTGGCATGTGCCGATGTTTGCTTTTATTGTCACCTACGAGTACCTCCAGCATGTTCCGTTGTTTGCTTTTATTATCACCTACCTCCAGCATGGGCCGATGTTTGCTTTTATTAGCGCCTACCTCCAGCATGATCCGATCTTTGCTTTTGTTAGCACTTACCTCCAACATGTGCTAATGTTTGCTTTTATCATCGCATACCTCCATCATGTGCCGACGTTTGCTTTTATTATCGCCTACCTCCAGCATGTTCGATGTTTGCTTTTATCATCGCATACCTCCAGCATGTGCCGATGTTTGCTTTTATTAGCGCCTACCTTCAACATGTGCCGATTGTCGTTTTTATCATCGCATACCTCCAGCATGGGTTGATGTTTGCTTTTATATTAGCGCTTACCTCCAGCATGCACTGATGTTTGCTTTTATCTTCGCATACCTCCAGCACGTGCCGATTTTTGCTTTAATAATCGCATACCTCCAGCATATGCTGATGTATGCTTTTATTTGCGCCTACCTCCAGTATGTACCGAAGTTTGCCTTTATTAACGCCTAATTCCAGCTTGTTTGCTTTTGTTAGCGCATACATCCAGCATGTGCCGATGTTTGCTTTTATTATCGCCTACCTACCTCCAGCATGTGCCGACGATTGCTTTTATTAGCTCCTAACCCTAGCATTTTCCGATGTTTGCTTTTATTAGCGCCTACATCCAACATGTTCCGATGTTTGGTATTATTAGCGCATACCTCCAGCATGTGCAGATTTTTACTTTTATTAGCTCCTACCTCCACCATATGCCGATGTTTTCTTTTAGTAGTGCCTATCCCCACCATGTGTCGATGTTTGCTTTTATTAGCACCTACCTCCAGAATGTGTCGATGTTTGCTTTTATTATCGCATACCTCCAGCATGTTCCGATGTTTACTTTCGTTAGACCCTACCTTCAGCATGTGCCGATGTTTGCTTTTATAAGCGCCTACCTCCAGCATGCGCCGAGATTTGCTTTTATTATCACCTACCTCCAGCATGCGCCGAGGTTTGCTTTTATTATCACCTACCTCCAGCATGTGTCGATGTTTGCTTTTATTATCACCTACCTCCAGCATGTGCCGATGTTTGCTTTTATTATCACCTACGAGTACCACCAGCATGTGCCGATGTTTGCTTTTATTATCACCTACCTCCAGCATGCGCCGAGGTTTGCTTTTATTATCACCTACCTCCAGCATGTGCCGATGTTTGCTTTTATTATCACCTACCTCCAGCATGTGCCGATGTTTGTTTTTGTTAGCACCTACCGCCAACATGTGCCGATGTTTGGTTTTATTAGCGCCTACCTTCAACATGTGCCGATTGTCGTTTTTATCATCGCATACCTCCAGCATGTGTTGATGTTTGCTTTTATATTAATGCTTACCTCCAGCATGCGCTGATGTTTGCTTTTATCTTCGCATACCTCCAGCATGTGCCGATGTTTGCTTTTATTAGCGCATACCTCCAGCATGTGCCGATGTTTGTTTTTATTTGCACCTATCCCATGCACCAATTTGCAAACAGAATGATACCCATCTTTCAATATTAATTCTACACCATATTGGGCGATATTCATCAATATTCAAACAATCAAATTATCTCCAGTTTTCTGTTGCTGATGCCCAGGAAAGAGGGCTGCAGTAGCCCAGAGGATCGGATGTTCGTTTCTGAATCCGGAGACAACGGGTCCGAGACTCACCTGAATCCGGAGACCACGGGTCCGAGACTCACCTGAATCCGGAGACCACGGGTCCGAGACTCACTGGCGCCACTGGGTTATTCCGGTCCTTAGGCGAGACACTTCCCCATGCCTCGTCCGTGATGGGACGTACCCCGGGCGATCCCGTGTATCGGAGCCTATCATTCGAGCACGTTAGAATCGATTCGAAATAACATAAACAAGGTTTAAACGGCTAAATAACAATTCAAACGGTTGCCGTTTGTACCAAGGCTGTAACACCTGTTGCTTCTAAATGTCGTGCTATTCTAAACATGCCGTGCTGTTGCAACCCTTAAGGTATATTATGCTGCGGTGTGTTGTGTACGAGTGGGTAGTTGTTCTTTTTTCCGTTTTTTTTCAATGTCTGGCAGTTGACAATTACGTGTTGACAATTTACTTATCTGCTTTTTGACGGTTTACGTGTCTACCATGTGACAGTTTATGTGACTGTCACGTGACGTGACCGGTTTTGTGTCTGCTATGTGAACTACGTATCTGCCATATGATGACGTGTCTGTCGTGCGACGGGTTACGTTTCTGCCAAGTGAAGGTTTATGTGCTTGTAACGTTAAGCGTGTCTGCCATGTGACGGTTTATGTGTTTGCCTTGTGATGGTTTATGAGTCTGCAATATGCTGGTTTACGTGTCTGTAATGTCTTTAGGTGGATACCATTTGACTGTTTACGTGTCTGTCTTGTGAAAATTTACGTGTCTGTCCTGTGATGTTTTATCAGTGTGATATATTATGCTTTACTTGTCTGCAATGTCGTTCTGTCATTTGACAGTTTATAAAGATGCCATATGCCGGCTAAAGTGTCTGCCATATAACGTTTTAGGCGGATGCCATTAGACTGTTTATGTGTCTGTCATGTCATGTGACGATTTACGTGTGATTGACCTGTCTGCCACTCGACGGATGTGATGGTTTACGTGTTTGCGATGGGATGGTTAGCGTGTCTGCCATATGACGTTTTACGTGTCTGCCATGTAACGGTTTACGTGGCTGTCATGTAACGGATTATCTGTCTGCCATGTAACGGTTTACGTGTCTGCCAGATAATGGTTAGCGTGTCTGCCAGGTGTCGGTTTACGTGTCTTTCGTGTGACGTGTTAGATGTCTGCCATGTGACGGTTTACGAGTCTGCCATTTTACGGTTAGCGTGTCTGTCATATGACGGCTTACGTGTCTTTCATGTGACGTGTTACGTGTCTGCCTTGTGACGTATTACGTGTCTGCGATGTGGCTCTTAGCCTGTCTGTGATGTGACGTGTAACATGTCTGCCATATGATGGTTTATGTGTCTGCCATATGACGTTTTACGTGTCTGTGATGTGACGGTTTACGTGTCTGCCATTTTACGGTTAGCGTGTCTGTCATATGACGGCTTACGTGTCTTTCATGTGACGTGTTACGTGTCTGCCTTGTGACGTATTACGTGTCTGCGATGTGACTCTTAGCCTGTCTGTCATGTGACGTGTAACATGTCTGCCATATGATGGTTTATGTGTCTGCCATATGACATTTTACTTGTCTGTGATGTGACGGTTTACGTGTCTGCCATTGTACGGTTAGCGTGTCTGTCATATGACGGCTTACGTGTCTTTCATGTGACGTGTTACGTGTCTGCCTTGTGACGTATTACGTGTCTGCGATGTGACTCTTAGCCTGTCTGTCATGTGACGTGTAACATGTCTGCCATAGAATGGTTTATGTGTCTGCCATATGACGTTTTACGTGTCTGTGATGTGACGGTTTACGTGTCTGCCATGTAACGGGTTACGTGACTGCCATGTGACGTGTTAGGTGTTTGCTATGTGACGGTTTATGTGTCTGCCGTGTGACGGTATTCGTGCCTGCCATGTGACGTTTTACGTGTCTGCCTTTTGATGTACGCCATGAGATGGTGTACGTGGACGCCATGTAATTGACGGGTTTGTGCTGTTAACAAGCACCAGCTGAAACTCGATTTTTTTCTACATGGAAGACTTAATTACAAGGACAATTTTTATTCAGTATTTAGTAAGATATCGGAATATCTGCGGTCAGTCGTTCCCAAAATACCACAATACGTACATATTTGTTATAAATAAAATGGGACTTCGTCTCTTACCAAACTGTTTTGGTCATGTGTGGGGTCAGTGTATTAGCTTGTATGTTATAACTTGACCTCACTTAGGACTCTTTCTGAACTGATGAATGTAAATGTCCATGCTAGTCAAGCTTAAACGAACACTTCAAACTACTTCGTCAGTTTCCCTAATAGTCAATAGTTACTAATTACGGAAATCGACAAAGCAGATCGTAATCAATTCGGAAATATTTAATTACGGTTACGGAAACTATTTTTTTGTTTACGGAAAATTGATGTCTGCTAACTGAAAAAAATAATATTGTAGCACTAAAGGAACATCTTATTTTCGTCTGACTTCATCTTCGTTATGGTAATATTTAACTGCATTAGGTATGAACTTGCAAAACATGCTATATATCCGATTGTCAAAATACAAATCAAGTTTCTCTTTTCAACTTCAAACAGGTCTTGTAGGACCGAAAATGAAGAAATTGACTTATTCTTTAAAAAAAAATCATATTTGTATCTTTCGTTTGTTTGTTTGTTTGCTTGAATAGAGTTTTATGTCGAGATACATAGTTAGAAATTTCGAGTTAAGTCGAAATTCGAGTTATTTAGTCAATATTTTGAGTTAACAAGTCGAAATGTTGAGTTAGTAAGTCAAAATTTCAAAATACGCACGAAGTAATGCACTTACTAGTATCGTACTGTTACTAAATTACTATTACATACGGGCGCTTATCAAGTAGCGATTTTTAATTCAAACGTGGGGATTCAGCTCTAACCCTAACTATATAGCTTGGAGCTTGGATTTGTTTTTTGTTTGACTTTGCTATGTAGACTCCTACTCGTATAGTTTCACGTATATTCTAATTGTACAATTACCTCTGCTAGTTTAGTCGAATGATTAGGCATATAAATTAGAAATTAGTGATATCAGTTATTCACTTATCAGCATGTGGCATGATTTGCATATTGGTGTAATTGTATATTACATATCTCCCAAAACACGCCGACTACACTGTTACATTTAATGGCATTTGTCTATGCACTAGACACGTTGACATCATTTAGGAATCGTTTTTCTCGAAGTATTGCCGTTAATGTAGACACACGAATACAACTTGTCCTGTATGTCGTCAATGTTGTTAGGTGTTTCCTTTTGACAGGATGCACTTGTAATATTGACATGTATAAGATAATATCAATGAGAACGGTTTCTGTGCATACAACCATTGGTGGTTAATCATCGGAGCCGCCGATTGACTGCTACCATTCTTAGTAATCACCCAAGGGGCCGGTAAAAACACATCACTCCAGCAGCCGCTTGGCTGCTGACCATGCTCAGTAATCACCCAGGGGCCGGTTGGCTGCTGACTATACTCAGTAATCACACAGCGGCAGGTTGGCTGCTGACCATGCTCAGTAATCACACAGCGGCCGATTGGCTGCTGACCATACTCAGTAATCACACAGCGGCCGATTGGCTGCTGACCATACTCAGTAATCGCAAAGCGGCCAGTTGGCTGCTGACAATGCTCAGTAGTCACCCAGGGACCGGTTGGTAGCTGACCATACTCAGTAATCACACAGCGGCAGGTTGGCTGCTGTCCTGTTGGCTGCTGACCATGCTCAGTAATCACCAAGGGGCCGATTGGCTGCTGACCATACTTAGTAATCACCCAGGAGCCGTTTGGCTGCTGACCATACTCAGTAATCACAAAGCGGCCAGTCCGCTGCTGACCAGGCTCAGTAATCACCCAGGGACCGGTTGGCTGCTGACCATACTCAGTAATCACACAACGGCAGGTTGGCTACTGTGCTGTTGACTGCTGACCTTGCTCAGTAATCACCCAGGGGCTGATTGGCTGCTGACCATACTCAGTAATCACCCAGGGGCCGGTTGGCTGCTGACCATACTCAGTAATCACCCAGGGGCCGATTGGCTGCTGACCATACTCAGTAATCACCCAGGGGCCGATTGGCTGCTGACCATACTCAGTAATCACCCAGAAGCCGGTTGGCTATTGTCCTGTTGGCTGCTGACCATACTCAGTAATCACCCAGGGGCCGATTGGCTGCTGACCATACTAAGTAATCACCCAGAAGCCGGCTGGATGTTGTCCTGTTGGCTGCTGACCATACTCAGTAATCACCCAGGGGCCGATTGGCTGCTGACCATACTCAGTAATCACACAGGAGCCGGTTGGTTGCTGTCCTGTTGGCTGCTGACCATACACAGTAATCACCCAGGAGCCGGTTGGCTGCTGACAATACTCAGTAATCACCCAGGGGCCGGTTGGCTGCTGTCCTGTTGGCTGCAGACCATACTCAGTAATCACCCAGGGGCCGGTTGGCTGCTGACCATACTCAGTAATCACCCAGGGGCCGATTGGCTGCTGACCATACTCAGTAATCACCCAGGGGCCGATTGGCTGCTGACCATACTCAGTAATCACCCAGAAGCCGGTTGGCTATTGTCCTGTTGGCTGCTGACCATACTCAGTAATCACCCAGGGGCCGATTGGCTGCTGACCATACTAAGTAATCACCCAGAAGCCGGCTGGCTGTTGTCCTGTTGGCTGCTGACCATACTCAGTAATCACCCAGGGGCCGATTGGCTGCTGACCATACTCAGTAATCACACAGGAGCCGGTTGGTTGCTGTCCTGTTGGCTGCTGACCATACACAGTAATCACCCAGGAGCCGGTTGGCTGCTGACAATACTCAGTAATCACCCAGGGGCCGGTTGGCTGCTGTCCTGTTGGCTGCAGACCATACTCAGTAATCACCCAGTGGCCGGTCGGCTGCTGACCATACTCAGTAATCACCAGGGGCCGGTTGACTGCTGACCATGCTCAGTAATCACCCAGCGACCTATTGGCTACTAACCATACACAGTAATCACACAGGGGCCGGTTGGCTGATGACCATGCTCAGTAATCACCAGAGACCGGTTGACTGCTGAACTTACTCATTAATCACCCAGAGACCGGTTGGCTGCTGACCATGCTCATTAATCACCAGAGACCGATTGGCTGCTGAACACACTCATTAATCACCCAGGGGCCGGCTGGCTGCTGAACATACTCAGTTTTCACCCAGGGTCCGGTTGACTGCTGACCATACTCAGTAATCACACATAGACAGGTTTCCTGTTGACCATACTCAGTAATCACACAGAGACATGTTGGCTAGTGACCATACTCAGTAATCACACAGAGACAGGTTGGTGAGACCGGTTTGCTGGTAACCATGCTCAGTAATCACACAGAGACCGGTTGGCTAGTGACCATAATCAGTAATCACCCAGAGAGCGGTTGGCTAGTGACCATGCTCAGTAATCACACACAGACCGGTTGGCTAGTGACCATGCTCAGTAATCACACAGAGACCGGTTGGCTGCTGACCATGCTCAGTAATCACCCAGAGACTGGTTGGCTAGTGATCATACTCAGTAATCACACAGAGACAGGTTGGCTAGTGACCATGGTCATTTATCACTCAGAGACCGGTTTGCTGGCGACCATACTCAGTAATCACACAGAGACCGGTTTGCTAGTGACCATGCTCAGTAATCACACAGAGACAGGTTGGCTAGTGACTATTCTCAGTAATCACACAGAGACAGGTTGGCTAGTGACTATACTCAGTAATCACACAGAGACCGGTTGGCTAGTGACCATACTCAGTAATCACCCAGAGACAGGTTGGCTAGTGACCATACTCAGTAATCAAACAGAGACAGGTTGGCTAGTGACCATACTCAGTAATCACACAAAAACAGGTTGGCTAGTGACACCATGCTCAGTAATCACACAGAGACAGGTTGGCTAGTGACCATACTCAGTAATCACACAGAGATAGGTTGGCTAGTGACCATGCTCAGTAATCACACAGAGACCGGTTGGCTAGTGACCATGCTCAGTAATCGCACAGAGACCGGTTGGCTAGTGACCATGCTCAGTAATCACACAGAGACAGGTTGGCTGCTGACCATACTTAGTAATCACCCAGAGACCTGTTGGCTAGTGACCATACTCAGTAATCACACAGTGACAGGTTGGCTAGTGACCATGGGCATTAATCACCCAGAGACCGGTTTGCTGGTAACCATACTCAGTAATCACACAGAGACCGGTGGCTAGTGACCATGCTCAGTAATCACACAGAGACCGGTTGGCTAGTGACCATGGTCAGTATTCACACAGAGACCGGTTGGCTAGTGACCATACTCAGTAATCACACAGAGACAGGTTTGCTGGTGACCTTACTCAGTAATCACACAGAGACAAGTTGGCTAGTGACCATATCCAGTAATCACACAGAGTCAGGTTGGCTAGTGACCATGCTCAGTACTCACACAGAGACCGGTTTGCTGGTGACCATGCTCAGTAATCACACAGAGACAGATTGGCTAGTGACCATACTCAGTAATCACACAGGGACAGGCTTTCTGGTGACCATACTCAGTAATCACACAGAGACAGGTTTTCTAGTGACCATACTCAGTAATCACACAAGAGATAGGTTGGATAGTGACCATACTCAGTAATCACACAGAGACAGGTTGGCTAGTGACCATACTCAGTAATTACGAGAGATCGTTTGGCTAGTGACCATGCTCAGAAATCACCCAGAGACAGGTTGGCTAGTGACCATGCTCAGTAATCACACAGAGACAGGTTGGCTAGTGACCATGTTCAGTAATCACACAGAGACAGGTTGGCTAGTGACCATACTCAGTAATCACACAGAGCTAGTGACCTTACTCAGTTATCACACAGAGACAGGTTGGCTAGTGACCATACTCAGTAATCACACAGAGACAGGTTGGCTAGTGACCATGCTCAGTAATCACCCAGAGACAGGTTGGCTAGTGGCCATACTCAGTAATCACACAGAGACAGGTTGGCTAGTGACACCATGCTCAGTAATCACACAGAGACAGGTTGGCTAGTGACACCATGCTCAGTAATCACACAAAGACAGGATGGCTAGTAACCATACTCAGTAATCACACAGAGACAGGTTGGCTAGTGACCATACTCAGTAATCACACAGAGCTAGTGACCATACTCAGTTATCACACAGAGACAGGTTGGCTAGTGACCATACTCAGTAATCACACGGAGACAGGTCGGCTAGTGACACCATACTCAGTAATCACACAGAGACAGGTTGGCTAGTGACCATGCTCATTAATCACACAAAGACAGGATGGCTAGTAACCATACTCAGTAATCACACAGAGACAGGTTGGCTAGTGACCATACTCAGTAATCACACAGAGACAGGTCGGCTAGTGACACCATGCTCAGTAATCACACAAAGACACGTTGGCTAGTGACCATACTCAGTAATCACACAAAGACAGTTTGGCTAGTGACCATACTCAGTAATCACACAGAGACAGGTTGGCTAGTGACACCATGCTCAGTAGTCACACAAAGACAGGTTGGCTAGGGACCATTCTCAGTAATCACACAAAGACAGGTTGGCTAGTGACCATACTCAGTAATCACACAGAGACAGGTTGGCTAGTGACACCATGCTCAGTAATCGTACAGAGACAGGTTGGCTAGTGACACCATACTCAGTAATCACCCAGAGACAGGTTGGCTAGTGACCATACTCAGTAATCACCCAGAGACAGGTTGTCTGACGAAGATGCTCCATAATGTCCAAGCGGACGTTGGCTACTGAACATTCGCTGGCAATAAATACATGTGTTGTTTTGCTAGACTAAATTATTACAAAAAAGGCTTCTTTTTTTTTTTAGCAAACGAACAACAATGTGTTGATCAGTGTGAAGTAACAGCTTGGCTGACTCATAAACGCCGTGAATGGCTATGTTAATGTCCCTCTCCCGCCATCAATAGTCAAACTTTACAACAGATGTATGTACACCGTGTCTTACTCTACTGACGACGAGAATATATATACATATAATTATATAACTTACATATTTTGAAATCCGATCTCTACAGACAAAATATTATTTAACCAGCCAAACCAAAAACCAAAACCGGAACTTCGAAATAAAAAATACCAGCTCATAATTCTAAATTTACGCATATTCGGCCACTAGTGTGAACACTTGTCTGTTTGGTTATGTTTGCTGTGGTTGTTGAGCATTATTCCTCGAGAAATCGAGGTATATCTATTCCTCGAGAAATCGAGGTATATCGTATCGAGATATGTAAGCCACACGATCGGATCCGCATTCTACAATAGTATGTATACAGATGAAAATAAGTTTAGAGAGTAAATAACATATAAATCCTGTTGACCAGATTCTAGGATATGTGTAGAAGCGGCCATGGACAATATAACTTACATACTTTTCCATTATATTAAGGGAATAGTCTCAAAATAAATATGCGAAAACAATAGCAACATGTGGTTATCTACATGTTTTGCTGAATTTATAATTTCGATATAATTTTAATGTAAATGGAGGTAATTTCACAAATGGTAAACTTTAGTTCCCTATATCTTTATAATGGCAATGGAATTGTCGATTGTGTTAGCATTTTTTATAACTTGAGACCCATAACAGTTATTTTATAATGATTAATCTGGCTCTTTACCTTATTTGTATTTTTAAATCTGAAATAGTATGTTTTAACTATATGGGAGATAACTCTGATACTTATATTGGAATACAAAAAGTTAGTGAAAAAGAAGTTCAACCTAAGTCATGCCGATGATTTAACATACTTCACAATATAAAATAACATTACATCTATTTAAACTAGATGTGCATAAGGGCTTGCTTAACTTTATTTTTTCATTATATATACGACATCGTAGCTCCATTAACTTGGTTTGCAACATAAAACATGCATGTAAACATCAGAAACCAATTAACCATGTTTTCTATTTTAATTATTATATTTTCCCTGTTTTAATGCTGTTTTGCTAATTTACGATTAGGCTTGTTACAATGTCTTAATTTAACTTGGATTGTGTTCTTATAATTTACATGGTCGACTGACGTTTATTTCTGACAAAACAAAAACTAAACAAAAATCTTTTTTTCCCCAGATTTAGTTGAACACGTGCTACGCAGCAAGCTAGTGTTTCCCGGATGGATTGCTTTGGTTTATTGGGTTAATGCAGCGACAGTGTACCAGTTAATTGGAGTTAATTTAGTTAGCTGGTCACCATTTTAATAATACGTTGTATGAAGAGTCCATCTAGTTTCCCGATCCTCTAATGTCATAGCTCGTGCGACAATCAGGAATAATTGAACTATTTTTATTTATTTTTAAAGTTCCTTTGTACCTTGGTGTTTTCTTTTTTCAAGGATTGTTTATGTTTTCAAGGATTTTTTTTCTCTAACTTATGTTGCTATCTAGTAAGCTCGGCACTAGAAACAAATAAGATATAGACAACAAATAAGAAATATAAGAAATAGACAACAAATAAGAAATATAAGAAATAGACAACAAATAAGAAATAAAAATATATAAGAAATAGACAACAAATAAAAAATAGAAACATATAAGAAATAGACAACAAATAAGAAATAGACAACAGGTTTAGTCATGTCAGTTATGATCGTCTTCATTTTTGTTGCTTGGCGTTTTGGCAATAAATACACAAACTTGTATCCGATCAATAGAGTATTAAATTTTATGTCTATAGTGGATGATGTTAATATTGGTCTATTAGTCATTCGTAACTACGTTAGATGGTCTAATAGCAGTCCCGAATTCATGCGTTCTGTGTGGAACCGACCCATCGCTTCCAATATTTATTGAAATTTATGAAGATACTTAATCGGGGCGAAAGTATTATCAATACTAATAATAATAACCAAGATGCATACGAGATACGCACTGAGCGTGCTGTAAGGCAATTTGGTAAGAAGCAGCAATTTCCATCGATTTCCATCGAACTTGTCAGACATCAAGGGAATAAGCCAGGTTAACTTCCTACGTGACCTCATTTATCAAATATGCGCCGATGCGGAAGGATTCATATTTATAAATAAATTTGCGTATTGAATTTGTTTTCTGGTGTAAAAAAGTAAAACGATAAATATGATAATTTTTGGTAGAAAGAGAATAATATATGAATAATATAAACAGATGTTTTTTTTTCGGCCTGTGGTTTTAAACTTATTGGATTATTTAAAATAACAATAGAAGGGTTTTGATTAAAACAAAGAAAGAAACGTTGCGTAAACATAATGTATATACATTTGTTAAAAATGTCATACCAAGTAGGAAAAGAATCTCTAATCAGTTTACTACAATGGTAAAAGGTACAGTTGTAACAAAGAAACGTTTTCCCTAATTGAGCTAACATTTTAGATTTGTTTTTGTCGTCTGCATGTGTCGTCTGTAAGTGGGTCAGTCCGAAAGTACCAGTACTAAGTCTACAATGCCTTAGTTCAACTTAAGACCTTTGTTGACTCCATCTGTTTTAGTAGAGCAAGTTCTCTATATGAAATATAGGTCAACTCCTATGTAGGCAACATAACGGAACGCACTCTGTAACATATATTAGTTATTTTGACATTTGAAGTAGAAGATATAATGACGTTAAAGTTCTCCGGCCATGTTTTGTTTCATGAACAGGTTTATGTTTGTTTAAATCGAAATCAATACACAACAATATATATTTACAATTCACAAATTGCAATATCTGTGAAAAGCGAGAATAAGATTTTATTTGATGACGTAGAAAACTTTGAACAGGTAAATTAATCCACAGGTAAATGTATTTATCAAATATCTGGCAATATATGTGCAGCTATACAATTCAGAATTACCTCATTTCCCCGTGCAGTTACGCAGTGGTAATGCAAATAATACTTGTTTTTACAAACAACTTCGTAGCGGTTTTAAATACATGTTTCTTTCCGGGGCTATAGAGATATGTTCATATGATGTTTAAGAGTTAAATTTGTTAATTGATAATACTACCAAAAGGGTGGCCATTCATCTTTAAGCAGAGGAATTATTTCTTTAATAGTTCCTTTCCTAAGACATAACGAGGCACCAAATTAGTGATATATGGGTATCTGATGTAACATTTAGTTCAGAAGTCCTTAAATATATTAATAGATAGATAGAGAGAGAGAGAGAGAGAGAGAGAGAGAGAGAGACAGACAGACAGACAGACAGACAGACAGACAGACAGACAGACAGATAGATAGATAGATAGATAGATAGATAGATAGATAGATAGATAGATAGATAGATAGATAGATAGATAGATAGATAGATAGATACTTTTATTGACTTAAACTATTACAGTTTTTTACCTGATGTAACATTTAGTTCAGAAGTCCTTAAATATATTAATACATGTACCAAAGAATGCTGCACACAATCATGGATATGAGTATACATGTACTCGACACAATATATAATGTATTGTTTGTATGTTTTCTAATAAATTTTACTATTTGTATTGTTTGCTAAAAAAATTGATTACTTTTGTTGTGCGTTAAGATTATTGTGTTTTTGTATTGTATTTTGAGAACGTTTGTATTGGTTTTGTGTGTTAATACAGTGTATTACTTGTATTGTTTGTTAAAGGGACACAGGGCAATTTTGATTTATTTTAAAACTCACGGCATCCCGTTAGTTTTTCTACATATAAACTTGCATTTTTGTAATTATAAATATTAATTATTAACACTGTTCAGAGCAATTTGCGTTTTCATATTAACAATTGTTGATTATATTATTTATTTTATCACATAACGTCCCTTGTCGAACACCCATTTAATATTCTATTGTATGACACACGTGTAATACAACCTGGAACGATTTTGATTGGTTGAGTTAAACCTGTAACACTACGCAAGTTTATTAACTGAAACTATCTTATTTATTACAAATTCATCCAGATCTTAGTCATAAACTTATTATTTGTGACAGCTTATAAAAATAATGCACGTTATACAAAACATTGTTGGTTTGTTAAAAAGTTGGCGTAAACTGCTATTTTGTAAAGAGGTAAAACACGAACTCGTTATGTGTGAGACGCGACATTACGACATCACATATTTTATGACGCTTTGGCGCTAAAGTGTGTCTGACGTCGTGGCGGTTCTATGCCCATCTGAATTAATTTTTACTAATTAATTATTTGATTGCAATGTTATGTGATAAAAATGATCTTAAACTCGTTCCCATTCCATATAAGATTGATGAAACTCGTTATGAATTAATTTTAAAGGCTCGTTAAAATTAAAATAATTCATAACTCGTTTCATAAATCTTATATGAAATGGGAACTCGTTTAAGATCCTCTATATATTGCACCAATAATATATTTAAACACATGGACGAATAACGAAGAAAATTTGAAAATTCAAAATGCTATTTAAGTATATGCAAGCCGTTTTAAATGATAGCAGATTACTAAATCTAGGAGATAATTATAATGCTTGATAACGGACTTAAGGTCGCCATGTGTCCCTTTAAGATAATTTAGTATTTGTATTAAACGTTAAAGGGACACATGGTAATCTTGAAGTGTTCATCAAACATTGAAATTAGCATCTATTCTGACTTTAAACCTGCTTGCATATAATGGTATACAATTTTGAGTTTCCTCGTTTTTCTTCTTGTTCTATTCTACCATAGGTTTAAATATATTATTGGTGCAATATCACCAACATTAAGAAATATGAAAAAAAAGCTTTATACAATTCTTATAATAACTCTTAATGATTAAACAAATGCTAGTTATGTAGAAAAACTATCGGGACGCCGTGAGTTTTCAAAAACCAAGCTTGCCGTGTCCCTTTAAGAAAAATATTACAACATAAAACCAAATTCATCTAATTATCTCAGTGGAGCACCATTTTGAAGATCGCCAAGTTGCCAACTTGAAAGTGTCATTTAAAATAGGCCAAGTGCGCGAGTCTACTACAGAACACTGTCTCCAAAACATTGGTATGCTTAAAATATATAATATCGAATGCTATATAAAATAATAAATGCAGATTCGATGCAGAAAAAATATCAACCTCAGTGAAAACAAAAACACTATTAATAACTTATTACAATAAAAGAAACAGTTTGGGAGTACATAGACAAGTAGAAGGGTGAAACCCCACTTTTTCAGACTCCGGATTCAGGCTGATTTAGAGGTACACGGGTCGCAGACTATCTAGAACTTTGGACACGGACGCGATTATCAGACTGGAAATTTATTTAAAACAAGTTTAAATCAATCAATACGATCAGATCCGATGAAATATATGAATACGAAAATGCATCCCAGCACGAACTGAACTCAGGCTACATTAAAACGAAAAACCTCGTCTGTACCTACATTAGCCTACATGTTCTTTTACACGGTTTTCGCCCTTAATCGAAAACCTCCATTTGTTGCGATGTTACAGGAGACCCTCACCCCACCCCACCCCTACCCCACTCCGCCACCCTCAACCCACAAAAAGAAATTACTAGTAGTTTACACATCTGCACGTTGAGCCATGTTTATTGAGGCGGGGAGTCGTGGACGAGTGGTTAGCGTCTCTGACTAGAAATCACGCCCATCAACGCTGTGGGTTCGATCAGTCATGGACCTAGGAATCTTTATGCGAAGAAGCTATCCAGCTGGCTTGCGAAACGTCGGTGGTTCTACCCAGGTGCCCGCCCGTGCACGACCAATGGAAGCTGGAAAATTGCCATATGACCTTAACTATAATATCCAATTCAATTCAAATATTGAGGTGTCTTGTCGTCTCACACTTCCGAAGACTGCAAATCGAAAACCCAAAATTCTAATCTTTGGACTATGTGTCTCAGAAGCACAGGTAGAAGAGCTCACAGAGCTAAAAAAGCTCCTTCCTTAAAAAATTATCTCATGAACAGACTCAATAAAACCGAGTCTGCTACTTTTATCTTTTGTTTGTGTGTCTTGCTTCCAAGAGATCCCCAGTATTGATTGAGCAGTTTGAGCCCGTTGTTTACATAACATGGTCGGTTATTGTTATTATGTTTTATTACCTTAATAACCGTTTTCTTGGTTTCGTTTTTATCCTTTCTAGATTTCATTACCTATAAAAGAGTTGTAGGTGTTTGCAATCAAAATTCAACAATCAACATTGTATTAAAATTTCGGTTCTATATGTATAGCCCTATTATAATACTATAATGGTTGTAAAATAAGATTATTACCTCGGTCGGGAGCGCATAGAACTTCGAATGGTTAATACGGGTTCGAGACGGGGAAGGCGTTGCATTGTAGGAAAAAGCTCTGGAATTTTAACATGTTTTATAATTAATTATTTTGTATAATACTGAAATAAAATGTCTAAAGTAACTTCAATAAACCAATAATGCTCAACTCATGTTGTTTGAATATAATATCATATTAATACAAACCCAATGTCCGATGTCCTGGAAGTCAGCCGCCTTTTTGCCAAAGTCTTAAATGAGAATAATTATGAAAAAACTAACATACTTTGGATTCCGGTACTTCACACACACACGGTCGCACTAAGTTGCACCCGGTGGTCATATTTCATTTCGAATCTAGAATATGTGTCCCGAGTGCCAAAATCTATCCAAAGATGAATGCTAAAGAAGAGGAGCTGGGGAATTGAACTTGATCAGAAAATGAGGCAAAATACAATCAGAAATACTTCAACCAAGGACAAACCCGACACTCTTCCGCTAATCATGTATAACAACTACAGTGAGCCTGACAAAATCGCGTTAACTTCAGAGACTTGGCCTTTTCAAAATCCATGCAAGTGATTTACTGTTATTAATCATTCAAGCACAGATAGGTTTGATCACCTGTACAGGCAGTGTGTAGGTGTCAACTGTTGGTCTTCATTTCAGCTGATCATGAAAGCTTCACCAATGAAGATATCATTCAAGTGCTGTAATCAAAAGAATTTGAAACAAACATGAACTCAGGTATTCTCAACGAAGAAACTTATAGTCAGATTGTGAAAGACACATACGATTTTGTTAATCAGGAGATTGTTGCAAAAGAGGACAACGATAACATGTCCAGTGATGAAGACATTGGTTGCAAGAGACAAGTAAAACACAATTTCCCACCTGACCAGTCATTCGGATGAGACATACATCTTTGATACATGTTCACGTTCTCCTAATTAAAAAAGTATAATATATCATGTTTTTTCATGTGAAACATAAACCTTCTGCAAATATCACACGAGGTTATATGTTATATTTGTCCATTTGTGGAGAAGCAAACCATGACTTATGTTTTCAATGTGATTGATAACTTCAACAGACCTTATCCCTCTAAATAGCTGAATAGCTGTGTTATGAGTATTGCACGTTATTTAATCACACTTCCGACTATTATACGAATAATTTACAGTTTATTAACCTATATTACAATAGGCTCTCGATTTTCCTCGTTATTCGATCTGCATACTTTAGTGAAGTACTCCTTCCGCCTCATTTATGTTATATCACAGGAACCATGTTGTGACTGACGTGTACCACATATTTGTTACTACTAATTATTATTTGCAAGTTACTTTCAGTGGTACATCATGTTATTTACATATGCGCCACATATGTAAATGATACATATGTGGCACATATGTACCACATATATTGTTCATGTTAAAATAATACACATGTGGCAGATATGAAATGTATACATATGTATTTCATATGAAGCTACGATGCATAAAATAGATATTCGTTTATATACAAAAAATAAACATTGTAGAAATGGCTTAACAATCTGTTTAGGTGTTAATGTTATTTAGTAAAAATATTTTTCATATGTATTACACATGTGTTACTTTCATATGAAATACATATGTGGAATACATATGTGGCACATATGTAAAACATATGAAATCCATGCCATCCATGCCTATATATTTTTCTGTATACAATCTTCTTGGTTGTGATGTATCTTAGTATCTTACATTTGACTATTCATATATAATTATCCAGGTTTGCACAATAACGCGACAGCTTGTTAGTTACTTTGATGAATCGTGTCAGGACCGATGCGTCAGCCACTTAACCAACATCTGTCGCCAGTCAACCATGACTGCTCAATCAATATAGTCATCAGTCAAAGATTAAAGGGACACATGGCAATCTTGATTTGTTTAAAAACTCGCGATCATTTATATAAATTATTAAAATAGTTCAGAAAAAACGATGTTTGAATATTACTAACTGTTGATTATATTGCACCAATAGTATATTTAAAAATAAGTAAGAATGACGAAGCATAATTGAGAAATTAAAAAAAATGTGTTTAATTATAAACAAGCAGTTTTTAAATTCAAAATGATAGTAGACTGATAAACTGAGATGCTAATTTTAATGCTCGATAAAATCTCCAAGATTGCCGTGTGAAGGAACACTGACACTAGAACTGCCGTGTAAAGGAACACTGACACCAGGACTGCCGTGTGAAGGAACACTGACACCAGGACTGCCGTGTGAAGGAACACTGACACCAGGACTGCCGTGTGAAGGAACACTGACTCCAGGACTGCCGTGTGAAGGAACACTGACACCAGGACTGCCGTGTGAAGGAACACTGACACCAGGACTGCCGTGTGAAGGAACACTGACACCAGGACTGCCGTGTGAAGGAACACTGACACCAGGACTGCCGTGTGAAGGAACACTGACACCAGGACTGCCGTGTGAAGGAACACTGACACCAGGACTGCCGTGTGAAAGAACACTGACACCAGGACTGTCGTGTGAAAGAACACTGACACCAGGACTGCCGTGTGAAGGAACACTGACTCCAGGACTGCCGTGTGAAGGAACACTGACACCAGGACTGCCGTGTGAAGGAACACTGACTCCAGGACTGCCGTGTGAAGGAACACTGACACCAGGACTGCCGTGTGAAGGAACACTGACACCAGGACTGGCGTGTGAAGGAACACTGACACCAGGACTGCCGTGTGAAGGAACACTGACTCCAGGACTGCCGTGTGAAGGAACACTGACACCAGGACTGTCGTGTGAAGGAACACTGACACCAGGACTGCCGTGTGAAGGAACACTGACACCAGGACTGCCGTGTGAAGGAACACTGACACCAGGACTGCCGTGTGAAGGAACACTGACACCAGGACTGCCGTGTGAAGGAACACTGACACCAGGACTGCCGTGTGAAGGAACACTGACACGCCAATCTTGCAGTTTTGATCAAGCTTTACAATTATCATCTCGATTTATTAATCCAGTATCATTTTGACTTTAAACCAGCTCGCCTATTTTGGGTTTTCAATATTTCTTTGTATATTTTACCATATTTTTAAATATATGATTAGTGCAATAGCATCAACAATTACTAATATGCAAAAACCAGTCTTGTTATTCCGTAAGTATTTTTAACAGTGACAGAAAGGGGGAAAACCACGTTAAAATTAAAGATTTTATTAGAAGATCGAGTAATTTCCCCTATTACACTGACGAGCGACACAAAACGTAAGTCCTCGATACAATTGAATTGTTATTTAGAGCAGCCCATGAGCGCGAGAGATAGGAAGGATACATATAATTCCGGGAACCTGCCCTACTCCCACTAATGAATATATTCCTGTGGTATTTCAAAGTGCTCGAAGGATAGACTCCAAAACACTGGACAGCCCGATTAACGCCCCCATTCGACGGACCGGTGAGGCAAAGTGTTTTTCCCCAGAACACCGAGGAAAGCCGGGCGCTCAGTTTCAAGTCATCAGCGCAAACAACTGAAACACGGAAACGTGTCGTGGGTGACCGGATATAACGCATTTCGGTTTTATACAATTCCATGCATACTCTGCTGATCATGTTGTGGAAAATTTTCATTATTGTATTCACAGCGGAAGATACGTGTTTACTGTCAGTAGCTTAAAGGTGTAACACGTCCATTGATTGTTGCATTGAGTTGTGTGTGAATTAAAATTTAAATGCCATGTTGTCATTCATATCTAGGCCCAAATTAAAAATGTATAACTTACATTCGCATCACAAATGACACATATGCTGCCAAAAAATCCACAGAAAAATGTGGGTCATGTATCTTCTAAGAAAGAATTTGTCTCATGAATGAATGTTCCCTTTAAAAACATAAACACTGAGATGCCAAAATATTGTGGTTGTGCTACACCTAAATATGATGGCCCATAGCAGCTATCTTACAAGTATGATCATAAGGAAGGGCTACATACTATGTTTTGATCACTTCGTGAAGGTCGCTTATAGCGATACAAAATGTCCAGATTTAAATGAAGTGGCGCAGCAAAACAATCTTTATTTTTTTCTATCTTTGATAGTTCTGAAAAACTTGGTAAACGGTGTAAGAATTATCAAAATCGGATAATAAATAAAGAAGGTTTGCCCATTTGAAGGTTGTTCTAGAACGGATATAGCAGCCGCCATTTTGATAAATATGACATCATAGTTCTAAATTACCATACATGGCAAATTGGTAAATATCTTTTAAAGAGAGAAATCACTGCAAAGTAATGCAACATGCTTTAACGGACATATAATGCATTATATTTCTTTAGTATATTTATTTTTCATACCGTTTCTGTGATCCCCTATAAATAAGTTAATTAACTTATTTATAAATATTCCATGTTTGGTCATTTAGAACTGTGATGTCCTAGTACTCAAAATGGCGGCTTTCATATCCGTTTTAAAAAAACACCTTACAATGATCACAACTTCTTTGTTATCGATTCTGATAATATTTTCACCATTTACCAACTTTTTCAAAAATCTCATTAATACTGAGTGTGTACAGCTAAACATAATAGACAAGATTTATCACATACATATTAATAGGTCTGTGGATTTATAGGCTCATTTCCATTGTTCATTATAAATCTTCTATATAATGAATCAAACGTTCACACATTACATTGAAATGATATACAGCAGGTCATTGTGGATGCGCCACGTCAAATACGTCATCAATCTTGTCCTTCTAGATACATTTAATGAAGATAGAAATGCCTTACAGACCCAATCTGACATTACCCATTTTATATTTCATGCATTTTTTCCTAAAACTGACAAAGGATAGACCGTTTCTTGTTATCCCGGAATTGATAGTCAGGCGTCCCATGTATCCATCGGGACATTAAGAAAAACATAAGGAATATATCTGAATACCATTTGAATATATCGATATTCGGCAAACCACGGACCCTTTTATAGAGAAAATGGATCAAGATTGTCTGTGTTTTATTCATCTCTCCTCATCCAGCATTAGACAGGATATAAAGTATCTAACACTGGAGTTTCTTTTGACAGCGATATTATGGTAATGTGAAAGGATTCGCATAAAAACTTGCTCTATCTTGTTCATAAGATATTGTGCGGGACGGTTCTATATGGTCTTAGACCAAAGCCGTAAATATTTTATTGTAATGCAACATATTAAATAAATTGTCAGAAAACTCTTCCGTCAAAACGTAGCCTTAATTCGATATATTGTTTTTCAGTATGTAGTTTTATTAAATAAATATAGACACATGGTTAACATATTTTGTTTTATCCCACTCATTATCCCACTCACTATATAAAGGTTCACGCGACAACTCTTGCATTATTTATCAGGCATTACAATTGGCACGTCGATTTATTAATCCAATATTATTTTAGCTTTAAACTTGCTCGCATATGATCAAATTAAAGGAAATTAAAGATGAATTTTTAAAATGTTCTTCGTAATTCTACCATAATCTTATTTGTATTATTGATACAATATTAGCAATTGTTTGTAATATAAAAAACAGCAACATCAATTTTCAAACATGCAAGTTATGTTTAATATAATGAACCATTAACAATAAAACCCGGATAACCTTCCCTGTCACCTTCCAGGTGTAACACGCCCATTGATTTTTGCAGTGTATGTATTTAAAATTGAAATGCTATGTTGTCATTCATATTTAGGCCCAATTTAAATAGCTATTTATATACAAATGGCCCATATGCTGCCAAAAGTCCGCAGAAAAGTGGGGGTCATGTATCTTCTAAGAAAGAACTTGTCTTATGGATGAATGCTTCGTTTAAAAACATAAACATAGATCAACAATGTGGTATAAACCAAAAATGGCGCTTTACATTATTGAAAATACGTTTTTTTACAAAAAAGAAAACTCACATTGTTGTCATTTATGTGTAACAAGCACGTGATGGCGCTTGTTGTCCGCACGGCGTTGCTTTTCTGGGTTGCATGTTGTCCGCAGTTATTTCTTATGGAGATTTTTGTCCGCATGACGCTTTTCTTCTGCAACACAGGATGCCTTTTGTCCGCACGTGCGGATGCCTTTTGGCGACACTTACCGACAAATGCACGGACAAAATGCATTAATGTATGCTGTTAAAAACCTCGTTAGAATTCTGGGAAACTTACTTTATCATGCAAATAAATATGTCTGCTATTAAACATCAACAAGGAAATAGGGGGTTTAATACTTTCTAAGAAACATTTCTTTAGTTGTATACTAACACCGGGTCAAAGGTCAACACTATTTTTACCCCTTGTAATTTCATACCCTGTCTACTTTCACGTCTCAAATTTATATCAAAAACTGTCAAAAACATGATGAGCTGCATTTTCAAATATCAACAACATGTCCAGAATACAGTTACAGCCAAAAAATAACAGGAAACTGCACTAAAAAAAGTTTTTAAAGAAAAAATGATTAGCACTCTTTAATACAGAACTACTTTCGCTGCACCAGGCGAGCACATCCTGTTGATTTAGTTTACCCAGTTACATGTGCGAAAGCGCTTTTTGTCCGCACGACCCTTTTGGTCTGCAATCTGCATTTTTTCCGCATTTTCTTTCTTCAGTTGTTTCTTTTTTTACGCGTTGAAGTGTTTGTCTGGTTGTCAACATTCTAACTTTACTATGGAAGGGCAATGGAGACTCATTTACGCTATTATAATCTACAGGTAAACGGTGAATAATCGATTCCTTACCGTATGTCCTCGATAGCTCAGTGGCTGGGGTGCAGGTACGGTAAACCAGAGACTCTGGGTTCGAGTCCCGATTTTTTTTTGTGTGTGGGGGGGAGGGGGGTGGGGAGTGTGGGTGGTGGTGTGTGTGGGTGGGGGGGGGGGGGGGGGGGGGCTCGACCGGGATCATCATGAGAAACACTTGTATAATTGGAAAGTCAGGGGCGAATTAATATGCAATTTATTCATTCATATCTATGGCCATTATAACTAAAATTACATTTCATGAAAACCATATGGTGCCAAACAAATCAACAGAAAAGAAAGAGCTTGTCTCCTGAATGACTGCAACACAAAACATAAACACTGAGATGACAAACTGTTGTATTCATACACTCATTTGCATATAAACCAAATAAAGACATTATAAAATAACAAGTTTAGCTTGACAACTGTCACAAATACATCAACACTGTGATATCGGCCAAAAACAAAATGGCGTTTTTTTTTTACAAAAAGAAAAGTGGGTTATTTACTGGGCGCCATTCCACCCAGACCAGAGACGTAATACACCATAGCTTCTTAGATCGCTACAAAGACCAATTCTTCCTGTATTGCAATGGGTGTATAATACCTTAAACTGAATATTCTGTGTTTCATATTTACATTTTGTTCATATATTGATATTTTATCTGTGATACTATGTGGTTTGCACTAAATGTATGTTTAACTTACTTTTTATTCTTAATCAAAACAGGGCGCCTCCGTGATCGATGGGATAGCGACGTTGCGTTGCAAACCTGCTTGTCTCTCATCGCTGCGGGTTGGAATCCCACTAGGAGCTCAACATGTAAGTGATAAAAGTGTCGATTATTTTGGATGGTGTGACGTATACAGTACTGCTTCTACCCAGGCATAAGTGGGTGGTCTGTCTCCACCACAAAAAATATCGACCTTCATATATAGCTTAACATGTGCCAAAAATGACGTAAAATTCAAACAAACAAGCAGTCAAAACGGCTCAACTAATTATGTACATAGCTGCAAATGTTCAAGTCCTTAACTCCCCCTTCGAAGTTTTAACACTGATCGCATTTCATAGTACAGTGGTACATTCAATCCAATTACGCAATAGAGCAAATAGCTTGATGCAAACAACCGCAGATTTAAGCGATCGAGAAGTCCCGTCAAAGAATATCTCTGAATCAAAAACCAGAAATATCGAAATTCCAGAAAGCAATCAAGTTGTGTCAAAAGGCTGCTCTATCGTTACATTGATACATGACGGTTTCTGAGAAATATTTCATAGAAATATAACAAATTGCCGTGATTAATGAATATGATCGCATTCCTCGGAGTTTAGTCATTTGCAGGATCGGATAATTCCCGTGATACGTCTCGTGAGATTGAAACTATCATTGTAGAAATTGCATCAACACATGTAAAACCCTACCAGAGTGAACACTATTGAGTACAATTATATACAGAATGAACATTCCTGACGCTTGAGTAAGATTAAAATACAGAACGAACAGTATTGAGTACGATTATATACAGAACTGACATTATTGAGTACGATATTATACTCTGCTCCGCTTTTTGTCGGATTTTTTTTTAATTGATCCTTTTTGACCGCATTGCACATTTTGTCTGTACGGGCGTGTGAGGACCAAAAAAGCCCCGTGCTGACAAAATGAGCCATAAAGACGAATGCAGACAAAAAGCGCCGTGCTGACAAAAAGCGCCGTAAAAAGAATGCAAAGAAATCTGTGCTGACAGAAAGCGCCATAAAGATCTGCGGCGTGCTAACAAAAAGTGCCGTAAAAAGAATGCAGACAAAAAAAGCCGTGCTGATAAATAAAGCCATATCAAACAAGTGTATAAATTTGTATTAATTGCATAAATATTATTTAAATTTGCTCTTTAAATAAAGTAGTGCGAAAATCAAGTTGTGCGCTCCAAATTTTCATTTAAAAATGTTCTATGCGCGCTTTTAATCTTAAATTTTAAAAACCTCAGGATTCTGTGTTAAAAGTTTTGGTAGGCCTGGAGTACTATAGAGTTTACAGTATGTTACCAAAATTGTTCCTATTAAATATGTATTAATGCGACTATAATCGAAGATTCATTATTACAAAGGAATAATTATCAACAATATATCATGTCACAAGCTGTCAGATGTCTCAAAATATAACAACACTGGGTAATGGGAGTATTGAAAAAAATATAACCATTTTACATGGTGCGAAATGGCTGAAATGGTGTGAAACTATACTTTGAGATAGGAACTGACTGTGTAGATGATGATCTGACATAACAGGGTGTTCAGGGTGCTCATTATGTTGTCAGGGCTCTATTATCCCCATAAAAGTATTTTTTTCATAACTTGAAAAAAAGATTGGCACATCTTTACAGAAAAATAATGTGCTATGATGCGTTATGATGCTTTTATTTGACTTTGCATTTCTATCAGTCCATTGATCAAACTGATAAAACTATTATATAAAGACAGTTTTACATTAAAGGGACACCCAGCAATCTTAAAGAGTTTATCAAGCATCAAAATCAGTGTCTCGATTTATGTATCCAGTATCATTTTTTACTTTAAACCGTAGGCTTGCTTGCATGTAATGAAATAATAAATACTGAGTTTTCATTTGTTCGTCTAATTCTAACTAATGGGTAAATATATTATTGGTGCAATATATTCAACAGTAGGCAATATGCAAAAAATTGCTTTACACCTTTCATATAATTTATATTGATGAATGAAAAAAAATCAAGTAAAAAATTTAACAGAATGCCATGATGGGTTTAAAAAAAATCAAGATTGTGTAGAAACGAAGATTTAGTCTTTTCAAGGGACTGTTGGCAAATTTTATATAAAATGCAATTAACAGTGTAATCAAATGTTTATAAGTTTAATTTAGTTTATTACATTTTCAGCGGTGAAAGATTAGGATTTCTCAGTGAAAGAATATTCATAATCGCTAAATATTATTAAACAACTCCAAACACAAAAATAACTAACTTTGACACTGAGTTATGACATCAATACAGTGGTGCTACGTCGACGTCATCCGCCGATAACGTTCAAAAACGTGAATAATTTCGGTTAAAATCATGCAGAAACTGATTTAAAATGTAATAAATAGATTATTTAACTGCCATGTTCGATTATAGGGAAATCCTCCACTCGATGGTAGACGTGTTTTTTTTTCTCACTCACACGCATACGCTCATTCGTGAAAAGAACCACAGGTCTACCATCTCGTGAATGATTTCCTCTTAATTGATCCCAGCAGTTAAATAATCTCTACATAATTGTCCAAGAGACATGGAGGTATGAGGTAACTTTGTTGGCCCATTCAGAGATTACTTAATATTGCCCAAGAAAAATCTTAATTCGTGAATTTTTTGGAGATTTATACATTTGCTAGTGAGATTTTCACAACTAGGTAAAAAGTAATGAGATTTGTTTGATCTTTTGACATATTTGGACGAGGTATTTGGACGAGGTATTTGAGAAAACACTGGGAGAAACTCTCCTAAATCATCCTCTTAACTGATCCCTGAATTGCATAAAATTAAATTACAGTGGCATTATTGATTTAAACACCAAGTCATACCAAAATAATTAATAAATAGACAACTAGGGCAATTTTAATTAAATGAAATGAGTTGTATGTCCCGTTAAAACATCATATAAGATTATATAGTGACGGTGCCCTCAGAAAGAAATGAAATGAAAGATGAATTTCCATCCAATATGCCTCGACCAGGTCTGACCAAACCCATGCACGACAGAGGTCTGTAGCTCTCAAGCAGAAAGCCCTATCCACTGGGTTGCCGAGACCGCTCATTTGCATTTAAAACTCAAAATACATGTCTTTCAAAATGATGTTAATTGAAAATTTGATATACAATAGACTATTCCCGCTTGCAACTTAAAATTCGTCTTCTTTTTTAAAAAATGCCGTGTACAAAATGTTTTATTATCGCCGTTTAATTTATTTATTAAATCTACTCCTTGTGTATGACAAGCTTAAGAAAGTCTTTCATATATACATTAACTGCTTGCAAAATGTGAGGGTTTTATTATATTTGTATAACCGTATATGACATACAGTTTATATGCAGTTTTAGTTGGTACCATTTCTTTGTATGGTACCAACATTTCTTTGTTGGTACCAATTTCTTTGTTCGCTTTTAAAATTATAATATATATTTTTTTTTTAATTACATGTAATAGGGGGCTTTATTTATTTATTTGGGGGATAAACATACCCAGTTTTTAAGCATAAAACTACACAAGAAGTATGCGAGAAGCAGACATACGAAAAATAGGGCATGTTTCAAGAACCTGAAGGGACTCATGGCAATAGGGCATGTTTCAAGAACCTGAAGGGACTCATGGCAATAGGGCATGTTACAAGAACCTGAAGGGACACATGACAATAGGGCATGTTACAAGAGCCTGAAGGGACACATGGCAATAAGGCATGTTACAAGAGCCTGAAGGGACACATGACAATAGGGCATGTTACAAGAGCCCGAAGGGACACATGGCAATAGGGCATGTTACAAGAGCCCGAAGGGACACATGGCAATAGGGCATGTTACAAGAACCCGAAGGGACACATGGCAATAGGGCATGTTACAAGAGCCTGAAGGGACACATGGCAATAGGGCATGTTACAAGAACCTGAAGGGCCACATGACAATAGGGCATGTTACAAGAGCCTGAAGGGACACATGTCAATAGGACATGTTACAAGAGCCTGAAGGGACACATGGCAATAGGGCATGTTACAAGAGCCTGAAGGGACACATGGCAATAGGGCATGTTTCAAGAACCTGAAGGGACACATGGCAATAGGGCATGTTACAAGAACCTGAAGGGACACATGGCAATAGGGCATGTTTCAAGAACCTGAAGGGACACATGGCAATAGGGCATGTTACAAGAACCTGAAGGGACACATGGCAATTGGGCATGTTACAAGAACCTGAAGGGACACATGGCAATAGGGCATGTTACAAGAGCCTGAAGGGACACATGGCAATAGGGCATGTTACAAGAACCTGAAGGGACACATCATGACATGGCAATTTGTTATCTGAATAGTGTTACACTTGGTTTTTTCTACAATCCCAAACTTTTAATGGGAGAAATCAGCATGATTCTAAAAGAAATTTGGTGGGAAATAGGCCTTTAACAAGCAGCCACTGCAAAGACGGGTACAATGACCCGTCATAACAAGCAGCCACTGCATCACGGGTACAATGACCCGTCATAACAAGCAGCCACTGCATCACGGGTACAATGACCCGTCATAACAAGCAGCCACTGCATCACGGGTACAATGACCCGTCATAACAAGCAGCCACTGCAAAGACGGGTACAGTGACCCGCCAAGAAAATCAGATGTCCCTTTAAAACATTCATGTGAAAGGTTGCTTTTGAAAGAAGACCAAAAACCCATAAAGGAATATATTTTCTCAAGAAAATGTAAATCCCAAATTAGAGATGGGATCATTTTAAGGCAACACATCTTCATAGGGGCATATTCTGGGCCATATGAAGTAGATGACTTAAATTTACACTAATGACAATCTTCTATTGCATTGTAAACACAGTCCATAATTTAGTCTACACACAAACCTAAAATTAAACCCTATCAGTTTAGTTTTATGGTCGATTATGTGACTGTGGTCAATTGCACAATTTTATTGCCATATCCTAAAGCCATTCGACAAAATTGACACTTTTCCCAAATTGCATTGACACTAACCCCTATTCCCAATACAATCATGAGTACATGAAACACATGTCTGAAAATTGGCTCAAAAATGGAAAACACTGGGCATAAACAGAAATAATATCCAAAAAATATTCACTCAACTAATTGAACCTCATTTCAGGAGGACTGAAAACACATAGTGGTATTTAGATATGTACACAAAGTGGTAATTAGTTTAAACATATTTATTTTACATCGATTGCGAAACAAGTTATTGCAACTTAGATTAATCACTCTCGATGGCTTCCTGGGTAGAACCAGTACTAAGCAATGTGGATTAATTATCTTGCTCAAGGATAAATAACGTGGACGCGGCGAGGATCGAACCCACGACCTCTCGATCTGGAGTTCGGCGCTCTAAAGTGGTAATTAGATGTGGTATTTAGATATGTACACATAGTGGTATTTGTATATGTACACATAGTGGTATTTGTATTATGTACTCATAGTGGTCAGGGCTTTTTTTTCACAAAATGGGGAAGAAGCCCCGGTGAGGCCTGTTTATTGGTAAAAAAAAACATGTTTACTTCTCATTTTGAGAAAGGCGCAATTACTCAGTCAAAACTGACTTAACAAAAAAACAACACATTGCAGAATTAACGATTTTTTTTAAAAAATCTGGGAGGCAGCTGCTGATTGGGGGAAATGGGGCGGGGGAAATGTCTACCAGAGTTGGGAAAAAAACGGTCAAGTTTTTTACAAGCCTCTGTTATTTACTTAAGTGGATTTTAGCAATGAAATAAAAGTGGTATTTCATACGTGTGAAATATAGAGTTTTATTTTTTCACTGCCGAATCTATTTTATTTTTTTTCAATATCAAAAACATTTTTTTTTATTTGTTTAGAAAGTAACTGTTTAATATATATCATTCGACTGTAAATGGTCTAACTAAGAAAATAAGCTATAGTTTTTACAACTGGTCAAGTATAGTGCTTTGGGGTGTATAGAATCATCGGTAGTAAAGATTCATTTCCTGTTTAAATTCAATTTTCTTAGCTGAAATATTTTAGATTGTTTTAAAACTTTCCGGGGATGAAGATATATCATATAAGCATACATTTATTCAACGGTGAAAATATTTGGGACATTTTTCCATGCAAAATCTATCACTACGTGCAACACCTCTCAGAAAAAATGATTCGTTACTACCTGAATGAAGTGTGTTTTTGAAACGAAAATTTCATACTGTCACAATAAACTCAGAAATAAATATTTGCTGTTATAACAAACGTTAGGGACACAAGTCCAAATGTAATCATCAATTACGGTAACTTGTTAAAGTTTGGCACTTTTAGAAATTTTGCTATCATACAACTAAAAGGGTAAATCTAAATCAGAAATTAAGTAGACATTTTCCTTTCATTTTAAATTTAGACGTTTAACTCAAGTGATTCTATACCAACAAAGCACTGTATTTCAGAATTTTTGTCAATTACAGAGAACAATGTGATCAGTTCTCAAATTTGCTATACAAGTTATATTATTGGATTGGAAATAACGTAACTAAGAAAATGAGTCATATATTATTGGGTTTAGAAGTTATGGGGAATTAAAAACAGTAACATTATCATACTAAGCCAATGGCGTTGTCAAATTTTATTTATTTTTTCTGCAGACTGCAGTACACTTTGATTACAAAGCAAGAAAATGTGTTGTGTTGTCGTGAATAACAAATTTATTTCACCTCGAAGTGATCAAACTTCAATATTTTCGCTCATTCTTCGCATTCGTGAAAATATAAAATTGTGAAACTTCGCGATGAAAAAAAAACTGTTATTCACTCCAAACAACACATATCCTCTGTGTATTGTTTGTTTATGTTCACTCTTTTTGAAAATCTTTATCAGAGGATATAAGTACATACTGCAAAATGATAACTACACATTGCATTTAACACTTAACCCGCTACATATATATAATGGACTGTTCTGAATTAAGACCACTTCATTTATATGTCAAAGGGCTGTTTTGCGGGAAAATAGTCATCAACAGCCGGACATTGTAAACCCTGAACAAGTTTTTAGATCTTTATTAGTCATATGCCAAATACAAAAACGATCTTCATAATACGTAAAACATAAACACATACAGTGCTTTGGGGGGTATAGAATCACTTGGGTTAAACGTCTAATTTTAAAACGAAAGGAAAATGTTTATTTAATTTCTGATTTAGATTTACCCTTTTAGTTGTATGATAGCAAAATTTCTAAAATTATGTTCCTGAAACTGTAATTTTTTAATAGGCGTTTTTGCACCAATATTTACATAATTTCATTTTATCCTTAAAAGTGCCAAACTTCAACAAGTTACCTTAATTGATGGTTGCATTTTGTCTTTTGTCCCTAACATTTGTTAAAACAGCAAATATTTATTTCTGAGTTTATTGTGACAGTATGAATGTTTCGTTTCAAAAACACACTTCATTCAGGTAGTATAGAATCATTTTTTCTGAGAGGTGTTGCACGTAGTGATATATTTTGCATGGAAAAATGTCCCAAATAATTTCACCGTTGAATAAATGTATGCTTATATGATATATCTTCAAGCCTGGAAAGTTTTAAAATAATCTAAAATATATGAGCTGAGAAAATTGAATTTAAACTTCTTTACTACCAATGATTCTATACACCCCAAAGCACTGTACATAAAAATAAGATAAGAAGATGCAATGTCAATGGAATGTGAGGGAATGACCCTGTGTATAAACGAGATGATTAAATGATATGAAATGATTTATATCATCTTCTCCATATGCATGCAAATGTATTTAAATATATTTATGTTGTTTCATTTCGTATTACCTGTCATTTTATCACATACTTCCCTATAAATACGTTGTTTTTGAATATACGATACGACATAGACTAGCTAGTCCTATCAATCAGGATTTAGTTGCCGGACAATAAAGCTTTATCACACTCGTGGAATAAAGGGTAAAACAATATCATATCACGAATGTTCTTTATGACGCGTAGATCGCGTCAGACATGAACACATCAGAATGGGATTACATATATTAATAATATTATAGTTTTCTCTCTGGAAAACAGCAGAAGTATAGGACAAATAGAATAAAAAATGTTTATTTTCATATCACACCCTATATCAGGCCCTCGACCCATATCAGACCTCGAGCTCAAGCTCTCGGGCTGATATGGTGTCTTAGGCGTGATATAGGGTGTGATATGAACATACCCATTTATTATTCTCTATGTATTGTGCAAACTGTTTGTATCCTCACAGGTCTTATTAAGGAATTTTGACTAATATATACTCGTATATGTATGGTGGCTGATTTCTGCCAAGTCGTCTTTTCGTTATTTCGCCGCGAAAAGACGACCGAACGAAAAGACGACAGGATGAAAAGACGTCAAATGCAACGCGAAAAGACGACAGAACGAAAATACGACAGAACGAAAAGACGACAGGATGAAAAGACGTCAAATGCAGCGCGAAAAGACGACAGAACGAAAATATGACAGAACGAAAAGACGACATTTCCTGGCGAAAATATGACATTATGCCACGCAAAAAGACGAAAAGACGACACTTCAGCCGCGAAAAGACGCCATTTGATATTGTCGTCTTTTCGTTATTTCGTGTGGCATTCTGTCATCTTTTCGTTCTGTCGTTCTGTCGTCTTGTCATTCTGTCGTCTTGTCGTCTTGTCATTCTGTCATCTTTTCGCGATGCATTTGGCGTCATTTTGTTCTGTCGTTCTGTCGTCTTTACGTTCTGTCGTTCTGTCATCTTGTCGTTCTGTCGTCTTGTCATTCTGTCTTTTTTTCGCATTGCATTTGGCGTCTTTTCGTTCTGTCATTCTGTCGTTCTGTCGTCTTTTCATTCTGTCGTCTTTTCATTCTGTCGTCTTGTCGTTCTGTCGTATTGTCGTCTTGTCATTCTGTCGTCTTTTCGCGATGCATTTGGCATCTTTGCGTTCTGTCGTTCTGTCGTCTTGTCGTTTTGTCATACTGTCATTTTGTCGTCTTTTTACGATGCATTTGGCGTCTCTTTCGTTCTGTCGTTCTGTTGTCTTTTCGTTCTGTCGTCTTGTCATTCTGTCGTCTTGTCGTCTTGTCATTCTGTCGTCTTTTCTAGATACATTTGGCATCTTTTCGTTCTGTTGTTCTGTCGTTCTGTTGTCTTTTTATTCTGTCGTTCTGTCGTCTTGTCGTTCTGTCGTCTTTTCGTTCTGTCGTTCTGTCGTTCGGTCGTTCTGTTGTCCTGTCGTCTTGTCATTCTGTCGTATTTTCACCTGCCGGTTGACATACGCACTTCGGCACTGCGGCCATTTGAATGGGAAACAAATGTAATGTGTAATCCTTGTGTTATTAAATGCGCATGTCAACCGGAAGGCGAAAAGACGACAAGACGACAAGACGACAGAATGACAAGACGACAGAACGAAAAGACGACAGAACGAAAAGACAACAAATGCATCGCGAAAAGACGACAGAAGGCCACACGAAATATCGAAAAGACGACAATCTCAAATGGCGTCTTTTCGCGGCTGAAGTGTCATTTTTTCGTCTTTTCGCGTGGTGTTCTGTCGTCTTTTCGCCCTTAAAAATGTCGTCTTTTCGTTCTGTCGTTCTGTCGTCTTTTCGTTCTGTCGTCTTTTCACGCTGCATTTGGCATCTTTTCGTCCTGTCGCCTTTTCGTCCTGTCGTCTTTTCGCGACGTAATAATGAAAAGACGACACATGGCAGAAATCAGCCACCATATATATGTATGCATGTAATTCTTGAACGTTTAAAGGAACACGACAATCTTGAAATGGTTATCAAGCATTGAAATTACTGAGCGTCTCGATTTATTTATCCAGTATAATTTTGACTTTAAACGTGCTTGAAAATATTTAAATTTGCGAGTTTTCATTTGTTCGTCGTATTCAACAATAAGTTTAAATATATTATTGGTGAAATATTATCAACAGTTAAAGGGAATGTAGCGACAAGCCAAACAGCTCTTTTATTGAGAGTTACAAAAAGGTGAAAGAATTATCAAAATCGGATGATAAACAAAAAAGATATAACCATTTAAAGGTTGTACTAAAATGGATATGGGAGCCGCCATTTTGAAAACTATGACATCATAGTTCCATATGACATTATATGGAATATTGATAAATATCATTTAAAGCAAAGCAAATCGCTGCAAATTAATGCAAATTCCTTAACTGGGCATATAACGCATTATTGTCATTAGTTATACATATTCTTCATACAGTTACTTATCCCCCCCCCCCCCCCCCCCCCCCCCCCCCCCCCCCCACACACCCCACTATAAATAAGTAAATTTTGCATGTTTATCAATATTCCATATATGGTCAATAAGAACTGTGATATCAAAGCTCTAAAAATGGCGGTTTGCATACCCGATTTAAAAGAACCTTCAAACGACCATATCTTCTTTGTTTATCATCCGATTTCGATAATTCTTTCACCCGTTTCCAAGTTTTTTCAGAACTTTCAATAATAAAGATTGTTTGGCTGTGTCGCTATATTCCCTTTAATAATATGCAAAAACATTTTACTTTATACTATTCTTATAATTATTATTAATGATTGCAACTTACGTAGAAAAACTAACGGGACGCCACGAGTTTTAAAAAAATCAAGATTGCCGTGTGTCCCTTTAATATTGAAATTGCAATACTTTTGAAGATGTTCATATTGTATACAAATCAACCAAAACTTCAAAGTTGATTAAATCTTGAATAATACATGTATCACAAATACTACCATTTTAGAAAAATCGTGAAGTTACTAACCATATTAATTGTATACGATAGTTGTAATGCCTTTTGTTAATACTGTGTATATATTCTATTTTGTTTGCTTACATTACGTCATCCAAGCATTAAAGGGTATGTAGCGACACAGCCAAAACATCTTTATTATTGAGAGTTTTGAAATACTTGAATAATGGTGAAAGAATTATCAAAATCGGATGATAAACAAAGAAGATATGATCATTTGAAGTTTCTGTTGAAACGGATATGGAAGCGGCCATTTTGGGAGCTATGACATCACGGTTCTAAATGACCATATATGGAATATTTATAAATATGAAAATTTATTGATTCATAGGGAAAAAATGACATCAACTGTTTGAAAAATAAGTAAAACTTAATGGCAATAATGATTTATATCATCAGTAAAAAAAATCATTCATTTGCAGTGATTTCCTTCATTTTAAATGATATTTATCAATATTCCATATATGGTAATATGGAACTATGACGTCATAGTTCTAAAAATGGCGGCTCCCATATTCGTTTTATAACAACCTTTAAATGGTCATATCTTTTTTGTCTATCATCCGATTTTGATAATTCTTTCACCTTTTTCTAAATTTTTCAGAAACTCTCAATTATAGAGTTTGTTTGGCTGTGTCGCTACATTCCCTCTTTCATACCTCATCCAACCCCTTCTCCAAGAAGCGAAAACGGGGTTGGCTGGGGTATGAAATAAAATCTTAAATTCGGCAAAAAAAGTTTGCATATTGTAAAATTAAAACATTTAGTAGGTAATTTAAAACATTTAGTAGGTAATTTAAAACGTAATTTAAAACATTTAGTAGGTAATTTAAAACAGGTTACCGCAGTTGTTCAGTAAAACAATGTTTTTAAATGAGTTTTATTGTCGAAATATCCGTTATAAAATCCTGCTAATATAAGCTTTCCCATCGCTTAATGGAATTAAGGCGGGACCACGTAATGTATGTTTGACTTGTGCCAAATATGTATTCCTTTTGAAATAAATATATTTTATATCAATATTATTTTATTATTATTATTATTATTATTATTATTATTATTATTATTATTATTACAGCCATACAGCCAAACACTCTTTATTATTGAGAGTTCAGAAAAACCTGGAAAAAAGTCAGATTTATCAAATTCGGATATAATATATAAACTAATAAACGAAGAAGATATGAGCATTGGAAGATTGTTCTAAAACGTATAAAGGAGCCGCCATTTTAATAACTATGACGTCATGTTTCTAAATTACCATATATGGCACATTGATAAATCTTATTTAAAGAAAATCACTCCAAATGTATGCAAAATCCTTTACTGGTCATATAATGCATTATTACAGTTACATACGTACATTTATTTTTCATACAGTTGCTGTGATTTCTTCCCTATAAATCAGTAAATTAACATATTCATAAATATTCAGAATTGTGATGTCATAGTTCTCAAAATGATGGCATCCATACCCGTTATTTCAAATGATCCACAACTTCTTTATCATCTTATTTTGATAATTTTTAGTATTTTAATTCTCTGTTACCTGATAATGGCAAATTAAATTTGCTTGTCTTTGCTTTTATCCTGTTATGAGTTCCGAGACTACACTTGCACCCCCCATCCATTTGTTCCCCCTCCCCCTAAGACACACTCTTTAGTTTTAAACAACTGAATTATTAAGCGATTATAAGGACACCGGCTCAACTGCGCTTGCGCGCTACGTATCTCGGCGAAGAAAACTGCTAAAAGACATACAACAACATAAAAAAGACATAGACAAGGCATAACAAAACATGTCATATAGATCGCTCCAGTAGCATGCCGGATTGAACTATTCTTTGAATTGAAGAATAACCAAGGAACCATACCAAGGAACACATAATATGGAACAAGGCAAAACAAACTATATGGTTTATTAGCAGTGTATTCAGGAAAAATGACGCAAAAAACACGTCTTTAAAATTTTCGTTTCACATTTTGAAATGTACGCGTATTAATTATCTTTTTTTATTACATTTAAAACAATTTGTGTTGTACATGTATTAGTCAAAGAACTTTACACATCATTTTTGTTTTATAAATTAAGTAATTACTTCGAATCAGAAAAATACCGATATTTAAGGTTATTTGTTTCTGTTTTTTTTCACTAGCGAAAGGAATCGAAAACGAATGTTTTCATACTGGTAATACTAGAAAATGCCACTTACCGGTCATCATATTGTCAGTGAAGGCGATTTCATTTCCGTCTTAATGTTGTAGCAAACGTCAAGGAACGCCATTAGCAACGTCACAACTTCTTAAGCAATGTCTTAGAATAACATTCGAAAGAGAAATAGACACAGAATGGCATTTAAAGTCTTTTTCTCTCTTATCATAGCACAATTTCTTCGACAAATACGTCCCCATTGTGACTGCTGGTTAAAGTTATCAAATCGCGAGCGTGTGCGGTAGACATGGGTTGGCGCCAAAATGTCGTCTGCGGAATATTGCTTCTGTTACGCTGTAATAATGCCGATATTTATTGCCACTTTTATAACAAGTTCTGTGCCTTTATGCCGTAGTATGAAGCTGAGATTGTTCGTGCAAAATGATTATTAGCATCTCCATTTGAAGAAGAGACTCCCTGTTTGTTCTCGGATTTCGCCTCGCGGTGAACAAGTAACATATCTCGAATAGAGTTAAGGATTTTTTTAACGCCACTTTCAAAGACAACCGTCTGCATCAAGAATGTACAAACATTTTTGTTTCTTTTGTATAAATAATGCTGTACTGATATAGTGACACCGGAACTCTCTCACAGTGGGGCTTACCGGTGTTGGTTTTGTTTGTTTGGTGTTTTACGTCATTTTCAACACATGTAAGGTTATATATGACGGTCGATTGTTTTGTGGAGGAGGCAGACCACCCACTTTTCACGGGTAGAACCAGTACACCTCCCGCCATCCGTAAGAATCGACAATTCCTCACTTACAAGTCGAGCTCCCAGTGGGATTCGAACCGATCTTTCGAATGTAGGTACAAACACTTCTGCTCCGTATTGAATTTTTTAAACGAAAAAGAACGTTATGGACCGTTGATTTTATCTAAAACATGGCAATTAAAACAAAAACTGTCCGTGTGGCAAACATTATAAATCGTTCATGGGTATCCGGTGAAGATCGCGAATTCCAACACGAGGAATAATTGTGGTTATTTGAACCGATGATCTGCCGAGCTTGCGATTAAAACAATTATACAGAAAAATGGAATTTCCCTATCTGAACCGGATCTTTTTCATGCGTACCATTAACAAGGTGTGGGATCACGTGGTTTCAAAATGACGTCACTGACGGTAAAAAAAACCGCTTCGAAGTAAGATTTTTTCTATACATGTAGTTTCTTTATTACTTCACGCATTTTCATGTAATATAGCCCAAAGTGTCCGGAATTTTCTGCACTTTATTACGTAACTTTGATTGTAGATGAATGTTTTATAGATATTTGTTTAATCCGCCCACATTTCCGAAATGTAGTTTTTCGAGTCGGTCTCGTACACTGAAATGAAGAGGTTTTCATGATATTCATCATAAAATGTAATCATTTGCTTCAGTTCTAGTCCAGCAACTTTGCTTTATAACCAAAACAGTCATAACTACCACAATTTAAAAGTTACATGTGCTACAGTGAAAATAATTATGGAATTTCGAAAATGATCTCGAACACTGGCAGCGTGAAAAGAGATCTCGTGCACTTGTATTGTTATACTTGTTAGATTCGCTCACGAGTTTTGTAGGCTGGGCGGTTTATTGTGTGTATGCGATGTACTTATGAATTTTGGTCATTTGTAGGTGCCAGTGAAGTTTCTATATAGCTACCAACACAATACGGGTAACATTTTGGGTAAGGTTTTCCTCAGTATTTTACTTATTACTGCAGATACATCTATATATATAAGGGATGGTTATATGTAATGTAGGTCAAATGGCTTACATGTCACCTCTCAATTGTATACCAAGCGAAATCATTGCGTCATAATTATGTTTTGTATCATGTATATGTTTGTATGTTTTGTATCATGTATATGTTTGTATGTTTTGTATCATGTATGTTTTGTATCATGTATATGTTTGTATGTTTTGTATCATGTATGTTTTGTATCATGTATATGTTTGTATGTTTTGTATCATGTATGTTTTGTATCATGTATATGTTTGTATGTTTTGTATCATGTATGTTTTGTATCATGTATAAGTTTATAAGTTTTGTATCATGTATATGTTTGTATGTTTTGTATCATGTATATGTTTGTATGTTTTATATCTTGTATGTTTGTATGTTTTGTATCATGTATATGTTTGTATGTTTTGTATCATGTATATGTTTGTATGTTTTGTATCATGTATGTTTTGTATCATGTATATGTTTGTATGTTTTGTATCATGTATGTTTTGTATCATGTATATGTTTGTATGTTTTGTATCATGTATATGTTTGTATGTTTGGTATCATGTATATGTTTGTATGTTTTGTATCATGTATATGTTTGTATGTTTTGTATCATGTATGTTTTGTATCATGTATATGTTTGTATGGTTTGTATCATGTATATGTTTGTATGTTTTGCATTGTCCCGTACTATGAACAAAACGAAACTAGAAATTGTTATTGTCCATGGGACAAAAACGTATGGCTCCCCCACTCGCCCGAACAGACATAATTGACGACTCTAGGTCCAACTGTTCTTTATTGATCTGAGATCGTTTTGATATTCAATATCCCTGTGACTGTATCTACTATCTGTATCAGTAAGGCCACATAAAAAAATATGTGTGGTTCAAGTAACCCGACCGACCCTATTTTTTAAAAAGGCCGACCCTAAAACTTCTAATGCAAAAATTAAAAAAAAAAAAAATTAAAAAAAAATTAAAAAATAAAAAAATCAAAAAATTAATAAAAAAGAAATTAAACAAAAAATTAAAATTAAAAAATATTTAAAAAAAAAAAAAATTAAAAAAAAAAAAAATCAAAAAAATCTAAATTAAAAAAAAAAAAAAAAATCAATAGAGGTCATCTACTGGTCATGACCAACCACCATTCCAAGTTTGACGACCCTAGGTCCAACCATTCTCTAGTTATTGATCGGACATAGTTTCACCGCAACCTTGACCTTTGACCTAGTGACCCCAAAATCAAAAGGGTGATCTACTGGTCATGACCAACCATCCTTCCAAGTTTGAGGACCCTAGGTCCAACCATTCTCTAGTTATTGATTGGACATCGTTTCACCGCAACCTTGACCTTTGACCCCAAAATCAATAGGGTCATCTACTTGTCATGACCAACCATCCTTCCAAGTTTGAGGACCCTAGGTCCAACCGTTCTCTAGTTATTGATCGGACATCGTATCAATAGTCAAGGTCACTACGACCTTGACCTTTCACCTAGTGACCCCTCTACTTGTCATGACTAACCGTCGTTCCAAGTTTGAGGACCCTAGGTCCAACCGTTCTCTAGATATTGATCGGACATCGTTTTGATAGTCAAGGTCACCGCGACCTTGACCTTTGACCTAGTGACCCCAAAATCAATAGGGGTCATCTACTTGTCATGATCAACCATCCTTCCAAGTTTGAGGACCGTAGGTCCAACCATTCTCTAGTTATTGATCGGACATCGTTTGTGACACAGACAGACCTACGGCCTTGACCTTTGACCTAGTGACCCCAAAATCAATAGGGGTCATTTACTTGTCATGACCAACCATCCTTCCAAGGTTGAGAACCGTAGGTCCAACCGTTCTCTAGTTATTGATCGGACATCGTTTGTGACACAGACAGACCTACGGCCTTGACCTTTGACCTAGTGACCCCAAAATCAATAGGGGTCATCTACTTGTCATGACCAACCATCCTTCCAAGTTTGAGGACCCTAGGTCCAACCATTCTCTAGTTATTGATCGGACATAGTTTTGATAGTCAATGTCACCGCAACCTTGACCTTTGACCTAGTTACCCCAAAATCAATAAAGGTCATTTGCTTGTCATGACCAACCATCCTTCCAAGTTTGAGGACCCTAGGTCCAACCATTCTCTAGTTATTGATCGGACATCGTTTTGATAGTCAATGTCACCGCAACATTGACCTTTGACCTAGTAACCCCAAAATCAATAGGGGTCATCTACTTGTCATGACCAACCATCCTTCCAAGTTTGAGGACCCTAGGTCCAACCATTCTCTAGTTATTGATCGGACATCGTTTGAGACACAGACCTACAGACACGCAGACAGACAGACAGAAAGCACAAAAACAATATGGCTCCCCTACATCGTTTTGATAGTCAATGTCACCGCAACCTTGACCTTTGACCTACTTACCCCAAAATCAATAGAGGTCATCTGCTTGTCATGACCAACCATCCTTCCAAGTTTGAGGACCCTAGGTCCAACCATTCTCTAGTTATTGATCGGACATCGTTTTGATAGTCAATGTCACCGCAACATTGACCTTTGACCTAGTGACCCCAAAATCATTAGGGGTCATCTACTTGTCATGACCAACCATCACTCCAAGTTTGTGGACCCTAGGTCCAACCATTCTCTAGTTATTGATCGGACATCGTTTTGATAGTCAATGTCACCGCAACATTGACCTTTGACCTAGTGACCCCAAAATCAATAGGGTCATCTACTTGTCATGACCAACCATCCTTCCAAGTTTGAGGACCCTAGGTCCAACCATTCTCTAGTTATTGATCGGACATCGTTTTGATAGTCAATGTCACCGCAACATTGACCTTTGACCTAGTGACCCCAAAATCAATAGGGGTCATCTACTTGTCATGACCAACCATCCTTCCAAGTTTGAGGACCCTAGGTCCAACCATTCTCTAGTTATTGATCGGACATCGTTTGAGACACAGACCTACAGACACGCAGACAGACAGACAGACAGAAAGCACAAAAACAATATGGCTCCCCTACCACACTTTGTGTGGGGGAGCCATAATTATCATAACCAATCGGAGAGTGGGTGTGTCTAGGGAGCATTGGGATAAGTAACTGCACGATATTAGGCGTACGACAATTAAGCTGTGCATCATATCAGTTTTACTGTTTTTGCAAACCCGACAGGGAAATGTCTCCGCTATGATACGTTATTTGAAAGAATATAAAGAAAACAAAGTAACGTCTGCTGATTTTCAAACTACTAGTATATTCAAAATTTTCCTTGACTTCATATTTGAAAATATATAAATACATTTGATTTGATATGTAGTTCGTCATTTCGGAAGCATCTTTTGGTGCAACAAGAAGTTTTCGTACACATACAATGTTGTATTGTATAAAAGTTTCGTTGTCTTTTCCGAGTTACTTTTTTCCTGAACGAGGCACTCTTTTCAAAACGGTAGAGACATTTCGGCAGCATGAGTAGAATATCCTCAGACATTCAGGGCAGTACCGTTGCTTCAGAAAGCTCTTTATGACGTGAAGAAGTAACTTGAAGCGTCACACACGCGTCATGTTGACTTTAATAAACACATGAGACATGCATCTGGGATATTAGTATTTACATGTTCAACATGAGAAATCAAAACAGAACTTGAAGAGCATGAATACAGCTGCAGAAAAGACTAACCAATCTAACATGATTATGAACTATCAGGTTTAAAACTGTTGTGACAGGTGAATTCATCAACAACTTAAATGGTGAATTGGTTGCATTCTTCATGTGACATTTTAGAGAGCATGATTCCTCTGTATAATATATTTAACGTTTTAGTTTTACCACTTTTAACATTTCAATATTATAATAGTCATAAAATGTCAAGACATGTGTATTCCATTCGTTTTGGAAAAAAACTATTTTTTCAAATTAATAATGCTATTATAATAGTTTGGGATGACTTACAAACATTAAGTGTTTGTTTATCGTTTTGAAAATACTTTGATGATATTAGGTCAAGCGACTGAATGACTTTTATGACCGAAACTATGTTGTCTTATTACATGTTTATTTGATGTACTGCAAGGGCTGAACACATATGAAGCACATTGTAAGCGTATGATTTATATTTTTTAAGTTGCATATTTAATGATCTCATTATTAGATCACTAGAAGCTGAGATGGGCTATTGTGATCACATTTTGTTCGTCCTGCAACATATTCTTATGATCTCGTTCACAACTTAATTTTGTATTGGATCTCAGTGAAACGTGTTCCGAATGTTCGAAAGGCATTCAGATACGACCATTAGTAATGGATTCATTGTCCCTGAATGTGTATATTTGTTAACCGAATCACATCTCCGTTTTTCATGAGAGGATTTAGAAACCTTGATATTAATCGGATCTTTAAAAGATCTACATTTTGAAAACCAGTGAGCTCGTATTTTTTTTACATAATAAGAGATGGAGCCTTTGCATTTTTGACAGACCGTAGCCAGCCCCGAAATTACCCGAAGCAAATCCCTACCTAGCGGGGTCTGAGGACATGAACTGCGGAAAAAACTGTTGATTTCCTACGTTTCCGTGCATTGCTGTGCGAAATTTTCAGTTTTATGTTGGACAAATATATTTTAGTGATTTTATTTAATTGATTTTCCATGTGAATGCCTACTTCAATGTTTGGTAACTTCCCAAAATTCTACCGAGGCCTCAGAGTAGCTACGGGACTGTTTGAAGAAAAAATATATACATTTGATATTTTGAAGCTTGGTCAAGATTCAATGATAACGAATCATTTATAAATTTTCAACCGAGATAAGTGCACATATAAACAAAAGAAAGTTAATGCCTTCCAATGTCATCGATTTAGGTCCATTTGGGACTCTTGGATGGGCTATTTTGCTTTGTTAAACTTATGTTCGATACTTATTTGCTTCCACTAAGTAAAGTGATTTTATTATGTATTTCGCTGTAAATAAGTTAATCGTTATATTTCGTTTCAAAAATGTTTCAACTACTTTTTATTGTTCATGTGTTGTCTTACGCAGTTTATTATGATTGTGTGGTATACATATTGTTTAATACATCCAGTACACTGAAATGAATAAACTTATTGTTAATCTTTAACTCCAAATGAAATTTGTTTTCTTTTTGACTTAACATTAATTTTGTCTGATGCAATCAACATTGCATAATTACACAAATACGTTGAACTTCAAATATTTTTTATTATAAGAACATCTGAGGTATACAATTCTTCACTGAAAGTCTAAATGACGTTTTTTTCTGATCTTTTCTGGTGACAAATACTGTACATACTGATAGGCATCCTTGGCACCTAACCGGCGTTTATGTAAGGTAAGCAACCTCTAATAAGAAACCAAGGGGACATACCCACAACGACCACACCTAAACTATTGTCTAGAGGAGCAATTTATTTAAGGTTTTAGTACACGTGTCACGGTCGTCAAATGGTTTAAAACGCTCGTTTTATGAGAAAACTTGCAGTAGGTCACACATTTCTGCGGTCAGTGGTTTCACCAAGGTGCTGTTTGGTGCCAGTAAATGGGCTGATGAGCAACTGGGGTCCTCTCGACCAATAAAGATGGCTTATTAATCGTTAGGAATGACGTAACACGGGAAAAAAATCAGTTGAGATAAAACGCTTGACAATTTCTTTTTATTCAGTGAACGTTTTTATTCTGCGATATTTATTTCAAACATTTTACATTGTGTCTTATGGGCATTGCTGTCATGGAAAAAACCCAATTACATTCCGAGCATACGCATCGTCATGAGTATCAGAACTCATGGACAATTAATAAATATTAGAATATTTAGACAAATGCAAGTTGCAGTTTTGACTACTTCTAACAAAGTCTTGTTGAAAACAATTTACTTCATAACGTCTTTATCATTTAAAAACTAGGACACCGCATTGGAGTGGAATTTTATTACTACTAATAGTCTAATTCGATTATTTTCTTTTAGATTTCATACGGATCCTTTTTCTAGTATCCAATATATGGTTACTGTAACATTTCAAAAAACATGTTTAATTCTTCATGATATCCCTGCCATACATTGTATGTCTTTGACGTGTTGTTTATCTACACAATATCCGTTTTATTTCCTGGCAATCCCAATAGGAAATCACCTCCACTATCCAACCCGAAGTTTCATGTTGGTACTCTATATGAACAACCACTGGCACCTGAAATGATCAGTAATGCATAAGTTCATAGCAGAAACAATATATACCGTAAAACAAACGCACGAGTGTACGAAATCTCTTTTCACGTTGCCAGTGTTCGAGATCATTTTCGAAATTGCAAAATTATTTTCACTGTAGCACATGTGACTTTTAAATTGTGGTAGATATGACCTTTTTGTTTATAAAGCAAAGTTGCTGGACTAGAACTGATGTAAGTGAGTACATTTTATGACGAATATCATGAAAATCTCTTCATTCCAGTGTACGAGACCGACTCGAAAAACTACATTTCGGAAATGGGGGCGGATTAAACAAAAGATCTATAGGACATTCATCTACAATCAAAGTTACGGAATAAAGTGCAGAAAATTCCGGATACTTTGGGCTATATTACATGAAAATGTGTGAAGTAATAAAGAAAATATAAAGAAAATCTTACTTCGAAGCGGGTAGTGATCCCCCACCTTGATTGACCTGCTTATTTAACAATGACATCATCCAACTGTTGAGGTTGTCCTAATAAATTTAGTTTTGTTACTTAACTTCACAGACCTCATAGTCAGGAAATTTCAAAAAAAAATAATAATAAAAAAAAATAACAATAATAAATAACAAATAATAAAAATAAAATAAAATAATAAAATAAGGACTTGATAAACTTATTTTTTTTCAGTATATATACTGAAAGGAAAAAGACAGGCGGCCCGGGAATTTGCGCTATATATTGTATATACTGCTGTCACAGGATGACCTTAGTGGTTGGGCTAACTCAGGAAAGAATCAATGACGGTGAATGCATTTACATAAGTTTAATGCAACTTTTAAAATATGTTTAATATATATACAATTATCTAAAAAAACAAGCGAATACACAAATGAACTATGAAAAGAATGTTCTCCTGAACGTTTAAGACGTTCTTAGTATTGTTATAAATACTGAATGTCTAAGACACTAAAGTGTTGTTAAAGCTATAACAATGTTGATCTAGCGCGATAACTGTGATGCGCGAGAGCTCATGAAGATGATGATGCGCGAATTCAATGGATGATTGTCATCAAATGCCTTCTGTAAGGGTTGATGACGCGATGCAATGATAGTTAATCTCCACTGAGATTGTGAATGATATTCCTCCAGTGAGGACTGGTAACGGGCCCACCTTGTGTCCCGGGGGTTGTCGTTAGTAAAACCTGGCTGCGCAGGTACGGGGACCGTCTCCACCGCCCGTAACGTTAGTCGTGGAAGCTTAGCTCCACTCCTGGATATCCAAACCTAGATGGCTTACTCCAACCCTGGATGGCTTATATCCTGGATGGCTTAGGCTGTAATTATACATACGTTTTAGCTGTCGGTTTACAAACATAACAATCTTGCATAATTATCATTACCCAAACAAATCATTATTCAATCAATATATGTAAGCTGTACTAATGATGAGTAGCAATGTATACATATTCTACAACGCCATGTATACGCTATGTACGTCGCTGTTAATCAATGCCCCTAATACATGTAATATAAACATGATCAAATTACTCATATATTACACTCACTGAGTTATGCATGCACGCATTTATTCTTGTCACTCATCTCATTGTTAACTAATGTTGACAATCGTGTATTACAATCACCGAGTTATACGCCAACGTTAACTAATGCACCTAATATCCACTGTTATCAAATTAATATTGTTTTACAATTAATGATCAATTACAATAATTACATCTAATAAAGTAACTTCAAAATCATATGCTAGTCTAAAGTTATGTTTGAGAAACATCAATGCTAACCGGATGTCGTAACCGCCAAACAAGATGGCGCCGCCCACTGAATACAAATATACGATAAAAGTTTGATAAAACTACTAACCACATGTTGCCTGTGAAATTTGCCGTCCAATCTCTGTTCCAACAAAGTACTATCGATTATCCCGGCGATAGCTAGAAGACAATGGGTTTTATAGCAAACATTACGCCCAAATCATTATTTCCCCCGTTCAGTCCGTGACAAACGTGGCTAAATCTACAGTATTGAATCTACACGACAGGCCCCTTATACAATTTTGCCGTTTAAGGAAAATATACCTATACGTTTACATGCATTAGCACAAAACTAAACTTATGACACGGCCTCTCTGGCGGCCACTTAAAATGTGCACGCTTTTACGTGTTACATGAATAGATCATGAATATTGTGAAATTGTTTCAACTCGAACAATAGATTGTGGGTGTAACCGATACAAGAGCTATATACGACCAGTACGCTCTACCCGTGACATTTTGTGACAACATCTCCCCACTTAAAGAAAGTGCTACACTTTTAAAATTCAACAAAATGATAATATTTACACGTTAAGAAACTATTAATTCTTCTGAGCAAACGAGCGACAAAACGTACAAGCTGATCGCTCAATCGCTTGAGTATGTTATCTATTACCACTGCAGTTATAACCTAACTATAATATGTAATTACAATTTCAACACTATTCTACAATTGTACACTACCCTGTCGTAACATATACTACTATTGTACAATACACTGCAATACACTATTGTATTAAACCGGTCATTATGTGCGGCGACTTAAATAGTCTGCCCCAATATTGTCCTTTCCTCGGTCTATTACCCCGACTCTACTGTTACTAATAACACTACTTCCCGTCACTACAAGAACTCCAACTTTACACATCGCATCCATCGCATTACCAGTATACTGTTTGCGAGATGGAGTAGGGTCTCTCGTTTCCCTAATCGGCTTTGCTAAAGTGTGCTTAAAGCTACACTGCACTACATCTGTTGGTCTCGACTTATCGGACCGAACAGTACTACACTCAGAGTCTAAACGACTTATCTCTCGTTTCTCTGCTACACTAAGCATGCCCGATATGTCTACATCGGCTGCTCTCTCCCTACCTACACTAGTGGGAAAATACATGGGACTAGTGTCCTCACTACTGTCTTCCTCACTATCCTCAATAACTGCAACATTAACTACGGTTAACACCCCTTGTTGCACATTATCGGTTCTACTGATATACTCTTTCAGCATATTCGCATGAAAGGTCTTTAACTTTCCGTTTATCTCGATACGGTAATCCATAGTGTTCACTATCCCTCTAACGTAAAACGGACCTTTCCATTGTAATAACAACTTGTTATTGTCGGTCGGGAGTAACAGTAACACCTGGTCATCTATCTTAAACTTCCTAGCTCTAGCTTTCTGGTCATAGTAGCGTTTATACTTGGTACTTGCCTTAACTAACTGACTTTGAGCTATCTTACAAGTCTCCTCTAGTTTCTCCTTCAGATCTAAAACATACTGATATGTAGTCTTAACCTCATCACTATCTACTTCACCTGCCCACATCTCTCTAAGAATCCTCATGGGACCTCTAACTGACCTACCGTACAATAACTCAAACGGAGAGAATCCTAAACTCTCTTGTGGTACCTCTCTAAATGCAAACAATAAAGCATTGAGATACTTGTCCCAATCTTTGGGTCTCTCGGTACACATACGCCGTAACATTTGCTTTAACGTCCCGTTAAATCGTTCGACTAACCCGTTACACATAGGGTGATATGGTGTTGTCATGATTTGACGCAAAGACAATAACCTGCTTACTTCAGCCATAAGTTCTGACGTAAACTGTGACCCACAATCAGTCAGCATTTCCTCTGGTACACCTAGCCTACTGAACATATCAACTAATGCCTCAGCTACTCTCTCAGTTTCAATTGAGGGCAATGCTACTGCCTCCGGATACCTAGTTGCATAGTCTACCATGGTTAAAATGTACCTATTTTTCCTATCCGACACTGGAAAAATTGGTCCAACTATGTCTACGGCTACCCGCTTAAATGGTGTATCTATCAGTGGCATCTGACCTAAATGTACTTTGGTCACTCGACCTTTTGGTACTGTCCTTTGGCATACATCGCAGGACCTACAATACCTAGTTACATCTCCACTAACGCCTGGCCAATAAAATTCTGCCAATACTCTATCTGACGTTTTCTTTACGCCTAAATGACCTCCCATAATCGACTCATGAGCTACCTTAAGCACTGTCGTTCTATACTGGGTAGGTACCACTAATTGGTGAAACTGTCTACTACCACTATCTTCAAATTCTCTGTACAATAACCTATTCTTATGTACAAACTTACAACTACCGGACCCTTTACACTTCTTCACTACACCGTCCTTGGCCTTCACTTTACAAGGACCTAATGACTCGTCTTGAGTTTGTGCTTCTATAAACTCCGCTTTAGATATGTCACCTACGGCTGCAGGAACCTTTAATTTTCTATAAGCCTGAGCTTGCTTCTGAACCTGCGCTCTAGTCTCTACGGCATTACTTATGCTACTTCTAAAATCGGACATTACCGGAAGTGCTGAACCATCTATGTTCCCTATCGTTAAATCATACATCGGGTCATCCATACATAGTGCCTCTGTAGTCCCTTTAAAGAAAGGTGTATCTACATCTATTCTCGCTATTGGCACGTGCTCTACCGACTTATTTAACAACATACACGGTGACTGTTTACCTACCAACTGGTCATCCGTAACTAAACTACGCCTAACTACCACACCTGTACAACCTGTATCCCTCATTACAATTACGTCCGTGCCGTTCACTCTACCATCTGCCGTTGGAAGATTTGCATACGGAAAGAGACATGTTCCGATCTTCGCCATTACACCATCCGATTTAACACAACAGCTACTACTCTCGGTTTTAATAACCGGACTATTACTACCTCTGCCTCTACCTCGGTTTTGACCACCTCTACCTCTACCGAAATTCCATGGGTTGTTAAAACCTTGGTTCTGATTCCCTACATTGTTGTCCACTCTACTATTTTCACTGAAATTGTCTACGACAGCGGACACTTTCACCGCTTTCCTACACTCATGTGAAGCATGATTCCCATTACAGTGACGACAACGAATAAAAGGTCTACCTATGTTACCACTATTGCTACCTCCTCTAGCACCCATCGAACTACCACCACCTCTATAGTTTCCACTCTGGCCTTTCTGTTTTACTTTCCTTACTATGTGTCTTAGCTGCTTCCAACTCTAAAGCTAACTTATGATCAAACTCTTTTTGCTCCCTTTCCATTATCATCTTAGCCTTAGCTAGTCTACCATCTGTTTCGAACCTCTCATGTTCTAACTCTTGCTTCTCCCTTACTATTCTACTTTCTAATTCTAACTTCTCTTTTGCTAACCTATCTTCTAATTCTAACTTCTCTTTTGCTAACCTATCTTCTAATTCTAACTTCTCTGTGGCTAGTCTACTTTCGAATGCTAACCTATCTTTCTCAGCATCTAGCTTCTCTTTAGCTAATCTACCTTCTAATTCTAGCTTATCTTTAACTAGTATACTTTCTTCATTTCTTTCCTGCTTTGCTAATTCTCTTTCCTTAAGTCTAAATTCCCTTTCCCTAGCCTGTTCGTCTTTAACAAAGTTTCTAAGCTCCTCTCCAGCATACCCTAACTCCTTTCCCATTTCCGTAAGATCCTTTATGGACGTCATGTCTATGGACATTGTGGACTACTAACTACAATAATTACAATACACACGTCACTAATAATTCTACTCACTTAACTACTAATGGTAAGTCACTGTGTCCTCAGTAAATACCTGGGCATCATCATAGGACAAGTTACATACACATTTGTACTAGCGCTAACTACTAACGATTATGTGTAGATAGTATCTAGCTTCCACAAAACATATGCACTACATAAAATATCTTAATTTGATATTGGACATAAACCTTAAACAATCATCGAAATGTGTATAACATGTACATGTATATTTACTTCTCCCATCAATATAAGTATACTCGAGTGTCACAACATGAGTAGAACGTCTTGTTCGCCAACCTAATTGGATACTATATGTATATCAAGGGAGGTAAAAACAAACACCCAAATTATTGAGCAAAAGTGCCTCAGACCCACTCGTGTAGACCACTGCGACCTCGCGCCAAGGAAAGAACGGACAAAACAACAGTTTGGACTCACCCTACCCTTGTCGTGTCTTGACTTGTCTTCCAAGCTGTGGCCGTGATCGTCGACAGCCGCCTTGATGGATCAGAGGGTGGTACACAATTCTAAAATAATAAGTAGAGATTTAGTATATCATAATAAAGATCACTTATTGATTCTTTCCCTCCGTAGTCGCCCAGAATCCCACTACTCTGAAACCAGTTGTCACAGGATGACCTTAGTGGTTGGGCTAACTCAGGAAAGAATCAATGACGGTGAATGCATTTACATAAGTTTAATGCAACTTTTAAAATATGTTTAATATATATACAATTATCTAAAAAAACAAGCGAATACACAAATGAACTATGAAAAGAATGTTCTCCTGAACGTTTAAGACGTTCTTAGTATTGTTATAAATACTGAATGTCTAAGACACTAAAGTGTTGTTAAAGCTATAACAATGTTGATCTAGCGCGATAACTGTGATGCGCGAGAGCTCATGAAGATGATGATGCGCGAATTCAATGGATGATTGTCATCAAATGCCTTCTGTAAGGGTTGATGACGCGATGCAATGATAGTTAATCTCCACTGAGATTGTGAATGATATTCCTCCAGTGAGGACTGGTAACGGGCCCACCTTGTGTCCCGGGGGTTGTCGTTAGTAAAACCTGGCTGCGCAGGTACGGGGACCGTCTCCACCGCCCGTAACGTTAGTCGTGGAAGCTTAGCTCCACTCCTGGATATCCAAACCTAGATGGCTTACTCCAACCCTGGATGGCTTATATCCTGGATGGCTTAGGCTGTAATTATACATACGTTTTAGCTGTCGGTTTACAAACATAACAATCTTGCATAATTATCATTACCCAAACAAATCATTATTCAATCAATATATGTAAGCTGTACTAATGATGAGTAGCAATGTATACATATTCTACAACGCCATGTATACGCTATGTACGTCGCTGTTAATCAATGCCCCTAATACATGTAATATAAACATGATCAAATTACTCATATATTACACTCACTGAGTTATGCATGCACGCATTTATTCTTGTCACTCATCTCATTGTTAACTAATGTTGACAATCGTGTATTACAATCACCGAGTTATACGCCAACGTTAACTAATGCACCTAATATCCACTGTTATCAAATTAATATTGTTTTACAATTAATGATCAATTACAATAATTACATCTAATAAAGTAACTTCAAAATCATATGCTAGTCTAAAGTTATGTTTGAGAAACATCAATGCTAACCGGATGTCGTAACCGCCAAACAAGATGGCGCCGCCCACTGAATACAAATATACGATAAAAGTTTGATAAAACTACTAACCACATGTTGCCTGTGAAATTTGCCGTCCAATCTCTGTTCCAACAAAGTACTATCGATTATCCCGGCGATAGCTAGAAGACAATGGGTTTTATAGCAAACATTACGCCCAAATCATTATTTCCCCCGTTCAGTCCGTGACAAACGTGGCTAAATCTACAGTATTGAATCTACACGACAGGCCCCTTATACAATTTTGCCGTTTAAGGAAAATATACCTATACGTTTACATGCATTAGCACAAAACTAAACTTATGACACGGCCTCTCTGGCGGCCACTTAAAATGTGCACGCTTTTACGTGTTACATGAATAGATCATGAATATTGTGAAATTGTTTCAACTCGAACAATAGATTGTGGGTGTAACCGATACAAGAGCTATATACGACCAGTACGCTCTACCCGTGACATTTTGTGACAACTGCACACTACTTAATTCCATAATTTCCAAGGAAATCCCAAGAAGTTAAAAAAAAAGTTGCAGTTAGTTAGAGAAAGGACACAACTGTGATGCTGTAGACGTTTTAATCACAGTACACATTGTAACAAGAAATTCATAAATGTTGAAGTATTGAGCCAGTTCAGTACTGTAGTTAATACAAAGAGTTTGCAAAATTTTGCATCCTAAGTTTCTACCAAACGCGTGCTCTGTCAATAATGAAACTTTGCAGGAATACTATTTGCTGTGTTATGTGTTGTTTTAGTATTTTTTTCCGAAAGAAAAGATCTTACATAGCCATGTACCATTCGATTAACAGCAGCATATTTTACTTACAATATATAGCGGAAATTCCCGTGTCGCGATTCTTTTTCCTTTCAGTATATAATTATATATTGTGTTGATGAGCCAATTCGGTTATCCGCAGATAACAAGGGTGGACCAGGTGCTCTCCCCTCTGCCACTACACAGATTAGGTAAGCATAACGTTATTGTAGGGGGCCTGCACCGGGTACATCGTTGTTCATCATGGGATTTAACAATTTATAATTAATATTAATGATTGAATAATATAATTTTCAGAATTGTCAAAAGAAAAACAATCCAGCAGCTGTGGTGCAAATTCTTGATTACTGACCAAATGGAGTCAGTTCTAACAGAGTCCTTCTTTTCTATGACACGGAAGCTGTCGAAGTTTACAAGACTAGTTCTTTCTTCAACTTGTTCAGAATTAATCGACTTAACTAAAACATATAGAATTAACAAGGAAATTACTTAACCTTAAGAATGTGAATTTTAAAGATATATTCGTATTATTTATTTTCAGAAAGCGGTTATGATATCGTAATTTTGTCAAAGAAATGCAATTTGCGATTAAATGAAGGTGACTTCTGAAATACTTTAAAGGGACACACGGCAATCTTGAAGTGTTTCAAATGGGTGTCTCGATTTATATATGTTTCATCATTTTTACCTTTACTCTGGTTACATTTAAATAAATCAAATTTTAAGTATTCTCTACGTCTTATTATACTGTAAGTTTTAATATATTATTGGTGCAATAATATCATTAATAATATGCAAAAACAAATTGCTTAATACTAATCTTATAATGAATATAATCATTAAACAAATGCAATTTGGCAGAAAAAGAAGCGGGACGCATGAGTATAACAAATAAAGATTGCCGTGTGTCCCTTTAAAACGAAAACGTGTTGTTAAACCATCAGTTATCTCAACAGGACGAGGCCGATATACAAATAACGTAGTATTTTACGTCATTATTATTATATATTTTGTTAAATTCTTGTAGTTTTCTGATTTATTGTTTGGGGTGCTTGCCAACGTTTTATTAGTGTTGTTTTAGACACAATTTAACTAGCATAATAAGTTGTAAATCAATGAAACATGCATATTTATATTTAGTGGTAAAAAATAGATACGTTTCAAAATGATTTGAGAAATACAGATTTCATTTGCAAAAGTTATTTTTGATAGACAAACTTCTGCTGCCATGATTGTTTGTTTGTTTGGTGTTTAACGTCATTTTCCAGCAAATTATTAAGCTATGCATGATGGTCAATAGTTTGTGGTGGAGGCAGACCACTCACTTATTCCTGGGTTTAGGTTCATGAGTACACAGATACCCCCAACATAATTATATGCACGTCAATAAATGGCAACTTGGGATATGAAGTCAATTTTTGTCACATAGAGCTTCTCCGTGGCCGAGGGGCTAATGCCGTTGCGTTGCAAGTCTTCTCGCCTCTCACCGCTGCGGGTTCGAATACCAATGGGAGCTCGACTTATACGTGAGGAAGTGTCGATTCTTACGGATGGCGGAAGGTGTACAGTACTGGTTCTACCCAGGAAATGTGGGTGGTCTGCCTCCGCCACAAAAAAAAGTCGACCGTCATATATAACCTTACATGTGTTGAAAATGACGTAAAACACCATATATATATATAAATCAATTTTGTCACATATACACTTATATCTACGTCAATAAGTTGATGTATTATTATTATTTGTTTTAACTGCACTCAAACCCGTCTCAAATAGTCACCCATGGTAAGGTTCGAAACTGGCATCTGTCCACTACAACAGGTATTTAACATTAAACTTAAGTTAATAACATCTAGCTTTTAAATACACACATACGTCTGCTTAAGGCAGCGTCTATCACTAACTTACCAGACACTTTCTTCCCAATTTGTACCATCAGTTCTTCCCTACCAAACATTTTGAATCAAGGTGGATGACCTCGCTTCGTTCTGGTCAACTCCTTGATATGCGTTACATATGGATTACATATTCACCTTTGTAGCTCGACATGCTAGAAGTACACAGCACAAAAATAAAATTGTTCACATGTAATGGATGTGTGTGCGTTAGCGTGCATTACAACACAGATAAACTGTTCACTGCTACCATGTGTAATTATAAGATTGCGTTATCAAAGTGAAAAACTCAAAGAAACTGTTCATTGCTACCTTACCATGTGCATATAAGAGCCGATGCAATGGCTTCACTTTTTCAAGCGAAACTTCAACATGTATGCATTTTGTGTAACAAAGTATACTACATGGCAGATTTGTCCTTTCTGTTATTAGTTGCAGCCACTTTTTGCACAAAACACGTTGAGATATAGCTGGAATAATTACGTGAAAGTAGATAGAAAAGGCAATTTTGTGAATATGCGTTTCTTTTTCCTTTCAGTATATAATGTATATACTGCACACTTAATTCCACGTAATATTCCAGAGAAACCCCAAGATGTTTTGTAAAAGCAGGGGTCGCAGCTAAGGAAAGAACACACCTGTACTGTTGTAGACATTTTAATCACAGTACAGTTTGTAACACGAAATTCATAAGTATTGAAATTCCGATTTGAAATTTGAGCCATTTGATGTAAGGAGATTGCACAATTTTACATACTAAGTTTGCTTGAGCCAAATGTGTATTCTATCAATAATGGAACTTGCTAATGTAGCCATGTACCATTCGATTAACAGCAGCATATTATACATACAATATACAGCGGAAATTTTCGAGTTGCGTTTTCTTTTCCTTTAGTATATTTCAGACCAGACTTTAATTTACGGCAACCAACTTCGTGTAAAGCAACGTTATTGTAGTAAGTAATAAAACATTATATATTCTGTGATGAATTATAGAAATTTCCCAGTTTGAGAAAATCTATAATATATCTCTTCTGTGCTATCTCGCCTAGTGTGCAATATAGCACAGTAGCCAGATTTTAGGAACTACTTTCTTAGCAGGTTGAAGAACTGTTAAAAACTTCTGAATCTGAAAAAGTAAATGGTCCTGAAATGCCCATGCAACCAAAAAATGCTGGAAATGCCCCCTGAACCCCAGCCATCATCGTCTCCAGGACGATTCCAGCCTGTGCCTGACGTCACGATATTTATGTATTATTGTCGCCAAAGGAGTGACAGAAGAAGGAATACTTGTGTCAATAGACGATTGGAAAGAAATTCATCTCAGAATATATTATATATAGTGTAATTAACATTGTTGTCATGATACTGGACATAATTCCCTCGCGAGAAAGATTCTTGCGATATAGAAACGAGTGCGCTTGGATTCTTGCGATATAGAAACGAGTGAGCAAGCGCATTCGTTTCTATATCGCAAGAATCTTTATCACTCGGGAATTATTTCCAGTATCACAACAACAATGTTAATTAAACTCTATATATGTGTTGCTAGTAGCCTGTTTGACATTCAGCCTATAAAGGGTAGTTCTAAAGAACTGGTCGGCCCGGTGTCAGTATAATGTGACTGGATGGGGTATCATGCCATGTGTCTACGGCGTGGTATTACGGCAGCACTGTAAAGCTGATCATTGAGCTAGCTCCCTGTTACAAGTAGACACCTTCGCGATAAAGCTGATCATTGAGCTAGCTCCCTGTTACAAGTAGACACCGTCGCGATAAAGCTGATCATTGAGCTAGCTCCCTGTTACAAGTAGACACCGTCGCGACAAAGCTGATCATTGAGCTAGCTCTCTGTTACAAGTAGACACCGTCGCGATAAAGCTGATCATTGAGCTAGCTCCCTGTTACAAGTAGACACCGTCGCGACAAAGCTGATCATTGAGCTAGCTCTCTGTTACAAGTAGACACCGTCGCGATAAAGCTGATCATTGAGCTAGCTCCCTGTTACAAGTAGACACCGTCGCGATAAAGCTGATCATTGAGCTAGCTCTCTGTTACAAGTAGACACCGTCGCGATAAAGCTGATCATTGAGCTAGCTCCCTGTTACAAGTAGTCACCGTCGCGATAAAGCTGATCATTGAGCTAGCTCCCTGTTACAAGTAGACACCGTCGCGATAAAGCTGATCATTGAGCTAGCTCCCTGTTACAAGTAGTCACCGTCGCGATAAAGCTGATCATTGAGCTAGCTCTCTGTTACAAGTAGTCACCGTCGCGATAAAGCTGATCATTGAGCTAGCTCCCTGTTACAAGTAGACACCGTCGCGATAAAGCTGATCATTGAGCTAGCTCCCTGTTACAAGTAGACACCGTCGCGATAAAGCTGATCATTGAGCTAGCTCCCTGTTACAAGTAGTCACCGTCGCGATAAAGCTGATCATTGAGCTAGCTCTCTGTTACAAGTAGACACCGTCGCGATAAAGCTGATCATTGAGCTAGCTCTCTGTTACAAGTAGTCACCGTCGTGATAAAGCTGATCATTGAGCTAGCTCTCTGTTACAAGTAGACACCGTCGCGATAAAGCTGATCATTGAGCTAGCTCTCTGTTACAAGTAGACACCTCGCGATAAAGCTGATCATTGAGCTAGCTCCCTGTTACAAGTAGACACCGTCGCGATAAAGCTGATCATTGAGCTAGCTCCCTGTTACAAGTAGACACCTCGCGATAAAGCTGATCATTGAGCTAGCTCCCTGTTACAAGTAGACACCGTCGCGATAAAGCTGATCATTGAGCTAGCTCCCTGTTACAAGTAGACACCGTCGTGATAAAGCTGATCATTGAGCTAGCTCCCTGTTACAAGTAGACACCGTCGTGATAAAGCTGATCATTGAGCTAGCTCTCTGTTACAAGTAGTCACCGTCGCGATAAAGCTGATCATTGAGCTAGCTCTCTGTTACAAGTAGACACCGTCGCGATAAAGCTGATCATTGAGCTAGCTCTCTGTTACAAGTAGACACCGTCGCGATAAAGCTGATCATTGAGCTAGCTCTCTGTTACAAGTAGACACCGTCGCGACATAGCTGATCATTGAGCTAGCTCCCTGTTACAAGTAGACACCGTCGTGATAAAGCTGATCATTGAGCTAGCTCCCTGTTACAAGTAGACACCGTCGCGATAAAGCTGAAAGATTGTTAAGTAAGGGGTTGTTGCAATATTCTGGTACTAGCTTCATTTAAAAGGGCTTTAAAATCCCATATATACATACATACATGCAAACATGCATACAATTGCATGTACGTGCGTGCATGCGTCGTAAATGTAGTTCTAAATAAAAATCGTGTATGGCGGTGGGATTTTGCGCGGGTACGTTATGTTTCATAAACCTATACTTTTCATTATTGTGTTTATCGTGTTCTACAACAATTATCTAGAACCACTTCTACCATTACCACTAGAAGATATTTACATAGCATCTACAAATTATGTCTGTACACCATAAAAGCTAACTACTTGTACGACTGGGAGACATTTGAATAACGTTCAAATGGGATAAATCCTTAACAGTCTGGCGTCTTCCCCATAAATGACGTTCAATATTTCAGACAGGCCTTTCAATGCGTCTTACTGCCGTGATCCATCCTCAATCGACCCTGGGTCAATACGATGTTTTTATCATCCATCTTTTAAACAAATTGGAACAGCTCATAGAAGCAATCCTACCCAATCCAATTACTAGCTTTGGCAGAAATTCCAAGCGTTTGACTGTCATATTCAATTATATGGAAAATATTAGATGCTTCTTCCTTATGAATTTTGTGGGCATATCAACCCGAGTCGATATGAGTTATGATCCAGGCAAAAATCAAACTTAATCAAACCATTACTAATTACGTTTACTTGTTGGACGGCTTGGCGATCAATCACGGTCTCGTTTGTTGAATTGGGAAATGTTATATATCTATCTTGCAGATTTCCAGTTAATAGTTTCCTCCATAGTTTGCATCTTCAAGTATTGATTTGTTTTTATATATTGCATAAAGTGAACAGAAAAGGACATGGCATGTAAATGAGTAGCTTCAATTAATAAAGGGAACCGGGCGTAATGTACTTCAACGAAACTTCTCCATTTCACTTTTTATACTTTTCTCTAAAAAAGAACATGCACAGATTATTTTCATTCTGACGCATTTAAAAAAGAAAAGAACAAAATAAATCAGTGATAGAAATAATTATTGTTGTTTAAACATGTTTTTGATCATGCAAAAGGATGTTTTACAATACAGCAGGTATCTGGGTGCAGTAGAAAAGTAATTACAGTAGACGACACACCAGAAATCTGTGTACACTAAACAACACACCAGCTATCTGCATACAATAGACAACACACCAGCTATATGCGTACAGTTGAAAACACACCAGAAATATGCGTACAGTAGACAACTAAGCCAACACACCAGATACCTGCGTAGAGTAGACAATTAAGCCAACACACCAGATATCTGCGTTCGGTAGACAACTTAGCCAAAACACCAGATACCTGCGTACAGTAGACAACTAAGCCAACACACCAGATATATGCGTACAGTAGACAACTAAGCCAACACACCAGATATCTGCGTACAGTAGACAACTAAGCCAACACACCAGATATATGCGTACAGTAGACAACTAAGCAAAGACACACCGGATACCTGCGTACAGTAGACAACTAAGCCAACACACCAGATTTATGCGTACAGTAGACAACTAAGCCAACACACCAGATATATGCGTACAATAGACAACTAAGCCAACACACCAGATATATGCGTACAGTAGACAACTAAGCCAACACACCAGATATCTGCGTACAGCAAAAACTAAGCCAATACAACAGATATATGTGTACAGTAGACAACTTAGCCAACACACCAGATATATGCGTACAGTAGACAACTAAGCCAACACATCATATACCTGCGTACAGTAGACAACTAAGCCAACACACCAGATATCTGCGTACAGCAGTCAACTAAGCCAATACAGCATATATATGTGTACAGTAGACAACTTAGCCAACACACCAGATATCTGCGTACGGTAGACAACTTAGCCAAAACACCAGATATCTGCGTACAGTAGACAGCTCACGAGATATCTGCGTACATTAGACAACTAAGCCAACACACCAGACACATCCGCACATTAGACAACATAACATATATCTGCGTACAGACTTCACGCCAGATATCTGCGTACAGTAGACAACTAAGCCAACACAACAGATATTTGCATACAGTAGACAACTACGCCAATACATTAAATATCTGCATACAGTAGACAACTAAGCCAACACACCAGCTATCTGCCTTTAGCAGACAATTAAGCCACACACCAGATATCTGCGTGCAGTAGACAACTACGCCAATACTCCAGATATATGCATACAGTAGACAACTAAGCCAAGACACCAGATATCTGCATACAGCAGACAGCTAAGCCAAGACACCAGCTATCTGAGTACAGTAGACAACACACCATATATCTACATACAGTAGAAAACACACCATATGTCTGCGTGCAGTAGACATCACACCATATGTCTGCGTCCAGTAGACAACACACCATATGTATGCGTTCAGTATACAACTAAGTCAACACAGCAGATATCTCCGAACAGTAAGACAACAAAGCCAACAAACCAGATATCTGCGTACAGTAGAAAACTAAGACAACACACCATACATCTGCGTATATTAAACAACTAAGCCAGCACACCAAATACCTGCATACAGTACACAACCCACCATATTCTGCGTACATTAAACAACTAAGCCAGCACACCAAATACCTGCATACAGTACACAACCCACCATATTCTGCGAACACCAGATATCAATGTACAGTAGACAACACACCAGATATCTGCGTACAGTAGTCAACTAAGCGAACACACCAGATTGATGCGTATAGTAGACAACACACTATATGTCTGCGTACAATAGACAACACACCAGATATATGCGTATAGTAGACAACACAGTAGATATATAGGTGCAGTAGATAACACAGCAGATATGTGCGTACAGTAGTCAACACACAAGCTATCTGCGTACAGTAGACAACACACCAGATATATGCGTACAGTAGGCATCTAAGCAAACACCATATATATGCGTACAGTAGACAACCCAACAGATATATGCGTACGGTAGGCAAGTAAGCGAACACATCACATATATGCATGCAGTAGAAAACACACCAGATATCTGCGTACAGTAGGCATCTAAGTGTACACAGCAGAGATATGCGTACAGTAGACAACACAACAAATATCTGCGTAGAGTTGACAACACAACGGATATATGCGTACAGTAGACAACACACCAGATATATGCGTACAGTAGACAACACATCAGATATCTGCGTACAGTAGGCAAATAAGCAAACACACCAGATATATGCGTACAGTAGACAACACACCAGATATCGGCTTACAGTAGGCAACTAAGCGAACACACCAGATATATGCGTACAGCAGACACACAACCAATATCTGCGTACAGTAGACAACACACCAGATATCTGCGTGCAGTAGACACCACTTCAGATTACTGCGTACAGTAGACAACAAACTAGATATCTGCGTACAGTAGACAGCACTCCAGATATATGCGTACAGTAGACACCACACCAGATATATGCGTACAGTAGACAACACACCAGATATATGCGTACAGTAGACAATACACCAGATATATGCGTAGAGTAGACAACGCTCCAGATATATGCGTACAGTAGTCAATACACCAGATATATACGTACAGTAGACAACATACCAGGTATCTGCGTACAGTAGACAATACACCATATATATGCATACAGTAAACAACGCACTAGATATATGCGTACAGTTGACAACACACCGGATATATGCGTACAGTAGACGACAGTCCAGATGTATGCGTCCATTAGTCAAAATACTAAATATATGCGTACAGTAGACAACACACCAGATATCTGCGTGCAGTAGACAACACTCTAGATATCTGCGTACAGTTAGACAACACACCAGATATATGCTTTCAGTAGACAACACTCCAAATATCTGCGTACTATAGACAACACTCCAGATATATGCGTACATAAGTCAACACATCGGATATATGCGTACAGTAGATAACCCACCAGATATATGCGTACAGTAGTCAACACACAATATATATACGTAGAGTAGACAACACTAGAGATATATGCATACAGTAGTCAACACATTAGATATCTGCGTAGAGTATACAACACCCCAGGTATCTGCGTACTGTAGACACACACCAGATGTATGCGTACAGTAGACAACACTCCAGATATATGGGTAAAGTAGTCAACACACCAGATATCTTCGTACAGTAGGCAACTAAACGAACACACCAGACATATGCGTACAGTAGACAACTAAGCGAACACATAAGATATATGCGTACAGTAGACAACATACCAGATATATGCGTACAGTAGTCAACTCACCAGATATCTTCGTACAGTAGGCAACTAAACGAACACACCAGATATATGCGTACAGTATACAACACACCAGATATCTGCTAACAGTAGTCAACACACCAGTTAAAAGCGTACAGTAGACAACACACCAGATATCTCCGTACAGTAGACAACACACCAGATATATGCGTACAGTAGGCAACTAAGCGAACACACCAGATATATGCGTACAGTAGACAACCCACCAGATATCTGCTTACAGTAGGCAACTAAACGAACACACCAGATATATGCGTACAGTAGACAACACACCTGATATCTGCTTACTATGGGCAACTAAACGAACACACCAGATATATGCGTACAGCAGACAACACAACCACTATCTGCGTACAGTAGACAACACACCAGATATCTGCGTGCAGTAGAAAACACTCCAGATTACTGCGTACAGTAGACAACACACTAGATATCTGCGTACAGTAGACAACACTCCAGATATCTGGGTACAGTAGACACCACACCAGTTATATGCGTACAGTAGACGACACACCAGACATATACGTACAGTAGGCAATACACCAGATATATGCGTAGAGTAGACAACACTCTAGACTCTACAGTAGACAACTAAGCGAACACACCAGATATATGCGTAAAGTAGACACCACACCATATATATGCGTGCAGTAGGCAACACTCCAGATATATGCGTACAGTAGTCAACACACCAGATATATGCGTACAGTAAACAGCGCACCAGATATATGCGTACAGTTGACAACACAACGGATATATCACTACAGTAGACAACACTCCAGATATATGCATACAGTAATCAACACACAAGATATCTGCGTACAGTAGACAACACTCCAGATATCTGCGTACAGTTAAACACACCAAATATCTGCTTTCAGTAGACAACACTCCAAATATATGCGTACAGTAGACAACACACCAGTTATATGCGTACAGTAGACAACACACCCGATATATGCGTACGGTAGACACCACACCAGATATAGCTTGCAGTAGACAACACTCCAGATATATGCGTACATTAGTCAACACATCAGATATATTCGTAGAGTAGACAACACACCAAATATATGCGTACAGTATACAACACACCAGATATATGCGTACAGTAGTCAACACACCAGATATATGCGTACAGTAGAAAAATGCGCCGATAAGTAGATACATCTACCTGCCTTCAGTAGAATCGTTGTGAATTTGATGAATTTTATAAAAAATATTAAAGAAATTTGTCTTTCAAAATGATGTGAATTAACATTTTAATATGATACATATAGCGCTTGTACATATTCCAGTCTGAATCTATTTTTAGAAAGTCTTGTAATGCTTAACTCCGCCCACGAATGCCGCCATCTTGAAATTCGGACAAACAATCGCAGAAGTCGTAGCATAACGAACGATGGATTGATCTACTTTACAGTTTTCATATACTTAATTGTGCTTAATATATATACTCAACATGGTCACAACAAAACATTCTGCTGGGGAGAGTGCAAAAGTGATTCAAGAACGGGGGATATGCGAGAAATCTATTTCATTGGGTTCGGGAATGTTTTTCCAAAGCCAGACAAGAACGAGAAAAGTGTCTCCGATGGGTAGAAAGATGTGGCCGGAAATATGTCACGTTAGGCAACGTGAAAAGGGATACCTACATATGTTCTCTTAATTTTTGTTGGTGGAAATGGTCCTGCGGAAGAAAATCCGGACCCGATTAAATGTGGGAAGCAGGTAATTTGACTTTTGTTTACAGTGCTTTATAAACCGAAAGTAGTAACGCGTATAAATTCGGATGTAGTAGTACCCGGATAAAATACATCGTAGATGATCACTATTTAAAACATGCGAAACGAACAGAGTGTCGTGTCTCTACAGAAAAGGTGTGTTATCTCAATATATGCAAGCTAAATGAAAGTAAATTGTTTTTACTATATTTACATGTGTGAAATTAAAAGTAAATTTGGGTTTGCTGTTTGTATTTTTAGCTGCTATACCGCCCGTGTTCGTTGGAAACTCGGGTTAATTTTGTAATTAATGTTTGTATAAACTGACTGTAAATGAATAATGTTGTATCTTGTTAATTCTCGCATACAGACACGAGTTATTCAGGGGTTGATATTAGGTCAACTACTGTTTATACCATACTAGCTTGTGCTTATTATACAAACCTGCTTTATATTTTATTACCACTATTCTTAATGAAATACTGTTTCTATACAGTATATCAGAAGTAATATCAGCAATGTTTTGAATTAAGTTTTAAATTGTATTGCAGGTTACCAGGAAAAGACCTGTAGGAGGCCACTTTACACCGCAGGAAGAGGCAGCGACCAAAGACATTGCTAAACACAGAATTTATGTTGAACGCTCAATTTAAAGAATGAAAAAATTCAAACGTCTTCAAAAAATAATTCCTCAGAAGCTCCAGCCTGTCTTTTCGCAATTTGTTTTTGTGATAGGTTGTCTAGTGAACTTTCAAACGCCTCTTGTCAAGTAAAGTCCAGACTCTATTGTGCCCATCGCGTCAGGTATACCTTGACGTGTTCGTTGGCGGACGGACTATAAACCTTAGAATTACACACACACACACGCCTCTTGTCAAGTGAATTGTATTTAAATAAAACATGTCGGTATATGATCAAAATGTAGAGCAGCCACTGTGAACAAACATATTTGAAAAGGATTAAAAGGCTTTAATCCTTTTTAAATATGTTTTTCACAAACTGATCGATAGAAACATACTTAGTGGCTGCTTCTGTCGATCAGTTTGTTTTTCACAAACTGATCGACAGAGACATACTTAGTGGCTGCTCTACATTTTTCAACGTGACATTGATAAGTGTTGTAAATGAGTAAGTTTTCTTAATGAATAATGTTATTAAAAAAGATTCATGCAAGAAACTTAGACTTTCTTTTTTTTGTATACTGTTTTGTTTCACTTATTCTTGGACAGTTTAAAGGAACACATACACGCCAATCTTGATTTTTTTAAAAACGTGTGGCACCCCGTATTAATTATAATAAAAGTATAAAGCATATTGTTTTTGCATATTACTAACTGTTGATTACATTCACCAATAACATATTCCTATGGAAGTATAACAAGGAAAAGTTGAAAAAATAAAATTGCATTTTAGTATAAATGCAAACAGATTTATCGAGTCAAAATAATACTGGATTAATAATCGAGCGGCTAATTTTAACGGCTAATTATAACATGTTTAGCCCCGTGTGGTTCCCGGGCACCCCGTTTGGTTACGGGGCAAATAATAGGGCCACTGCAGATCCCTTTTTTTATCTCTATGTACATGGAGGATGAGCCTGGCATGTTCATGTCTGTTAGGCGCCATATAACCTTTCATGTGTTGGTGCGCCTTAAAACACAATTCAATTAACATGTTTAATGCTTGAAATACAAGACTTCAAGATTTCCATGTGTCCTTTTAAGTATCGTAAACAAATCATTATTGATTGATTTGATTCTATTTGAACTGCCTACAACACATTTCAGGTCATACAGATATCTCTCGCTCCCATCATGCCCATAATGGAGGAATAATGGTAGTTAGCTGGTTCTTAAACTTGTCAAAGCTTTCGTTGATAAAAAGAATCGGACAAAGTTTGATAAAGATCAATGCAAAATGAAAATACTCGAGTGTTAATAACAAAAGTTAACGGACGGACAACATGCTATTCCCTAAGCTCTCCCGGCTTTTGGTCAGTAGAGCTGAAAAGGAAGAAAAGACAGCAATACCGTTAACGTGTTGTGTGACTTGCTTACGACTGTCTTCCCTGACCGATAACTGAACTTGCATCTCGGCCAAACATTTTTCAATTGAAATCAATATAAACGCAAGTACTACTCAACAACCAGTTAAAAGTTACAATTTTTTTTATTTGTTGTCAGTAAAAGCATATAAGATATACATATTAACAAAAACATATCATAACAAATTCAACAATAGACAAGTTACCAATATTAAGCAAGGAAAAAATGGATTTAAAACAACTTGAGCAAGAGTAGTTTTAAGTGACACAGTATAAAGTTTAATGTTTTTGCATATATATATATATAATTATTACTATTCTTCAATTAACTATAGAAAATTAAAAACATAAACTGAATTGTATATATGCAAGGCTGGTCTAAGTCAAAATGATACTGGTTTAATAAATTGATACACCAATTTTGATACTTCATAGAAACTTCCAAGATTGTCATGTGTCCATTTATGATCGAAAAATCATGGTATGGCGCATCAGTGATCAATTTAAAAGTCATGACGAAAGATATGAACATGTAATGCTAGTTTAAACATAAATCTAGATGCATCAATTTTGAAAAAGGATTGGGATGAATGTCATCATTTAAAGTTGCTTCCGAGGTTAAAAAAGTCATATAGCTCCAAGGAATGAACATTTGACGTACTCATTTTAACGCTAAAAACAAAAGATAAAAGAGTTTAAAATTCGATTTTATGGCACCGAGTTATTTTATTTTCACTCCGTTTAACGCTATAACAAAACGTTTTATTTGCTTTACATACATACGATATACGGGCACTTTCTTCTAAAACCCAGAACCGGCTATCTACAGCTAAATATCAGCCTAATATTGTAGGATAAAGATACATACTGCATTATGTATTGTTAAAATTTGTACAGTTACATCGTACAAAACATTCACTCGATACGATGCCATAACCTTGTCTTTGACGAAGTAATGACCTTGCTTCGCACAGTCTTGCATTTTTTGTACATGTCCATTTTCAAAGAATGTCAGTCCCTTTTTTAATGGCTTAGCAGTATGAAGATCTTCAATGTCCTCAGCTTCATCCTCGCTCTCATTCAATATCAAACTTGTATTGATAAATTGCACCGACTCTACTATGTGGTGATGTATGTGGCCCTTGTTTAAATGTTTGGGCATTTCTGCTGCATGGCCAGGAAATTTTCTCCAACCGTTATATGGCAGAAATGGAACATTCGATGATGATGGTGCTGTCAGTTTAACGGATTCGTTTTTCAAACTATACCACTTTCCGCCATCAACACTTATGGATAAGCTTTTGTCTTCCCCTGCAGCTATGCAGCTATGTACCCTGAAAATATATTGAAAAATAAACAAATAATTAAGTGAGTGTATCTGCTGACAAAAATAAATACTGTTGTAAGATCAAACATTTAGACAATCACATGTTTACCCAAGCCGAAAGTATACGTCAATTTAAAACCAGCATTACGTTTTCCCCGTTTACATATGTATACATGGGTGGGTGGGGTAACATTTATTGTTACATTCGTCATTAACTCGTTTCGTGCTTTAAAAATATTGGAGGCGGGTATATATTGTCATAATCGTAAGATTGGTTTACATCATTTATAATCACAATATATAATCTTGGTTCGTATAAACACAATATCAATCGATTTAAAAAGCATTATGACTGTTGTCAAGAGCCGAAGAAAGTTGTTTACAACAGACTTGTTTTCCTCACCTTTTCAGCATCTTAGATCTGTCGCCTGTTTTAGGAAGTCCTCGGCATTCTAGCCATCTCAATAACTGTGTATTCGAATGTTTTTCAACCTATTCGTACTTAAATTTAGCCCCAGGTATATCTTTTTCTTCGAGAGTGACAACTATATAAACGCATCGCTAGCTGCCATTGTTCTCTGTTTGTCCGAAATATCGATCACGTGATAGACTGTACTATTTTTAGCATATGACCGCATAGTCTGTGACGTTGCAGAAGAGGGATATCGTACAAGCGCTATATATACAACAATGCATTCACATACACTTAATTAAGCTCTGCTCTGTTAATTAAATTCGAATGCAGATTTAGCACGTAGGCAATTGTTCTGGTACGTCCGTAAATACTAGAAGTATATGTATTTATGTTCATTTGAATGATGATTTACTCTGTACAAGTCAATAACATATGTGTTCTGCTCTGTTCTGTATTTTATCTATTCACTATTAGTTTTTCAATGTTAAACTATTTTATTTTTCAAAAACAATTATTATATTTGCTATTACTTCATATTTGTCGCACGCTAAGCAGACAAGCGAAGTAACTGTGTTAAGCAACTTAACTGTTAAATGAGTGAGTTAGTGCGGAGTTAACTTTCTTCACGAAAATAATTTACCACAATAATATTTACACATTCAGAACGAACTATGAGTTTGTCATTTATAGCCTAGTCTCCCCCACAAGATACAAAATCAGCCCGGATCGGAGCCAGAGATAAAATCTTGATACAGTTACAATCTCACCAGGTAGCAGCCTTTTAATGACCCCTAACAAATTAACTGCAATAAAAGTAGCCAGTGCTAATGTGGGACAGCTGGCATCTCTAAGAGGCTCATTCTGCAGCAGAAACAATAGTTCGAGTATAAATGGACACTATCATGAAATAAAACAATGTACTTGATGAAAATTCAGTTTATTTTATATATAGTGTTACTAGCACAGACTTATTTAATACAAATGGAAATTGTATCAGTTGCTTTAAAATGAGAAAAATATTGTTTTACTTACTAATAGTATACAACAACTTAGATTGTATTTTTGATAATTGTATTTTGCTGTCAAATCTTTGACAGTTCTCAGGAATTATAATATTATCAAAAATAAGTACACTTTGTAGTAATATAGTATAAATCTATTGATGTACGTAATGTTCATGCATATTTAGAAACCCTTATTGTCACATCAATATATATACTTAAAACCCTCATTTCACCACATCAATATATATAACCTTCATTTAACCACATCAATATAATTATATACTCGAGGGCTTAAAAAACCCATCAGAAACAACAGATTATATCAAAGTTTAAAGGGACACACGGCAATCTTTTTTTTTTAAACTCGCGGTGTCCCATTAGTTTTTCTACATTATTTGCATTTGTTCAATTATTAATATTAATTATGAGAAGAGTATAAAGAAAACTCTTTTTGCAAATCACTAACTGTTGATTATATTGTACCAATAATATATTTCAGCCTATGAAAATATAAAAAGATAAATTGAAAACTCAAAATTGCATTGAATTATATGCATGCAGGTTTAAAGTCAAATGATCTTTATTAATAAATTGAATCGCCAATTGTAATGCTTGATAAAAACTCAACAAGATTGCCATGTGTCCCTTTAATATCTTATATTAAAATCAGTTGTGGGTATAAATCATTTCATATTCACTTCATCAAATGAAACTCTCAAAATTGATTACCGGTATTGAGAAAAACGTTTTTTAATAAGTGTTTTTGACAATTTAAAAGGTCGAGACCTTAGTTTAACTGTTGCATGTAAATGATATTGAAACTATATACACGAGGTGTTTTTAAGCTCATTGAATATATGTTTGTTTGCTATTGTCACATTTTACAAACTATTCTGTATTCTATAGATATGACTTGTTGAAGTGTTAAATAAAGCAATCACAAATAAAGTTACATGTATTAAATACACATACATGATCATGCTTTTTGTAAGTAAAAAGACAATATGTCATACACTATGTATGATTCTATAACGTATATGCAGGAGTGGATCTAGGATTTTCGAATATTTTAGTTATAATCACATGTAAAACGCTCAATTAAATCATCTAATCAAGATTCTAGGTAAGTGAAAGAAGACAATGTGACACACACAATACATGTATCTATAATGTATCTGCATGGGCGGATCTAAAATGTTCCATTTGTTGGAGGATATGAATTGCTAAGTGTTAAAATAGCTATAGCAATGCACTAATGAAGATTGTGGGCAATTGTAACGAAATACAAGTCAACTATACATCAACTAAACATGCATCTATGCCCTGTATATGTATATACAGGGGGCGTATATTAAGGATTTGCAATTTCCTTGTGGCGGAGCCTGGGGGTATTTTGAGGAAATGGGATGCGGGTTCTTTATCTTTACACGTCCCGTAACAATGACATGTTATGTTATATTACATCTAAGTAATTGGTCATTTCATCGTATCGACTTTGGTGTCGATGTTAAGGGGCGTTTTCTTCGTAATTCTCTTTGCGGTGTTGTGTCAAGCTGACGTTTTTTTGAAGAGGCTTTGACTGGTGCAAAACATGGCAATTCTTCAAAACTCTCAAAATGACTTTCCTGCCCAAAGTTATACTCTATCTCATTTGAAGAGTTTTTGAAAAGGCAGTTATTTTCAAGAAATTGGGAGTTACTGCGTCATGTATCCCAACAGTTTCAAGATACACTATTTGTAAGTGTACAAGTTCACCAAGTCTCTCGATGGCAGATTCAGGCGGTAGCATATGTGTATGTGTAGACTCATCATTATGTGAACACTAAATATGAACGAAAAACACAAATGTACTCTTTATAACATCTTGTAACTTGTTGTCAGAGATGTAACTATTTACCTCAAATCTCTGGTTTCATAATCAAGTCTCAGTATCATCGCACAACACACTCAACTCTGTGGATGCTTATCAGTGAGAAGTAATAAAACATGGTTGGGCAATGCTGGCCAGGCAATTTATCATGGTCATTAAAAAGTGTTTATATGGACAACCTGCTGGGGGAATAACAGTACTGGTAATGTGGTAATGTTTATGATAGCAATGAATATCTGTTTTTTTTGGTCTGATCTGTACCTTGTACGTAGGACTGTACTACAGCGTACCATGTGTTTGTACCGTAGGTTTGGTTGTAGAACCCTTACACTCTCCCACAGCGTACTATGTGTTTGTACCATACTACATGTATGGTTGTAGAACCCTTACACACTCCCACAGCGTACTATGTGTTTGTACCGTAGGTTTGGTTATAGAACCATTACACTCTACCACAGCGTACTATGTGTTTGTACCGTACTCCGTGTATGGTTGTAGAACCCTTACACACTCCCACAGCGTACTATGTGTTTGTACCGTACTCCGTGTATGGTTGTAGAAACCTTACACTCGCACACAGCGTACTATGTGTTTGTACCGTACTCCGTGTATGGTTGTAGAACCCTTACACACTCCCACAGCGTACTATGTGTTTGTACCGTACTCCGTGTATGGTTGTAGAAACCTTACACTCGCACACAGCGTACTATGTGTTTGTACCGTACTCCGTGTATGGTTGTAGAACCCTTACACACTCCCACAGCGTACTATGTGTTTGTACCGTACTCCGTGTATGGTTGTAGAAACCTTACACACTCCCACAGCGTACTATGTGTTTGTACCGTACTCCGTGTATGGTTGTAGAAACCTTACACTCGCACACAGCGTACTATGTGTTTGTACCGTACTCCGTGTATGGTTGTAGAACCCTTACACACTCCCACAGCGTACTATGTGTTTGTACCGTACTCCGTGTATGGTTGTAGAAACCTTACACTCGCACACAGCGTACTATGTGTTTGTACCGTACTCCGTGTATGGTTGTAATAACCTTACACTCGCACACAGCGTACTATGTGTTTGTACCGTACTCCGTGAATGGTTGTAGAAACCTTACACTCGCACACAGCGTACTATGTGTTTGTACCGTACTCCGTGTATGGTTGTAGAACCCTTACACACTCCCACAGCGTACTATATGTTTGTACCGTACTCCGTGTATGGTTGTAGAAACCTTACACACTCCCACAGCGTAATATGTGTTTGTACCGTATGTTTGGTTATAGAACCATTACACTCTACCACAGCGTACTATGTGTTTGTACCGTACTCCGTGTATGGTTGTAGAACCCTTACACACTCCCACAGCGTACTATGTGTTTGTACCGTACTCCGTGTATGGTTGTAGAAACCTTACACACTCCCACATCGTACTATGTGTTTGTACCGTACTCCGTGTATGGTTGTAGAACCCTTACACACTCCCACAGCGTACTATGTGTTTGTACCGTACTCCGTGTATGGTTGTAGAACCCTTACACACTCCCACAGCGTATTATGTGTTTGTACCGTACTCCGTGTATGGTTGTAGAAACCTTACACTCGCACACAGCGTACCATGTGTTTGTACCGTACTCCATTTATGGTTGTAGTACACTTGCACTCTACCACAGCGTACAATGTGTTTGTACCGTAATACATGTTTGGTTGTAGAACCCTTACACTCTCCCACAATGTACCAAATGTTTGTACCGTACTCCATGTATGGTTATAGAACACTTGCACACTGCATGTGTCATAGGTGCTATATTTCCATAAAATAACGTCTTAAGAAAATATAGTGGTGTTTTATTATCTGTTAGTAACCATCATATACTTCCTATATTATCCATATATTACACAGTATATCCCTGCAAAATAATTTTCGTAGTTTGTAATGCGTAGGACTAACAGGTAAAATATTATTAACACCTTAATCGCACGTTGCCTATACCTTACTTCTACCTTACCTGTAATAATCCTTTGTGCGTAATAATCCTTTGTGCGTAATAATCCTTAGTGCGTAACAACTTGCGATCTTCACTTGGTGATTGGAAATAACGTATATATGTTTTTCACAAACATGTACTTTATTCTTATTATTTATTAAATCACATTTACAACATCTATTGCCTTATTTCATGTGTCAATGTTACAATGAACTAAGAAAAAAATATATTAAAAGATATTACCGCCAGAGGCCATCTATGTTCAAATATATAGAATTGATGAAAACTTCAAACAATGATATATTACTAAATTTAGCGAGGTATATAAAATGTGCTTTAAATGTCAGATTTTCTATTTTGAATGCTTAGTATAAATATAATATACTCTGTTTACGTGACTTTGTTATATTCGTATATTGTATATATGTTTTGAATGACGATGTACTTTGTACAAGTCTAAATAAAATATCTGTTCTGTTCCTTATTTCATAATATGCATTAACATGTTGTAAGGAATTGTTGATTTAACTTGGTTTAAATATGTTCATTGTAAACCCCTTTGTTGTGGAAAAGACTGTCGGCCATTTTATTGTATATGTAAACAAACACAATTGATGATTGGAAATTGCTGGCATAACGTATATATGTATTTCACACACATGTACTTTATTCTTATTATTTATTTAAGAAATAATAAATACGCACCTGTATTGTATCGGTGAATAAAATACAGTTAGGAGTTCGGACGATTAGTAATTAAACGCACGACTGATTTAATTACTCGCATCCGACTAACGGTATCTTATTCACCGATAAAATACAGATACGTATTTATTATTTCGATTCTAACACAACAATAACCCCATTGTTTACGCTATTGTGGGGGCACTATATATTATCTCGGAGGTCAGGGTAATCAGGCTGCTATGTTTACAGGTCGTTCCATTGGGTGACACCGTATGCAAAATTCTGCGCGGTACAGTATGTTTAAATACAGTAGTAGTCACGTGACAAACAATTAAGTCATTGCTTACGTCATACACCATGCGCTGTATGACGTCAAACGTTCTCAGCTTGTTCCAGATGCTTATTAATATTATGTGTACTGTCATCTAGTCTGATGCATATGATGGGTTTATATCGGGTGGGGTGTGTGTGTGTGGTGATGGTGGTGGTGGTGGTGGTGGGGGGGGGGGGGGGGGGGGGGGGAAGGAGTGAGGGTGCAAGAATTGGGAGCATGGCAAGTTTGTTGTAATTAACATTTCATTAAAATTACTGTTGAGTTTGTCTTCGTGACGTATGTTTACTAAGTGAGGTCATGTAACGTGGCGCTTCCAACGGATGAAATATACGCGGGGAATTAATGGAACAGCCGTATTTTATCGTAGACTAACATAGTATTACAGTTTTAAAGAAACTGAAAATTGAAAGTTGTCTCTCTTCTTTGTGTATATGAAAGACTGCGCAGGTCGTGTTAGAATAAAGCATATTTACAACATATATTGCCGAATCGTCGGAAAGGTGTCGAATCGTCAGTATATATAACCCGACGAGAACCCACAAGTAAATATAAAGATTGGGAAGCCCGATATAGTAAAGAGCTACCCCGGCGACACATGTTTGGTTGTAAAACCCTTACACTCTCCCACAGTGTACCAAGTGTTTGTACCGTACTCCATGTTTGGTTGTAGAACCCTTGCACTATAAACTCTAATTTTCCTAACTCACTGCTTATATGCTTGAACGTGGGCGTGTGGCTCCAACAAACTGTTTTAACATGACGACAAACACGACCCTGTCACGTCAACGTTTGTCAAGAACTATGACACCAACTGAGCCACACATCAACATAAGGGTTAGCGTCATAGAGCAATATATCGCACAGTAATTAATATACGGCCGTGGTGTGCCTTTTGTCGACAAGAGGCACACCACGGCCGTATATTAACCTCTAAATAATACCAGGGACAACTTATAAAGCCTACGTTATTTTTAATTCTTATAAAACAAGACAAGTGCATCATAAACAGTCCATTGGTTGATCTCTAAAAAGACAGTGCAACATAAACAGTCCATTGGTTGATCTCTAAAAAAGCATTGACAGGTCACCATACAGAGATAAACTTGTAAAACAGTAAGTACAATCAAGGTGTCTACTGTATATCCGAGGTCCTTACATACGCATCAATATTGCCATTGTAATTAATGTAATTGTACATGTCATGCATTAAGGCATTTATTTATACGGGAAAAGCTCCCCGACCAGCTCCCGACTACAGGATACGTCTACGTAGGGCAAAGATAATGGAAAACTAAATATTGTCAGAAAATTTCTATATATGCGTCGAACTTGAATTCCGTCTCCAAAACATTTGGGCCGCGCCGTTTTGAAACTTCCGGTCTCGTCAAAGGGACAGTTTCCGGTCTCATCTTTAGCGTTATTTAAAGTAACTTCGAACATCCTTACGGGTTTACGCCGAAGGGAGCTGTTCGAACCTTTTACAGATAAAACAATGTTCTACGGTTATTTCCAAACATTAAAAAGCAAAAAAGCAACTGTAACAAAAACAAGAGGCCCAAGAGGGCCTGTGGACGCTCTACTGGCTAAACATAAAGTTTATGTATAATATCTTTCAACTGGAACATGGAGATGATATACGCAACTAGGCTTGGTACTGATCATCCTTACCAAGTTTTGTTGAAATCCAGCCAGAGGTTCAGGAGAACAAGTCTGTACAAAGTTAGAACCTTCAAGGAGTCATACCTCTGCCAAAATTCATTTAACCAGCATAGGTGCAACTAGGCTTGGTACTGATCATCCCCACCAAGATTTGTTGAAATCCGGCAAGGAGTTCAGAAGAGACTAATCTGGACAAAGTGTGTCTATTAACACATTTAAAGGGCCATAACTCTGCCAAAAATCACTCAACCGGAATATGGCGACGATATGCACAACTTGGCTTGATACTGATCATCCTTGTCAAGTTTCGTTGAAATCCAGCTAGGGGTTCAGGAGAAATAGCCCGGAAAATGTTTATGTATCCAAAACCTTTAAAGGACCATAACTCTGCCAAAAATCTGTAAACCGGAACGCGACGATGATAACTAGGCTTGATGCTGATCATCCCTGTAAAGTTTCGTTGAAATCTGGCGAGGGGTTCAGGAGTACTAGTCCAGACAAAGTTTGTGTATTAAAACCTTTCAAGGGCCATAACTCTGCCAAAAATCATTCAACCGGAACACGGCAATGATTTGCACAACTAGACCTGGAAGTGATCATACCTAAAAAGTTTCTTTTAAATACGGCCAGGGGTTCAGGAGAAGTAGTCAGGACAAAGTTTGTGTATTGAAACATTTAAAGGGACATAACTCCGCCAAAATCATTCAACCGGAACACGGTGACGATATGTACAACTAGGCTTTGTACTGATCATCCCTGAAAAGTTTCACTGAAATCCGTCCAAATGAAGGCCCTTTCATCTTAATGAGGCCAAAATATAGCATATTGCAGAAAATCAAGGGCCATAACTCCTGCGTAAATGGTCCAACCTGGCTGTTTTTAATGGAGATTTTATTGATATTAACAATCTGGTAAAGTTTGGTAAAGATCGTATGAAAAATGATGGCCCTATCATCTTAACAAGGCAAAATATAGCATTTTTAAATAAATCAAGGGCCATAACTCCTGTGTAATTGGTCCAACCTGGCTGTTTTTCAAAGTTAGCAGAGCTTTCATTGATATTAACAATTTGGTAAAGTTTGGTAAAGATCGTATTAAAATGAAGGCCCTATCAACCTAACGAGGCAAAATACAGCACTTTTAACTAAATCAAGGGCCGTAACTCTGCTGTTACTGGTCCGATCTGGCTGGTTTTCGAACCTGTCTGAGCTTTCACTGACATAAACAATCTGAAAAGTTTGGTAAATATCGGATGAAAAATGAAGGCCCTATCGTCTTAACGAGTCAAAATATAGAATTTTTAACTAAATCAAGGGCTGTAACTCCGTTGTTACTTGCCCGATCTGGCTGGTTTTTGAACTTGTCCGAGCTTTCATTGATATTAACAATCTGGTAAAGTTTGGAAAGATCGGATAAAAAATGAAGGCCCTATCGTCTTAACAAGGTAAAAGTTAACAGACGGACGGACGACGGACGACGGACAACTCGCCATCCCTTGGCCAGTAGAGCTAAAAATGGAACACTAGACCGGTTTATATCTCAACAATTTGGACGCTCATTGCCTATACCTGGAACAAACGCCTCTTACACAACGATTCAAAACCAATAGATTGCCAGTCTTTGATCTCAAATATGGCCGCAATTAACGAATGAGAATCCGTGATTTAAAATAAAGTAAATTAAAAGCAGCTACCTACACAGGAATGGCATTCTTCTGCCTTTTCACAATACTATTTTCACAAATAAATATTTCCAAACATTACAAAAAAAAAAAAAGATCGCTAGACCGGTATACAAATCAGTATCATTCAGCGCTCATTTAATTTCATCCGGAACAAGCGTCTAAACATGGGGGTAAAAAATAAAGTCATTAAACCATTCTGTCAATTGTCGTCTGCAAAGTCGCAACTCTTTATCAACAACAACAATCAACTGTCATGGTATTTTGGCATGGGTTATCTCTCTTTGACTTAAGTAAAATCGCATTGGTATTTTGGCTACATTTTTTGACCTAAAGAAAATCGCGCTTTATAAATAAAACATGTAGAGTTAGATTTAAATGAACGTTTTTATTTTGTACAGTGCAGTAGAATAATGTAAAAAAATGCCTTGCACAATTTTAAATGACCAAAGTTACAGCTTGAATCCTAAAAAACAACATAGTTGCAGTCAAATTTGCCACTGTTCATGCAGTTATAGCTCAAAACAAGCAACATCTAATTTAAAATACCAATTAAAAAATGAACACAGTTGTAGTCAAATTGAAAAAATGTTCCAGTTCAAACAAACTATCATCAAACTCAAAAGCCCAATTCAATAATTTTGTTTCATTTGACCATAGCCATTCACATCGGCATACGCTGCACAAATGGGACACACATGAATGCCACAAATTCTTTTGAGCACAGTTACCGTTAAAATGAAACACAAAGTTATGACTCTGATTTATTACTAGATCACAGCTTTTGCAAAAATGAAGGACCAACTGAAACATGTACCTCAAATTCACAAGACGTGCATAGCTACTGCGAAAATGAAGCACACAGTGGTTTTTCGAATGTACTTGAGCACAATTATTGCAAAAAATGAAGAAAAAAAATGCGCCTCACATTCACAAGTGCACAGTTACTGTAAACATGAAGCACAACGTGGTTCTTCTAATGTGCTTGAGAACAATTATGGCAAAAATGAAAAAGAAAAATGCACCTCACATTCACAAGTGCACAGTTACTGTGAACATGAAGCACAAAGTGGTTCTTCTAATGTGCTTGAGCACAATTATTGCAAAAATGAAGAACATAATTGTACCACACATTCACAAATGCATAGTTACTGTGGACATGAAGCACAAAGTAGTTCTTTTAATGTGCTTGAGCACAATTATTGCAAAAATGAAGAAAACAAATGCACCTCACATTCACAAGTACACAGTTACTGTGAACATGAAGCACACAGTGGTTCTTCTAAAGTGCTTGAGCACAATTATTGCAAAAATGAAGAAAACAAATGTACCTCACATTCACAAGTGCACAGTTACTGTGAACATGAAGCACAAAGTAGTTATTCTAATGTGCTTGAGCACAATCATTACACAAATGAAGAAAAACAATTCACCTCACATTCACAAGTGCACAGTTACTGTGAACATGAAGCACAAAGTTGTTTTTCTAATGTGCTTGAGCACAATTATTTCAAAAATGAAGAAAGTAAATGCACCTCACATTCACAAGTGCACAGTTACTGTGAAGATGAAGCACACAGTGCAATTTCAAATCAATGAAGGCAAAGGTCTGCCATCATTTTTCACCTCAGTGAGTTGCGCAGAGTATTATTTCAAAGCTCTGAGAAGATTACTTGAACTATACACTGTACAGACATCTGGTGTTGCAGTTGACCTGAGTAATCGCAATACAGTCTTTTCTGTGTTACAAAAAAACACACACATTGTTTCACACTATTTTGACCTCCGAACCCAGTCATACTTCAACACTGTCATGCATCCTGCCTTTGGTGTCGATATATACTGGTATAGACAGGAATTCACTAAATCAAGGGGTATTATCCACTGGCATGGGCTATGCTGGCGCAGTGATCGTGAACCACACAACTTGATACACCAGTCTATTAAAAAAGGTTTGACTGAAGACCAAACTGCAGAAGAACTGTCAAACTGGGCAAAATCTTCTTTTGGTATGACAGCACTGCACCCGGCAGGTTCTGACATTGATGGCAATCCCCGAAAATATGTATGGCCACCACCAGAGGGATCTGTGCTGCACCTCCTGAAGAACAAAACCCATTGATCAAAATGTTGATGGATGTGAGCCAAACCCAAGAGTCCATTCTGGAAGATTACATGTTGATGACAAATAGAATCAACTTGCACAGGTGTTCTGACTTCTGCTTAAAGCCACAACATGGCAAAAAGGTATGCAGGATGGAATTTGGAACACAGCAAAACCCAGGAAAGATGCTGAGAACATCACTGGTTATAGTTAAGGACAAACATGGGTCCCTTAGTTTAGAAATGAGTCGAGACCATCCAATGATGGTGCAACATTCTAAATACCACACCCAGGGTTGCAGGGCAAATGGAGATATATCCCTCATTTTGTCCAAGAGCCGCACTGAAAATACATCGGTCAATGAAATCATTGCGACGGAAAAGTATATCACGGGGTATGCCTGTAAGGGAAATCAGCCCACAGGAGCAGTTGTTGACCTATTCAATGACATGGCAAATGCAGCCGATGAAAGTGCTGGAGCAAGTGCCAAAACAGTTTGTACCAAGCTTCTCATGAATACGGTTAAGCTTGACATTTCCAGTATGGAAGCTTCATATGATCTTCTATCTCTGCCACTTTATCGCTGCAGCACCAATTCCATACTATAAGTCTTTCAGGGTCAAGGGTTTTGGAGCGTACAGGACAAACTCTTACCAAGAGTACGCCGCTTGATAAGTATTTGGCCCCGCCAAAAGAGGACACATGTTCAGGGTACGAGTTTGTATGCAAACATGGCAGAGTACCTGTGATCAGCGGAAGTTCAATTAGAGCTACTTGGCCACTCAACGAAGACTTTTGCAGATCTATGCTTTTATTGCATAAACCATTCTGGCGAAAAATTGATGACATTAAAGATGCAAATAGAACATGGGCAGAACTCATGCTTGATTTTCTACAAACCGAGCAGTGCCCAAATTTTGTCGAAGCTGATGTTGAGAGAGCAAAACGCCATGACCCTGCAGAACATGTCGAAGACGCGAAGCCGGATGATGATGACCATATACAAGCCGAACAACCAGAATGGATGCAACTGTTACAGCCACATTGCGAGTACAAAGTCTCAACTGCAGAGTTTAAATATGATGATGGGGGGCCAGATTATGACTGGAGCAGAACAAACAGGAGCTATCCTCAGGGATATGGTTTGAAATGGTTAGCCACACTTGATGAAGACCATGATGATTCTCCCAGTTTTCCTGAAATACAATTGGCTTCTATGAACAAAGATCAGCGGTTTGCATTTAATCTGGTATGAAAACGCTTATTCAATACAAAGAAAGTCCATCATCTGTTGAGCCTCTTCGACTATTTGTCTCTGGTACAGTTGGTTCGGGAAAATCTTTTTTGATCAAATGCTTGGTACAGGCAACCCGAAAATTGTTCAACAACAATAAAGTAGTACAAGTTCTATGCCCAACTGGAAACAGTGCAAACATGTTGATGGCAGAACTCCGAAAGACTCCATACCAGATGTGGTTATGGTTGCGTTCCCAAAGTATACCGGGCCAATATTACTCAACAATGAACCAACTGTAGTCACAATAGTGCCAGTAGAAAGACATATTGATTGCTTTTGCCACGGCTGTAAACGACAGCAGATACTCTTGAGACTGGGTTGGGGCACTACAATACATCGCTGTCAGGGAATGACTATTGACACTGGCGAAGCAAATAGATACATTATTATTGACCCAGGAACAAAATCTTTCGAATCAAGAACTCCAGGAGCACTCTTCGTAGCACTGTCAAGAGCAAAATCTGCTGGTTCCATTGAAGCGCCCCTAGATTTTGCCTGGAATCCAAATGTGCTGATCAATAAGGACAGAATGTGCCATGTTGTCACTACACCAACAGCAACTGCTAGGAAAAACGAGATTGGACGAATCAATAAATTAACAAAAGATACCAGGAGAGTATTTGCAAATCTTGACAAAGATGTTGCTTTTGAATACTAGACGAAGAATCGATCATAATGGAAGAATAGATTCTAAACAAAGTTATTTACAAAAATTGGAAGTTGGTGGGTGGTATGTCACAACCGCTAACTAATCTTCCAAATGTATCTACATGTAACTTGTCATTATCTTTGTACTTTGACAGTTTTCGGAAAGCTCTCTACGCTGCATTTCATGTACTGCTTCTGGGTGATATTTATGAACACACTAGCACTATTTTCATGTGCATGCTCTATTCCGCGGTCTGAAAATACATTGACGATATTTATCTTTCTTGCACTTAATTTTGCTTACCAACCTCCCAAGGCACGCTATTGTATGTAGTGAAACCACTGGAATATAGTGCAAATAATGTAAATATAAAACTAATTTGTAAATGTTCGCGAATTATGCGGTTTTGAACGAAGATAGTGAATGGTAAATTTACCATGAAACATGTCTGCCATTCACTTACGGCGTTCAAAACCACATAAATAAAAAGAAAGTGAGATCAGTATTTAAACAGTTAATTACTTGGAAGTTGGTGGGTGGTATGTCAACCGCTAACCGATTTTCCAAATGTATCTACATGTAACTTAATCATTATCTTTGTACTTTGACAGTTTTCGCAGTTTTCTGAAAGCTCTATGCTACATTTCGTGTACTGCTTCTGGGTGATATTTATGATCAGCATTATATTCATGTGCATACCCTTTTTCTATAAATGAATCATAGAAGTTTATAAATGAATCATAGAAATTTCATTCATTTATTAAATCTAATAGCAGATGGCCACGGTTTAACAAATAAAAGTTGCTGAAAGAGCAACACACACAGTCAAACCATTATTATTTTTTTCTGTTCAGGAAAAACATGTCTATTCATTCAATATTTACATTCACTTGAGGAAAAAACATGTTTATGTTTTGGTAGGTGGAGCTACCTGCACACAAGTCAGACGAAACTCAATGGAAAATGACTATTCTGCGGTCTGAAAATACACCGACAAGGTTTAAGTTTCTTGCACTTATTTATCATTACCAACTTCCCAGGGCATGTTATTGTTGGTACTAACATGTATGGTACTAAATTATAATGTAATTTAATTTACTATGAAGCTCGTTTGACATTCACTACTGGCATTCAAAACTGCATATAAATATGAAAAATGTGAAAATCAATATTTAAATTTCAAACAAGCTATTGCAATTTACTATCATTTAATAATAAGTTCAATCAGCTAAATGACATTTTATACAAACAATATAACTTAGTTTTAAAGCAGGTGGTGGTCAATCGAAACAAATACTTTTATCTTCTATTTAAGAACGATTTATAAAAAACAACAACATACGTTTACATTTAGTGATTCGTCATTAACAAACCTGAAGTGATGTATGGCCTGTTGACCATTTTTCATTCATTTAGGTTAGTGATGATAAAGATGATAAATTAGACTCCTATGTAAGACAGTGATTTCAATCAGACAAGTTCTGCTGCCTGAACTCAAACTCAAAACCTACTGATCAGCATCTTAACCCTGACAGACCATTAACAATATTGCTACTTGTAAACTAAATTACAAGAAGTTATTACTTAAATTATAAAGTTGTATTCTATTTACAGATGAATCACGTCATACTGGCAACAGACTCACGTGGAGCTGGCCTGGAAAAGTGTGTGAGCTCTTACAAACAATTTGAAAATTTTGAAACCCAAACGTCTGTTATTCCATGTGGCGAAATCAGTGGTATTGTTTCAATTGTAACTAGCACAATAAATAAAATTAAAAAAAATAATGCACAAGCTACTATCTATGTTACAGTTGCTGCTGGAATTTGCAATCTTACCAAATAAATAACCCATTCTGGTGGTACAGAAATTGCATATATTCCTGATGAGGGAAACAAAAATGTCCTTTTAACTCAAATATAAACAATATATAAGGACATACAGGCAAAAAACATCAATTTCAAAGTTGCTCACATCCCTCCAGTTTCACTGAAAAAACATGCAGAATATAACATTTCCAAACGAAAACTTTATCAGTGTCTTTACACTTTCGATCCAAAACAAGAACAACAAATTAACTTAGAAAATGATATTGAAGAAATAAACAATCACATCTCCAAATCAAATGAAGTATACGCAAAACACTCCTTAAGGTGGGGCAGAGATTTGTTCATCTTTTAAAACAAAAAAGAGAGGCCGAAATGGGAAAAGTAAGAAAAAGATTTAAAGTTTGTCTTAAAAAAACCTCTATGATGGTGTTCATGCAAATAATGAATTGAAGAACAAGTGGTACACTTTCATGTGCAAATCTATTGACATGGAACTTTCAAATGAGCTACAGATTTCATCTGAAAGTGACTCAGAGAGTGACAATGATGAACATACCTTGGATTTCAAAAGGTCATATAAAATGTATTAATTAAAAAACACATGAACATTCAATTATTATTCTAATGCAGCTATATCTATAATGTAACGCATCACTCCGTTGGCTGACATATCAAATTTGCGACCGTAAAATAGCCGATTTACCTTCTGCAAAGTATATGACGTCACATAACGTTGTACATAAAAAGCAAAGTCATTGGGCGACATCAGCAAAATGATGTTAACGATTAATTTGAGTTTTGATAGAAAAACAATTATGTCTGTACGATTTTACTTAATATTTCTAGCATTTAAATGGAAAAGCATTATAATTGAGATGTTATCAATCTGGGATGGTATATCTTTGGCTTTACGGTCTGAAATTACGTTTTACGGCTCCGCTAACGCGAAATGAAAATTCAAACTGTAAAACCACTCACATGCTGTCACAGACTGAAAATCTTGGCATGGTTATTGTGTGTGGTGGGGTAAATTAGTTGTTTTTTTTGCATTTGCATTGTCAAAACATAGTTTTGTATATAGCTACAATGTTCTGCTGTAAATACCACATTTGCTACACAAAACTATTTAAGATGACAGTCTCTTAATATCGAGGGGTCAGTGCAAAACTATTGTAACTACATATGAATAAAGAAGGAGATACAATAGTATTGCACTGAACCCTCGATATATACAACACTTAAATTCCCAAAAATACCACAACTAAACAAATAACTTAAATAACATATATGTTTTAATGAATAATTCGGTAACTACAATATCATATTTATTACAGAACTGAGTATAATGAACCAAGTTCTCAAATGAAATGCATGTTTATAGGCAACTTAGTGAAAGATGCATTTAGGGGTACTTTATAATTATACGTACATAAATTATTCACATTGTAATTTAATTATTGTTTTGACAAATAATGTTGAACGGTGGGTGACATGACAGTCGCTAACTGTATGCAACAACAAATTGTCCCAAATACCATGACTACTTATAACTTAAATAAGATACACAATATCATGTTTGATGTGGTTTCCACTGAAATGTTCTCTAATTAAATACATATTTGAAGGCAACGTAATGAAAGATTGGTTTATTGGTACCTAGTAGCTTATTGGTACGGCAACGTAATGAAGGACTGATTTATTGGTACCTACCGGTAGAACCTTATTGGTACCTAGTACATGTACCTAATATATCCACGTAATATTCGTATTGCATCTCAATTTTATTTTTTTACACAAATAATGTTGAACGATGGGTGACGTGTCAGGCGCTAACTGTATACATTATTAAAAGTGTAAATTGCCAAAAAATACCATGACTAATGATAGGAACCTCAGTAATGAACCACTTCAATTAATTTAGTAGTTTTATAAATTAGTGCTTAAATATAAAATGCTACATCGATGGATTATGGAAATGGCAGAACGGAAACGGGAACAGGTAATCATTTATCAGTACAGTATGCTTATTGTTTTTACAAGTTCAAGACAATATAAGTTTCATGTTTTAAGGTTACATTGTTCATGTTGTAAATAATTGTCTACATTGCATTTTAGGGGTCTGGATTCTGGTCCTGGACCCAGCCCCTGGGTGTTGTTCTCATTTGCCAGATCCTTGCCTCTACCATTTAAATTGTACTTTGTTAATTACGTCTAACACATTTCAGTGGAAACCACATCAAACCTATCCAAAAGCCATGATACAGAATTACCAGGAGTGCTTCATAATTTGGATGAGTTCTACTATTTGATGAGTCCAGTATCATGTATGATTGAGTTTGATACAGTTTATACATGTAGTTAAAGTTACAGTTTAATATTGTTCAGTTTGCAAAATTTCCAATAAATCGCTTTCCCCGTTCTTATAGGTAGTAGTTTTATTCATATTAAGAGATATATAAGTGTCTGAGTTCATACCTTTACTGTCAATACTATATAAGTTTCCGAGTTCATTACAGACGCACTAATATTGTCATATGCAATTAAACGTGTTATGCTTTAAGACGTGTCGTCTGCAGTTCGTTACAGATGGATTAATATTGGCATATGTAATTAAACGTGTTATGCTTTAAGACGTGTCGTCTGCAGTTCGTTACAGATGGATTAATATTGGCATATGTAATTAAACGTGTTATGCTTTAAGACGTGTCGTCTGCAGTTCGTTACAGATGGATTAATATTGGCATATGTAATTAAACGTGTTATGCTTTAAGACGTGTCGTCTGCAGTTCGTTACAGATGGATTAATATTGTCATATGTAATTAAACGTGTTATGCTTTAAGACGTGTCGTCTGCAGTTCGTTACAGATGGATTAATATTGGCATATGGAATTAAACATGTTGTGCTTTAAGACGTGTCGTCTGCAGTTCGTTACAGATGGATTAATATTGTCATATGTTATTAAACGTGTTATGCTTTAAGACGTGTCGTCTGCAGTTCGTTACAGATGGATTAATATTGGCATATGTAATTAAACATGTTGTGCATTAAGGCGTCAATTATATAAGTTTCCGAGTGTACGTGCCATTGTTCTGTGGAAACGGTGATGTCATAACTTTCAAGGAACATAATTCTGTCATTAATCTCTTTAAATTCATTATAAATAAAGTCCGTATAAATGTCAGCATACTTATCCGGCATCCACATTATTGAGTCTGCATTTTTGGCAAAAGAAAATGTATGTGGACCCTTAATTACAATCTTAACATTTGGATTCCGTGCCAGAATATCAACGATTCCTTTTTTCATATTTTTTAAAGTTTGGTAAAATACGTGAGAATGATGGTTCAAGAAATGAGCATATGCGTTTATGACTATTATTATGTTTGAATTGCCTTGCATTTCGTTGAAATAAGAATTAAATGTCTTCAAATAATGGCGCGGTGTATTTCCGGTGCAGAAGGGAAGTGAATGAGGTTCCCACGTTTGGGTATAATTAAGCGCCCTATTGACACAGGTTACTGGACGATGTTTCCCGGATGCGGACCATGTTTCCGTGATCCATTCACACGGTATCAAAGTATTAATACTAATAAACATCTGGCGGGATACCGAATCTCCTATATGGATAATCTGTGTGTTTTTCACACACTGCTTGATATCGTAGCTGTCGTCTGCTCCAATACATTGCCGGCTGGTCCATTTCCTTTGGTACAGATATCCGGTTGGTGACGTATTAGACCACGTGACTGTTTTGCTTATGTTGTTACATTTCATTGTGGGTTTGATTCTAGACCGATTACTTGCATCTGTAAAAAGCAAAATGTATACGTTTTAGTGTCACGTGATATACTAGTTCTTAGACATTAACGTTTTTGCTTAAATATCGAAAGCTAGTCTATATATGTGTCAAGGAATGCATTTATTTAACCACGCTGATTATTTATATTATAAAAAGGAATTTAATTCTTAATTGCATTACTCATTATTAATTACTACACCAGAAACATACGTCGCCGAGTGATTGTCACGTGACTGACAGTGACATTTACTCTGTCCGCAGAACGTCATTATTGTATATGAAATTAAATAAATATAGAACAAATGCTGAATAATGAGATCTCAGCCTCTAAATAAAGTATATGACATTGTACAATGACGTTTACTAGATGCGCTATTCTACGAAACATGAAGCGGTATAACCAAATCTCTATGTGGAATGCGATTGTGTCTAAACCAAAAATGACAAGACAATACTGACGATTCAAACGGAACCAAATCATCTTTATATTATAGCCGAGACCTCAGAGGTCACAACTGAAAGTAAACCAGAAATTACACAAATAGTTATTAAAAATTCACAGTAATACTAACCTATCTGTATTGTGAGGGAAATATTAGTAGGCAGTAGCATGGCCTTGTAATTCCTGAAATAAGAATTAAGTAAAATAAATATAATACGTAATCATATTATGTGATACTGTACGCATACAATAAACAAAGCAGTTATTTTTACCACTATATGTGTTCACTATTGAAACAGACGATACCACCGGAACAGGAAATGAAACAGACGATACCACCGGAACAGGAAATGAAACAGACGATACCACCGGAACAGGAAATGAAAGTAACGCGATTATTTGCAATGATTGGTGCATGTCATTCGATGCAACCGATAAGGTATATATGCGTGATTAACTTACACAGATAAAAGCTGCTTTTCTGTCTGAGAAAGAAGTGACTGGTCAATCCCATCATTCCAAAGGTTCCGATCACCGACCATTGTCCAGTCCTGGCAGAGAAGCCTGCTAGAGCTGTAAGGACAAAGGAATGGAATTTATGAACATACATTGGTCGCAAATATCCTGTCCAAGTTTGGGATTCAAGCGATTTGATTTAAAAGGTAATTCCGGTCAATTTTAATTTAAATACCAATGTTTGCCACAGTATTATGGACTTCCATATATACCAAGGTTTGCCACAGTATTATGGACAGTTTTGGACATCCACAATTACCTAGGATTTCCACTGTACCAAGGACTTCCATAAATTACCTAGGATTGCCACAGTATTTTGGACATCCACAATTACCTAGGATTGCCACAGTATCAAGGACTTCAAATAATTACCTAGGTTGTCCACAGTATTATGGACATCCACAATTACCTAGGATTGCCACAGTATCAAGGACTTCAAATAATTACCTAGGTTGTCCACAGTATTATGGACATCCACAATTACCTAGGATTGCCACAGTAGCATGGACTTCCAAAAATTACCTAGGTTTGCCACAGTATTATGGACATCCACAATAACCTAGGTTTGTCACAGTATTATGGACTTCGACAATTACCAAGGTTAGCCACAGTACCCTGGACTTCCATTATTACATAGGTTTGCCACAGTGACACGAACTTTCATAAATTACATAGGATTGCCACAGTATCACGGACTTCCATAATTACCTAGGTTTGCTACAGTATTGTGGACTTGCATAATATCCTAGGTTTGCCACAGCACCATGGACTTTCATAATTACATAAGTTTGCCACAGTACCATGGACTTCAATAATTACCTAGGTTTGTCACAGTATTATGGACTTCCATTATTACATATGTTTGCTACTGTACCACGGACTTCCATAATTACCTGGGTTTGCCACAGTATTATGGAATGAATGAATGGTGTTTTACGGCACGTCGACACATAAATAGGTCATACTGTGCGCAAAAACTGATGAAAGATGAAGAAATGAAGAAGTAATTAAAAAATAATAAATTAATAATTCTTAAAATCTATAAAGATAAAACTAGATAAAGATAAAATAAAGATCAAATAGGCTTGCCACAGTACCATGGCCTTCCATAAATTACCTACTGTGCATATCTGGGTGTATAAACGTCGAATTTGAATTGAGATTTTTTTTTTATTACTTTCTAGATGTTTTCAGACCTGATATGATTGAATATATTAAAAATAAACGCTCCTGAATCTGTTTGCTGTCTTGCGGTTACCATCCGTTAAGCTTCGCAAAGCCAAAAATCATTTTGACGCCTCATGTTTTTATGTAATTTTATTGACAGCCGAAAACCAAAATGGCAAAGACTGAACATTCCATTTTTCTCGGGCAGGGTGATTTAAAGATATAATTGCTGTATACTATTTACCTAACTTTTATTTTCTATATATAATGGGTTTCATTCCAAAATAAAAATAAAGTATGACCGATTGCTAGAGGTGCTGAACATTGATCAACAACACCACCTTGCATAGCCTTACGTTTTACTTGGTACTTCCGAACCCTAGAAACAGACATGCGCAGACGACCATTTCTTAAAATAACGCCGCCATCTTTTTTCATTTTTTACAATGTTAACAAGGGGGTCAAAATGAATTTTAGGCTTTGTGAAGCAGAACGGATGGCTATGTCAAGATTGTAAACAGATCCAGGAGCGTCTATTTTCATTCTATTTAACCATACCAGGTGTGAAAATATATACAAGTAATAAAACAAATTTGATTCCTATTTGACGTCCAGGCACTCTGAAATGCACAGTAGGGTTTCCACAGTATCACGGACTTCCATAACTACCTAGGTTTTCTGCAGTATTATGGACTTCCATAACTACCTAGGTTTACTGCAGTATTATGGACTTCCATAACTACCTAGGTTTGCTGCAATATTATGGACTTCCATAATTAACCAGGTTTGTCACACTACCACGGACCTTCATAATGATCTAGCTGTTCCACTGCACTATTTTCATAAATACCTAGGTTTTCCACAGTACCACGACTTCCGTAATTCTCCTCAGTAAAGTTACATAAAGTCTTGTATCCAGGCACGTGTGTGGGTCATAGTTACAGGGCGTTTCTCAGATAACGTCTTATCATTCGGATGCTCGAATATCGCGGTGTTCATCAACACCGGGGGACAGATATATCTAAGGGAGATACGAAGTTTGGATACCCATTGTTAGAACAAAATAAAACTTAATTTTAAAAAATCGGTTCATTAACAGAATTTAAGAAATGGTATGTTTTCCATAGTTTTGTTTGGCAATATTCGACTATGAGACGCTATAGAACCAATCTCTAATTTTATCAAGTTTTAAGATTTTGATCCCATTTGCAGTAATGACCTGCTGACAACTGGGATGTTTTTTTATTATGATCTGTGAAATGTAAAACAAAATGTCGGTAGCACATTTGTTAATGGAATCGAAGTAATCATAATGATACTTTTATGATGGATCGAATTTCTCTTTTGAATATATATTTCTAAGTTATTGTTGTTATTGAAAGTGCGTGCTTTTAGATGGCTGTGTTCTGAATATTACACTTCCGTTTGACGTTGGCAACTTCCTGTTTCATCAGTAAATACGTCTCAGTCAATAGATGCAGCCTTTCTAATCTCAACAGCACAGTAATACATTCAAGTAGGAGTCCTGTCTTTCGCATTCAATAAACGCGTTTCCAATCATTGCAGTTTCAATACCATAGAGATCAAATGGTACAATATAAAACCGACACAGCGACCGTCACAAACATACCTAAACATTGAAAACGTACACATACCTCCGCCGAAATTGTTGTTGCTATAACCTCACGTGGTGTTATGATGGCGGCTCTTATTTCCGGTTGCCCCTACCAGAATGCAGTTAGAGAGCGGAATAACTTCCATCTTTGTTGTGTATAACATTTGCATTCGAGCTGGCTCCTTTTGATGGTTCTCGCATCCAAACTCGAATCTTGATAAAAAAAATAATATAAAGTTTGTATTAGCGAGGGTATAAGCTAAGCTGCATTAAATACTACGCCAGTATTATTCACATTTTTTTCTGTTTTGATCTAAAGAACATTACATTTTGATTTTTTTTTTAGATATATATATTCTTCTATGTGTTTATTTCTGTCATGTGTATGTATATAAATATGTTTTGTCAAACGTTTGTTATGACAAAAGTTAATAGTTTAAAAATATCCATCCATCGTCCGTCCATTCGTCCGTCCATCCATCATGTTATCTTTTGGACCAGGTCGTTTTGTCTTATATTTTTAAATATAGAAACCGATTTGCTTAACAACTTTTTAGACTATTGTTATTTATAACAAATTTTGCATATATTAAATGAGATTTATATCAGATTCGGGGTCTTCATTCGTCCAGGTAATGATAACAACCTTTCTCTCATTTCTGAAATGTTTTACCGGATTTATATGTTTACCCTCAGGCGATTTATTTGATGAACCGTTTATGGCTTAGACAAGTGTTTTGTTACCCACGATCGAGTGAGTCAGATGTGTAAATATATTTATCAATATTTGTTATAGTAAAACTTGAACTTGTATCACATTTTTATTGAGGGGAACAAAAACAATATTGTACACAACAACTACACATGTTAGGTACCGAATATAAAAGCATAAGGGCCATAATTTTCACAGCAAACAATACATAGGTACAGAATATAAAACCATAAAAGCTATGATTCTCACAGCAACAATCATAGGTACAGAATTCACAGCAACAATACATAGGTACAGAATATAAAACCATAAGAAGCTATGATTCTCACAGCACAATACATAGGTACAGAATATAAAACCGTAAAATGTATGATTCTCACAGCAACAATATATAGGTACAAAATATAAAACCGTAAAAGCTATGATTCTCACAGCAACAAGCATAGGTACAGAATATAGAACCATAAAGCTATGATCTCACAGCACAATACATAGGTACAGAATATAAAACCATAAAAGCTATTATTCTCACAGCAACAATACATAGGTACAGAATACAAAACCATGAACGCTATGATTTCTCACAGCAACAATACATAGGTACAGAATATAACACCATAAAAGCTATGATTTTCACAGCAACAATACATAGGTAAAGAATATAAAAGCATAAGGGCTATGATTTACCAGCAACAATACATAGGTACAGAATACAAAACCATAAAAGCTACTATTTTCACAGCAACAACTACATAGGTACAGAATACAAAACCATAAAAGCTATTATTCTCACAGCAACAAAACATAGTGTACAGAATACAAAACCATTGAACGCTATGATTCTCACAGCAACAATACATAGGTACAGAATATAAACCATAAAAGCTATGATTTTCACAGCAACAATACATAGGTAAAGAATATAAAAGCATAAGGGCTATGATTCTCACAGCAACAATACATAGGTCAAGATAAAAAACCATAAAAGCTATGATTCTCACAGGCAACAATACATAGGTACAGAATATAAAACCAAAAAAGCTATAATTTTCACAGCACTAATATATAGGTACAGAATATAAAACCATAAAAGCTATGATTCTGACAGCAACAATACATAGGTACAGAATAAACCATAAAAGCTATGATTCTCACAGCAACAATACATAGGTACAGAATATAAAACCATAAGGGCTATGATTTTCACAGGCAACAATACATAGGTACAGATTATAAATCATAAAACTATGATTCTCACAGCACCAATACATATGTACAGAATATAAAACCATAAAAATCTATGATTTTTACAGCAATACATAGGTACAGAATATAAAACCATAAAAGCTATGACTCTCACAGCAACAATACATAGGTACAGAATATAAAACCATAAAAGCTATAATTTTCACAGCAACAATACATAGGTACAGAATATAAAACCATAAAAGCTATGATTTTTACAGCAACAATAAATAGGTACAGAAATTCTCTCAGCAACAATACATAGGTACAGAATATAAAACCATAAAAGCTATAATTTTCACAGTAACAATAGATAGGTACAGAATATAAAACCATAAAAACTATGATTTTCACAGCAACAATACATAGGTACAGAATATAAAATCATAAAAACTATGATTCTCACAGCAACAATACATAGGTACAGAATATAAAAGCATAAGGGCTATGATTTTCACAGCAACAATACATAGGTACAGAATATATAACCATAAAAGCTATGATTCTCACACCAACACTACATAGGTACAGAATAGAAAACCATGAAAGTTATGATTCTCACAGCAACAATACATAGGTACAGAATATAAAACCATAAAAGCTATGATTCTCACAGCAACAATACATAGGTACAGAATATAAAAGCATAAGGGCTATGATTTTCACAACAACAATACATAGGTACAGAATATAAAACCATAAAAGCTATGATTCTGACAGCAACAATACATAGGTACAAAATATAAAACCATAAAAGCTATGATTCTCACAGCAACAATACATAGGTACAGGATATAAAACCATAAAAGCTATGATTCTCACAGCAACAAAACATAGGTACAGAATATAAAACCATAAAAGCTATGATTTTCACAGCAACAATACATAGGTACAGAATATAAAATCATAAAAGCTATGATTCTCACAGCAACAATACATAGGTACAGAATAAAAAAAACATAAAAGCTATGATTCTCACAGCTACGATGCATGCTACTGGTGTTAAAGTTATTTATTTAAAAAAAGACAAGAAAAAAGAGTAAATATAGATAAATGAATGAATGAATTAATGAACGAACGAACGATTTCTAAAATTAGCGACCATCCGGCATTGTCGAAATATATCTATATATGCGTTACATACCAGTAAATGTTGTGCTAGAGAATCATATAATCGTCCATTTATAGACACACACACTTTAATTTGTTTGTATGGTGTTTTACGTCATTTTCAACACATGTAAGGTTATATATGACGGTCGATTTTTTGTGGTGGAGGCAGACCACCCACTTTTCCTGGGTAGAACCAGTACTGTACACCTCCCGCCATCCGTAAGAATCGACACTTCCTCACTTACAAGTCGAGCTCTTAGTGAGATTCGAACCCACAGCGGTGAAAGGCGAAGGTTTACAAGGCAACGTCGTTAACCATTCGGCCACGGAGATGCTCACACACTTTGAATACCAACTGCTGTGCTAGAGAAGCAGAAAATGGTCTATTTATAGCAAAGCTGTGGACTCTGTCCGCCTTCAAAGATAATAGGGTTAACTGTTTTTTAAATTTTTTTCAGACAGTATTACTACGTACCAAATCACCACCAAGCTTACGTACTCTGCCATAGCCGTCATACAACTGCAGTTTAACATGCACAGTATCCCCTAACTTCACCACCGCACGGCCGTCAATCCACATCTTGGAATAAGCGGGATCGACGATGTCACGAAGATCACGTGCTGGTGACTCGTGCAGGTATTTCTCTTCCGGCCATAGCGTCCCGCGAGGCGCCGGTGGGATTTTTGTGCAATTTTCGAAGACAATGTTTGACTTTAACGCAGCTTTATTGCTTTCGGGAAATATTTGGCTGATTCTCAACCTGAAAGGGAGGAAATGTATAAGATTAATCAATTTTCGAAGATAGTATCATGAACACTGTCATTATTATATTTTATGTCATCATGTCATTACAGGTTGTTTCAAAAGACTTTTAATTAACAGTATACAATTTTGAATTCGTTTAAACAGTTGTATTAGACAAAATGTGAATTCTTCGATAATGTTCCATGCAAAAGTATTGTATCTTGTTTTTAATTTATGTATATTTACACTAGTGTCGTGTTAGTCTCGGCCGGCTAGACCGTATCATGCATATATGTCTTACTTGCAGATATCGGTATGGGCAGATTAGGCCAATTAAATCGCCCACTAACGATTAGCAGAACTTATTCGCGCGTTTTTTTCACGCGCATAAATTCGACGTTTGCGTGAGGTCATGCTGTAAATAAACAAAGAACTTCCGGCGGTGTTAGAGTACAACAACAAAAGAAGAACCGGAAGAACGCTTGGAAAAAAATGAAATTTTTAATTCACCTATTAAAAGAACAAACCTTGTTTGGGAAAAATAAGAATGACAAAACAATAGAAGAACAATTATATTCAGTTTATAGCATTTAACGCATACTACAAAACTGTAATCATAGAATTCCTGATAAGAACGGATATGCGCCCGTACCCTACCCACACAAATGTCATTACTTGCTCTTCGTGCTTGAAACACAAAATACCGCAAGCATTTACCGGCACCTCTAAAAACAAAAACATTATGTTTGAAAGAATATCAGACATATATATAAGCCCGAGGCCCTGATGACCAGTTGGAGAACAAGTGCAGAACGTCTGCCAGCATGGGTTGCCTCCCTGGAATGCAGGTATTGGGATCAGATAGGTTAAGGTTACATTGCACCATTGCGTTTGTGCTTCCGTGGTGTATAGTCAAATAGTGCCTAATAAAAAACGTTTCCATGCCTTACTAGTGATACAAAATGCATGCTTTTGATTGCTTTTTGTTATTATTACCTATAATTCAGCCAAATGATGTATTGTGAACATTGATTAGTGTTTGTTTGAGCTATTTAATTATAATTGACATAGACAGTAAAGCGAAAGTAGAAATGGGGTAAATCTATCTGTGACGTGTCAAAATAGAACGTGACGTCATTCAACAGATTGGCTTGTTCTTATATGATACATGACCCCCTGTTTTTATTGCATTTTTATATTGGCGGACGCTCGATCGTTTGATTGATATGTGTTTTAAAATTTTCTACGGAGAAAAATGCGCGTTTTTTATCTCTTGATATACATTCGTCCTATATAAAACAAAGAAGGAAAACCATTGTTTCAATGTAACCTAAAGAGAGCTAAATGGGATAAATCGATTTCTCTTGGATTCGTACTTAAAGTCGAATTTCAGATGAAAACTAGTAAGCAGAGCTCTGAAACAGACACTGCATGTGCTTCTATGTCGGTTTTGAGTATATTTAGTCAGTTTTCGTGTCTAACAACCGTAATTTCGAGTTTCAGCTTTTTGTGGGTCTTAAAATGGCGTGCCTGGGTTACTTCTTTAATTGAAGTTTAATTCTTTGGTATGGAAATGTAGGCTGCTGTTTGTGGAACATGTTTTCAAAACTTTAGCTTAAAAAAAAAAGTTTGGTAGGTTTGCCACCACTAAATCTTTCCCCTACCCCACAAAAATAGGATATTGACATTTGTGAACAGTTTTAGAAGGGTTTAACTTGTAAACTATTATTAATATACATGAAAACACTGACTTTGTAGCGTACGGCTATTATCAATTTCGATTTCAGTGGAATTTGTGGCATGTTTGAGCGTGTATACACAACTAAAAGTAGACAATATCCCACAAATTGATGGAATTTTACTAAGAAAACACGTTTTGGTGTGCAAATCTGAATATTGTACATATGCAAAGTCCTGCTGGTTACTAAAATGCATGTTTTATTGATGTTTATTGAATTATTTTGATAATTTGTCACATTTGTCAATTATATTGCCAAGATATGTTATTTCATATGACAATTCAAATAGTGTAAAACTAAAGAAAAAAGTCGTTGAATTTGGTCAATTTCAACTTTTTCTATGCATCTTCAAATGTCCATATCTCGGTCAATGCTTGTTCGATTTGCATAAATTATGCAGTTTTGAGCGTGATATATAGCTGAGAATATAGAAACTTTACATTTAAAAATTATGAACTTTGTGTGCTTCTCTTTAAGGTAACATTGCATCATTGCGTTTGTGCTTCCGTGGTGTATAGTCAAATAGTGCCTAATAAAAAACGTTTCCATGCCTTACTAGTGATACAAAATGCATGCTTTTGATTGCTTTTTGTTATTATTACCTATAATTCAGCCAAATGATGTATTGTGAACATTGATTAGTGTTTGTTTGATCTATTTAATTATAATTGACATAGACAGTAAAGCGAAAGTAGAAATGGGGTAAATCTATCTGTGACGTGTCAAAATAGAACGTGACGTCATTCAACAGATTGGCTTGTTCTTATATGATACATGACCCCCTGTTTTTATTGCATTTTTATATTGGCGGACGCTCGATCGTTTGATTGATATGTGTTTTAAAATTTTCTACGGAGAAAAATGCGCGTTTTTTATCTCTTGATATACATTCGTCCTATATAAAACAAAGAAGGAAAATCAATGGTTCAATGTAACCTAAAGAGAGCTAAATGAGATAAATCGATTTCTCTTGGATTCGTACTTAAAGTCGAATTTCAGATGAAAACTAGTAAGCAGAGCTCTGAAACAGACACTGCATGTGCTTTTATGTCGGTTTTGAGTATATTTAGTCAGTTTTCGTGTCTAACAACCGTAATTTCGAGTTTCAGCTTTTTGTGGGTCTTAAAATGGCGTGCCTGGGCTACTTCTTTAATTGAAGTTTAATTCTTTGGTATAGAAATGTAGGCTGCTGTTTGTGGAACATGTTTTCAAAACTTTAGCTTAAAAAAAAAAAGTGTGGTAGGTTTGCCACCACTAAATCTTTCCCCTACCCCCCAAAAATAGGATATTGTGAACAGTTTTAGAAGGGTTTAACTTGTAAACTATTATTAATATACATGAAAACACTGACTTTGTAGCGTACGGCTATTATCAATTTCGATTTCAGTGAAATTTGTGGCATGTTTGAGCGTGTATACACAACTAAAAGTAGACAATATCCCACAAATTGATGGAATTTTACTAAGAAAACACGTTTTGGTGTGCAAATCTGAATATTGTACATATGCAAAGTCCTGCTGGTTACTAAAATGCATGTTTTATTGATGTTTATTGAATTATTTTGATAATTTGTCACATTTGTCAAGTATATTGCCAAGAAATGTTATTTCATATGACAATTCAAATAGTGTAAAACTAAAGAAAAAAGTCGTTGAATTTGGTCAATTTCAACTTTTTCTATGCATCTTCAAATGTCCATATCTCGGTCAATGCTTGTTCGATTTGCATAAATTATGCAGTTTTGAGCGTGATATATAGCTGAGAATATAGAAACTTTACATTTAAAAATTATGAACTTTGTGTGCTTCTCTTTAAGAGAGCTAAATGGGATAAATCGATTTCTCTTGGATTCGTACTTAAAGTCGAATTTCAGATGAAAACCAGTAAGCAGAGCTCTGAAACAGACACTGCATGTGCTTTTATGTCGGTTTTGAGTATATTTAGTCAGTTTTCGTGTCTAACAACCGTAATTTCGAGTTTCAGCTTTTTGTGGGTTTTAAAATGGCGTGCCTGGGCTACTTCTTTAATTGAAGTTTAATTCTTTGGTATGGAAATGTAGGCTGCTGTTTGTGGAACATGTTTTCAAAACTTTAGCTTAAAAAAAAAAAGTTTGGTAGGTTTGCCACCACTAAATCTTTCCCCTACCCCCCAAAAATAGGATATTGTGAACAGTTTTAGAAGGGTTTAACTTGTAAACTATTATTAATATACATGAAAACACTGACTTTGTAGCGTACGGCTATTATCAATTTCGATTTCAGTGAAATTTGTGGCATGTTTGAGCGTGTATACACAACTAAAAGTAGACAATATCCCACAAATTGATGGAATTTTACTAAGAAAACACGTTTTGGTGTGCAAATCTGAATATTGTACATATGCAAAGTCCTGCTGGTTACTAAAATGCATGTTTTATTGATGTTTATTGAATTATTTTGATAATTTGTCACATTTGTCAATTATATTGCCAAGATATGTTATTTCATATGACAATTCAAATAGTGTAAAACTAAAGAAAAAAGTCGTTGAATTTGGTCAATTTCAACTTTTTCTATGCATCTTCAAATGTCCATATCTCGGTCAATGCTTGTTCGATTTGCATAAATTATGCAGTTTTGAGCGTGATATATAGCTGAGAATATAGAAACTTTACATTTAAAAATTATGAACTTTGTGTGCTTCTCTTTAAGGTAACATTGCACCATTGCGTTTGTGCTTCCGTGGTGTATAGTCAAATAGTGCCTAATAAAAAACGTTTCCATGCCTTACTAGTGATACAAAATGCATGCTTTTGATTGCTTTTTGTTATTATTACCTATAATTCAGCCAAATGATGTATTGTGAACATTGATTAGTGTTTGTTTGATCTATTTAATTATAATTGACATAGACAGTAAAGCGAAAGTAGAAATGGGGTAAATCTATCTGTGACGTGTCAAAATAGAACGTGACGTCATTCAACAGATTGGCTTGTTCTTATATGATACATGACCCCCTGTTTTTATTGCATTTTTATATTGGCGGACGCTCGATCGTTTGATTGATATGTGTTTTAAAATTTTCTACGGAGAAAAATGCGCGTTTTTTATCTCTTGATATACATTCGTCCTATATAAAACAAAGAAGGAAAATCAATGGTTCAATGTAACCTAAAGAGAGCTAAATGAGATAAATCGATTTCTCTTGGATTCGTACTTAAAGTCGAATTTCAGATGAAAACTAGTAAGCAGAGCTCTGAAACAGACACTGCATGTGCTTTTATGTCGGTTTTGAGTATATTTAGTCAGTTTTCGTGTCTAACAACCGTAATTTCGAGTTTCAGCTTTTTGTGGGTCTTAAAATGGCGTGCCTGGGCTACTTCTTTAATTGAAGTTTAATTCTTTGGTATAGAAATGTAGGCTGCTGTTTGTGGAACATGTTTTCAAAACTTTAGCTTAAAAAAAAAAAGTGTGGTAGGTTTGCCACCACTAAATCTTTCCCCTACCCCCCAAAAATAGGATATTGTGAACAGTTTTAGAAGGGTTTAACTTGTAAACTATTATTAATATACATGAAAACACTGACTTTGTAGCGTACGGCTATTATCAATTTCGATTTCAGTGGAATTTGTGGCATGTTTGAGCGTGTATACACAACTAAAAGTAGACAATATCCCACAAATTGATGGAATTTTACTAAGAAAACACGTTTTGGTGTGCAAATCTGAATATTGTACATATGCAAAGTCCTGCTGGTTACTAAAATGCATGTTTTATTGATGTGTATTGAATTATTTTGATAATTTGTCACATTTGTCAAGTATATTGCCAAGAAATGTTATTTCATATGACAATTCAAATAGTGTAAAACTAAAGAAAAAAGTCGTTGAATTTGGTCAATTTCAACTTTTTCTATGCATCTTCAAATGTCCATATCTCGGTCAATGCTTGTTCGATTTGCATAAATTATGCAGTTTTGAGCGTGATATATAGCTGTGAATATAGAAACTTTACATTTAAAAATTATGAACTTTGTGTGCTTCTCTTTAAGGTTACATTGCACCATTGCGTTTGCGCTTCCGTGGTGTATAGTCAAATAGTGCCTAATAAAAAACGTTTCCATGCCTTACTAGTGATACAAAATGCATGCTTTTGATTGCTTTTTGTTATTATTACCTATAATTCAGCCAAATGATGTATTGTGAACATTGATTAGTGTTTGTTTGAGCTATTTAATTATAATTGACATAGACAGTAAAGCGAAAGTAGAAATGGGGTAAATCTATCTGTGACGTGTCAAAATAGAACGTGACGTCATTCAACAGATTGGCTTGTTCTTATATGATACATGACCCCCTGTTTTTATTGCATTTTTATATTGGCGGACGCTCGATCGTTTGATTGATATGTGTTTTAAAATTTTCTACGGAGAAAAATGCGCGTTTTTTATCTCTTGATATACATTCGTCCTATATAAAACAAAGAAGGAAAATCAATGGTGCAATGTAACCTTAAGGACTCACACCACTATTATCTCCCTTGAATACTCGTGCTCTACAGATGAATGAGGTAGATAAAAAAAACAAGTTCGCTTTTCTACATTGTACAGGATACATTGATTTATCTTTACCAGGTTCTAAATCTACAGCATTTTAGGAAGAGTTCACAGAAAAATGCGTGTTGATATAAGATTTCTAGCTAATTCTGCCTCATTTGACACATCATGTTTCTAATCACCACGGGGTTGTATTTTTGTCTAAAATTTGATAGGGGTCACGCAAACATGAAATTAAAAAAAGTTCAATCTGGTAAATATTTGTTAAATGTGTTTTAAATTGCAGATATTGGATCAATGAAGAATTTAAGCATAAATACATGTTGCAAAATCTTTTTTATCTCTATGCCACGAACAAAAACATTACAATGGGACCCTATGGAAAATTAATTGTGGTGTGAGACGTGTAGAGGAGGATGGAGGGACTGCAGAAATAATGAGGTACCGAAGTTTCTAATACAAATAGAAATAGACTGCGAAAGAACAGATATGAAACTGTTCACTGTATCACTGTGAACTTGTAAAAATAAATGCAGATGTCAAACACATGAAAGGGAACCAAGAAACAATGGACAAGCGATTAAATAAACTAGGAAATGAGGTTAAATTGTGCAAGAAAAATGTCAAGGAAATGAAGGAAAATAAGAATGACGACTTAATCACGTCAACACAAGTAAACAACTTAGCATCTGAAGTGAAATTATGCAATGAAAAAATAAAAGGAATAGAAGCACACACAGACAGAAAAGTTATCGAAAAAGTAGACGACATAAAATGGGAAATAAAATCATTAAAAACTAATTTTCAAAAAGATAGTGAATTCATAAGTGAAACGCTACGTTATAAAGAGATGGAGTCTGAACAACTAAGAAATCGGTGCTAAATATTAAAAAAAACAATCCAGAGCTTATGTTAAAGCAAATTGTGTCGGAGGTGCAACCTCAATTATTAAATGAAACAGATACATGTAGCACTATAAATAAACAAGCACTCAAAATATCTATAATGTTATCAAACACATGTACACCACCACACATTTTTGTGTAAAAAAAGGAAAATTATCTTGCACATCCAGTACAAAATAATAAAGGTGTAAAACAGGGGGATGGCTTAAGTCCAACACTTTTTAATATATTTTTGAATGACTTTGGAGCATCCTTGCAAGGTAATGTCAGTACAAACCCTATTTTATTAGAGAACACTTATTTAAATCATCTTCTCTTTTCTGATGACTTACTTCTCCTGTCTGAGAGCAGCTCAGGCCTCAAAAACTGTTTATTATCATTTCAAAATTATTGCAAAGATTGGCAACTAGAAGTAAATCTAAATAAAACTATTTAGCAAGGGTAGAAGGAAATATGATAATTTCGATTTTAAATTTAATGATGACAGTATTGAAAATGTTGATCAATACAAATATTTGGGAATTATATTGTTCTTTAATGGTAATTTAAAGCATGCAGCAGATGGCCTATATACTAAAGGTCTAAAAGCATTGTTCTAATGTTACAGATATTCCATTAGATATTAGCTGTACATTATGTGATACGTTAATAAGTCCGATTATAACATATGGTAGTGAAGTCTGGATTCCAGACTACTCCCGTAATGTAGCTAATATTGATGCTATTCCGGTAGAAAAATACAACATAAGTTTTGTAAATCTATCTTGGGTATAAACAAATATTCATAACATTTTGCAAGTAGGTGTGAAACAGGAAGAGTTCCGATAATGATATCTATATTGTCGCTCATGTTTAAATATTATAAAAGATGTACAACTTTATCTCAAGACAGACTACTATCTTGTGCTTTTCATGTTGACCAAGAGCTCTATTCTGCAGGTGAGAAATCATGGTTCTCTACTTTAGCAAAAGTGTGTAAAGCATTAACAATTTTAGAAAATGAAATCAACCTAATGGATTCCAATACCTTGAACAAAACTATTCTAAGCTATTATGTTAATCAAACAAAAGTGAAATTAGATCATAATAAAGAGGATATTATTATTAATAGTAACCTTCAAACATTTAGCCATATCTTCCAACAAAACCAAATACCATTCTATCTACAACTTAAAATGGAGAAAAGAATACACACAACTATCACTAAAGTTCGCTTAAGCGCCCATTCATTACATATCGAAAGGCGTATACAATACCAAAAACTTTAAGAGAAAATCGCTTATGTAAATTTTGCCCAGACATTGAATCTGAAGCACATTTTGTCCTCTTCTGTGATAAATACACAGATATTCGAAACAGTATGATTGCTGAATTTCAAATAGCACCTTCAGATATAATAAAAGAATCTGAAATAATAATTTTAACTAAATCATTAAACCCATAGAATAGAGCTCAAACTAACAAATTGTATACATTTATCACTCTGGCCCTATCAGCCAGGGACTCTGAAGACACTCATTAAATTGCAAGCATTAAATAAACTAACTAATAATGCATGTTTTTAAAATAACAAATGTAATTATTTGTCTATTAATATTATGATTGTTGTTACTACTACTACTATTATTATTATTATTATTATTATTATTATTATTATTATTATTATTATTACTATTATGTTTTGCAATGTAAGATGACACTGATGTTGTATTCGTATTATCTAATAAAACTGAATTGAATTGAAATTGTTGATGCATCAGTTAAACTTTTTAACGTCACTTGCTGCTTCTCATAAGTTAAAAATAAGAAATTAATATGAATAAGGCACTGCCTCATAGCGAGCTCAAATCCAAAAGCCACCCGACTTCAAATGAAAACAAATTATGGATAAGGCATCAAACATGTATGACATTTACATGTGTTGAAAATGACGTAAAACATCAAACAAACACAAACAAACAAACAAACATTTAGACCCAACATTTGGTTGTGTGCACACCCTAACAAGTAGTTCTGGTTCATGCCAGTATGCGTACTGGTAGGTTTAAACATATTTTGTTATGTCTGGATATGGCAGTTGATAGCAAACTCGCTTTTTATATATACACCCGTAAGGACATAACGTTGAATTTTTTTAATTATTCCCCTTTGAAAACGTTTAACCTATATGTCCCGGCAGTGTTATTGTTTCCAATGCAACTATATTGATGCAGTCAGGGTTTGCTTCATCGTCTGCATTGTGCATAAGGGGTTACGGACCTAGTCATCCGCGCCATCCAGAGTGATTCAAGTTGTATAAGTTGTGCCGCTATTGTAATAATGATGTTTTTGTTTTCAGCGATATGTACAGTGCTATGCATTATTGTATGGAAACGGCTCTGAGAGAGCCAATGCTTATCTAAAGGGAGAGTGTGCCACAAATGTGTTAATGGTCTGTAACCTATTAGAGTGTCATAATCAAGCTGAGCACAGCAGATCAGATTTAAAATTTTATATCAAGCTCAAATAATGGTAAATATTATTATAAATAAGTTGAGTTTATTGTTTTCACAAGAAATTGTTTGTGTTTTATATGTATTAAAGATATCCTTATAATTGTTTTCACTTTTTTTTTATTTTATTGAATTATTAACATGTTGAACTTGTATGTTTACTTGTTCAAATACAATGTATACTCGATTTATCAAATATATTTTGAATATAAAACCAGCTATAGACTATTTAAAAAATACGCCATTCAAATTAGTATCATCATTGTTAGAGTTTGTAATTACAAAATATATTAGCTCGTGTTTTATGAGAATTTAGTTTTTTCAAATTATAATAATATAAAAAACAATACTGTCTCCAACAGTTCACCAACATAAAAAATACATAAACAATATAAGACTTGGTAAATATGCATATGAAAATGAATTTAAAAAAAGCATGTTTCCCACTCTTGACGCTGTATTTCTATTTGAATTTCATAGTAATGTATTCATTTATGATCGTATGAAACAAATAGTTGCAATATGAAGTAATTATAAATGTCATATGTATCTTGTTTTCGGCAATGTTTGCGTTCCTAATAAACACTCCTGAGAAAAGCACCATTGTCTGCATTTATTATATGCGGTACATTTCATATAAATATTCTTGTAACAATAAGTTCATCCTGTCATTGCCCGTTTATATATGATTTCATTATATACACACACTTTGATTATATATACATGTAATGTAAATGTACATTATATATACACTTCGATTACAGATACATCCCCGTGTGGTTGCCGGGGTAGAATACAACCACTGAAAATCCTGCTAGAGGCAAGGGGTAGGACCCCCAACCCCCACTTCATGTTGATTTTTTTTTATTATGCTCATTCATGGTCTTCTTCGTAACACCGCATATGCAAATGTGGAAACGTGGCTCCATCGTAAATGAAGTGTCTACAATAGAATTTGCAGCAACTCTGCAGTTCTGCAGGTCAGAAGGTTCTAGACCCATGTTCAATATTTTATCTAGATGTAAATGGAGGATGAGCCTGACATGTTCATCCCTGTTTGGCGCCATATAACATTTCTTGTGTTGGTGCGTCGTAAAACCCTAATTCAACCTTCAATCGATTACATGTACATGTACACTGTATACACACTTTGATTACAGATGTATGTACATTATATACACACTTTGGTTACAGATACATGTACCTATACATTATATACACACTTCGATTACAGATGTATGTACATTATATACACACTTCGATTACAGATCCATGTACATGTACATTATATACACACTTCGATTACAGATACATGTACATTATATACACACTTCGATTACAGATAAATGTACATATACATTATATACACACTTCGATTACAGATACATGTACACGTACATTATATACACACTTCGATTACATATACATGTACATGTACATCATATACACACTTCGATAACAGATGCATGTATATTATATACACACTTCGATTACAGATACATGTACATTATATACACACTTCGATTACAGATACATGTACATGTACATTATATACACACTTCGATAACAGATGTATGTATATTATATACACCCTTTGATTACAAATAGCTACATATACATTTACATTATATACATACTTCGATTACAGATAGAGGTATGTACCCACTTCGATTACATGTACATTATATACCCACTTTGATTACATATGCAGTGCTCCAGATAAGCTTTCATCACAATGCGTATTGTTCGCATTAAAAATTGTATTGCGAATTTACATTTTAATACTAATGCGTATTCTTAAAACAAGTTTTGAAAAAAACATTAATGTAAAATGTTTACTCAGTAAATACTCTTTGTCGTTAATATAAAACATAACGTATTTCCCCTTCCGCTTATATATATGCATTATAGCTGTCAGTCTTTTTTAAATGGCATTAATTTGTGTCAAACAGCCGACTTCCTTTTTTTCTTTTCTTGCAAGCATCGACTTGTAATTGCTGGAGGTACTTGATTGTCATTCAATAGCTCAAACTTCAATAATTATTGAGTATGATTGGGTGCACTCGATTTTTCTATACGCGGGTATTTGGTTCTCATTCTTAATGACGATTTTTTAATGCGTTTTTGTACGCATTTATTTTATTTTTAATGCGTTTTTGATGAAAAAAAAAGGTAATTACGCAGATACACGTCTTATCTGGAGCACTGGCATATGCATGTACATTTAATATATACACATTTTGAAATGTTCCTGTGCCCATGTATTTGTATAAATGATACAAACATGCAATCACATCTGTTTAAAGTACCTCTGCACTGACCAAATGGACCACATGTGGTCAACTAGGATGTCCTTGATAAGATTAATGGTTTTATTCATATGGAAGAATCTTCCTCAAATCGAAATCGACTGAAAAAAACAATAATTTCACGAAATGTAACTCTTGGTGATAGATTAGTACAGATTTACCTGCCGCAGATATCGATAAAGCTGCCTCGGGCGTTATGTAATTGAGCGTGTCGGCAGTCACACTTGCACACTTTATGGGGGCCATAAAACATTGAGAATCATTATGATAGATAGATAGATAGATACTTTATTGACTTAAACTTTTACAGTTTCTCATCATTACATACATAATTTGTAATACATAATTTTAATCACATGACAGGTTACACTTACTTCTACACACTCATTTATAGTTCAATTTTCAATACTCCTTAATTAATCATAGATCATATAAATCACACATTTTAATCATAATCAAGGATATCAAAAAACAAAAGGAATTATATATAAAATAACAATTTATGTGAGGATGTACTTGATATTTAAGAAATTTTTAGAATAGATCTTGGAAGTAGAACATCTGACAGTAAGACGCCTGACAAATATTTACTTAAATTAAAAAGTTCTTCTCTTCTTTGAAGATTGTAGAAGTGTTATAAATTTAAACATATTTGTCCTTTGTATGTAATATATTCTGATATATTTCTTTCTAATATCATTATAAGCTGTACAAATTAAAACAAAGTGAAATTCGTCTTCAATATCAGTTGAATTACATATTTGACAAACTCTTTCATTTCTTTCAATCCTCTGTCTTGCATAACGACCTGTCTCATTATGTATCTACAGTGACCATATGGAATGAAACTATAAATGCACTTTAGTAAATTTAAGCAAAACACATTTTTAAAAATCAGTTTAATATTTACATGAAATACTTTATTATAAACAAGCTTTTAATAAGCTATAACTGAGAATAGTTTTTTTCTTAAGTGTATTTTTATGGAAATGGCATTATAATAGTGAGAACTTCTATAAAAAGCTGTTTAAAAGTTAAAAATACCATCATTTTTGATATAGCAAAAGTTTCGTTCTGACTCCTGTTTTGCCTAAAATGGAAATACCATAATTGGACAGAGAAATACATGTGTAATGGGTTTTTGCATGAATTAAACATTTATGCATACAACTCTTCATGTTATATATTTCTCCGCGTCGTCTGCTTAATGTGATTATCGCAAACAACAACAAAAACAACAACAATTAATAATTTAAAAAAATTGCTATCTTTGCTTGTAAAACAGACCATCTATAACTAGTGTCATTAACAAAAAAACTATATCAAAATAAAGAATTAGTGTTTCACCTATTTAGAACCGTTTGCACCTAAGGCTTCAGTTTCGTCATTATGCGATATATTTACAATTAAAAAACACATGTTCGACATATTTTAAGAATTTTATATAGAAACATATAAGGACACTAGATGGTGTATTTAAACTCAAAAACAGACCAAGATCCTTTTAACATAAAAATATGAAACTTATATCAAAATAAAGATAATAAATTGTATTTAAGAAACCGTTTGCACCTAAGCGATCATATTTATAGAATTTCTAATATTAAACAATAATGAAATGTTCCCCTATACGCTCCATGTAAAAATCTGGCGACTCATCGATAACCCGTTTGAGGAAGATTCTTCCATATGGCTATTATAGCTAATCAGTGAAATTTCCTTTAGATAAGCATTGGCTCACTGACAGCTGTTTCCATACAGTAGTGCATAGGACTGGATAATAAAAATGCTTTTTTATTAATATTCTTTTTTTTAGTATTTTACCTTATGGTCACTTATTAAAGGGAGTGCCTTAGGCTACGGGGCTAATTTGTTTGGATACATAACAACTTATAAAATGACCAGTTTAAACCGTGAAATAACGGTTCATATATATAGATGGAACATTCACCGTTTCTTATAATACAGCGGAATAATTAACAACAACCCCCCCCCCCCCCCCCCCCCAACAAACCCTTCCATCCTCGTTTTCAACTTTGCTCTTGTGGAAAAGTACACCCCACATTAAAGAAAATGCGTTTATGAAACAACTTACGACAACTGTGATTGCTTTTATATTTCTTAAATGCTTTACTATGAATTACACTGTACAAATAAGCGCAATTTCTTATACATGTGGTGCATTAAGTGCACACATAATTGTCTGCACACAAGTAGACGATTTTAAATTTGATTATTATGAAACGGGTCCCTGGCAGGTTTTTTTAACATTTCAGAATGATTATTCAATAGGACATTGAGTAAAATATAAGTTCGCTCTATTGAGTTTAAAAACATCACTGATTAAGAATGACATTGTTTACATACTGAAAGGATTGTCCGTATATAATGATAGTTGTTAACATAATGACTACAGTAATCGCTGTCATACGATATAGGGATGTGTGCGCGTGTAGTTCTAAGGTTTATAGTCCCTCCGCCAAAAACTCAATGCGCCTTAGGGCGCACCGGATGGGTACAATAGAGTCTGGACTTTTAAAATGTATTTTTAAATTTTGAAGTTTACGTAGGCCTTGCCAACATGTCTGTTTAATGCCTAAATATGTGCCAAAGGCGGTGTCAACATCAGCGGTTAATTCAACCTAATTTCGTGTGTTGACACCTTTCGGTACTAACTGTGTTTGGCGTTGTGTTGTATGTGGTGCGTGCTTGTTTTGTAGTGTTATGATTATGTTTTGATCATATTATATTTCATTATATTTGCCGTTTGTACCGAATATAATGCAGTTGAAACCACCGAATATAAAGACGTATCCACCACGTATATTACAATATGTACCACATATAAAGTCAACAGAAGCACTGCATATAAATACCAACCTACTTCATATAATGTTCAAAGGGCCTCATATATTAGATAAACTACTGCATATAATAATAAATACACTACATACAATGATAAATGGACTGCATACAATGACGTATCTATCGAATATAATGATTAATCTACTGCATATAAATACTTTTCTACCACATATAAATATTTATTTACTGCATATAATTAACAATGCACTGCATATCATGAAAGGTCTATCACATGTAAAGGGAAATGAACTGCATATATTAATCGGCAACATCACAAGACAGTCATGGCGTTCCATAATGTGCCGTGTTTACTGGTCTTATAATTTAACATTACTTTGAACTAAATTATGAATTAGTACTCTATTATTACTGTATTTTTACTTTTTAAACGGTCACATCCCTTTTGGTGAAATAAACAATAAAGAAATTAAGTTTTTATATGGCTTTTATTGTTATATTTACTTGCTTACATATTTATTTAGTATTTCTTCTTTAGTTGTTATAAAACAAAAATCGAATGCCTAAAAATGGCCTAAAATGTGCTATTCCCGCTCGTTATTTCCGTGGGACGGCTTTATGGGATAGCTTATGACAGATTACGCCGCGTAGTATGTATTCTTCATTACTAATTTGAGTAATCTTATCTCTCGCTTTTGAAATGATGTAAAATCGAATGCCTAAAACTGGCCTAAAATGTGCTATTCCCGCTGTAGCAACGCTCGTTATTTCCGTTGGGCGGCTTTATAGGATAGCTTACGATAACTTACGCCGCGTAGTATGTATTCTTCGTTACTAATTTGAGTAATCTTATCTCTCGATTTTGGAATGTTGTATTAATACAGCGGAAAGGAAGGAATATCAGCGTATAATATATAATACTGTAGCCCAACTCACCCACAAAGTCAGATTCATTCAAGCATAGACCCTACACTGCTTTATTTCCAATTATAAATTTATTTAATATAATACAATATATGCACATATTCATGTTTATCAATATTGAAATGATATTCCAACCACAATAGTAGTAATAATCCCTTGTGATGGTTTAAAGCAATGTTTCGACTGTTTTTAGGAATATCTACTTGTTATTTTCAGTTTATGTGAGTGATATGTTCCATTTATATCCTATATAACATCATATATAGATATTGAAATATTCAGTAGATTCCAAGGGCAGTCTCATCAGGGATCCCCTTTCTTTTAAATTCAAATTGTCTTAGTGTTCGATTAATACCTTAACATACAACTCTTACGGTTTATTCCGTAACGCACAACAAATAATGTGTATTGTTATATTGTTCATACATCATTCTCAGATAACCTGATCTGATACATGTTAAAATTTATTTCAGAATTCAGCCATAACTGAATATATATTATATTGCCATTATTATTTATTTCTTATATATAAAGGGTATGTGACTATTGGGGTAAATGTATCATACACCTTGTTTTATATATTAGTGCGCGTTTGCTTTATACATTTCTGTATATTTAGGTTCATTCCGTATATATGTTATGCGCAAAATAAAAATATGGACAATTCCGGAATTGCTCTGCGCAAAGTAAGAATTCTTAAAATGCGCGGCATTATCGAAATTCTCAAAATGCGCGGTTCAATTCCGGAATAGTCCGTGCGCAAAGTAGAAATTGGGACAAAGTAAGAATATGTTCGTTATCGTCAGTGCGCAAAGTAGGAAATGGAACAAAGTAGGAATATTTTCGTTAATCATATTTGCGAGTATACACTTTGATTTTTGTTTGCTTCATTCAAAAATAGTCAACATATCAGCAGTATATTAGTATAAGAAATTCTAAAGTAAAATAGCTATTTAATCCAGAAAATATGATGCATACGTCAGTAGGTAAAGCTAAAACAATTTTATGTTGAATCATGCGTACGTATTGTTAAACTCACTAATACTGTGATTTAGTTTTCTAAATGCGTTTGACAAAAGAGCATACAAATACTTAAATGTGTGTGTTTATTTTAAGCCGACAACCGTGGGTGTTCTTACATACCGATTAGGATATCCACGTTTTACATTCCGGATAGAAAATATAATTATTGTAAATAATTGAGTTTGTGCGGTTAATCAGCCGTCTTTGCCGGTTGTTATTCGACATTGGGTTCATTATCAACAAAGCAGAGATCACATGACCTCTTGCCTTCTATTGCAAACAAAGAAACATCAACAGAATTGAGAAGTTACAATTTTCATCAAATTCCCGGATTCTATTCCGTTTTTGGTTTATATGCGTTGTTGCATACGTTAATGAGGATAATAACGGGAAGTATTGTTCTGTTGTACAGTTCATTGCATGCTGTTTTGTGTGTAAAAAGTTTGTTGTGTTTGTTTTGCGATACACAATGCATATGGCGGACTGCCATGATACACAGGGACGCAGAATAACGGTATTCGGCCATAGTTTTGTTAAGCGCTTAAAATGCTTTGTAAATGATAAACCTGCAGGGTTTTCACTATGAACAAGGGATGTCACTGTGGATATTTATGGATTCGGTGGTCTTAAGTTAAGGAATGACGAACATAAACGGTTACACAAAGTTGACACATTGTTGGCTACCCAAAATTAGCAATGCAAAACCCGATAGGTGGCGCCGCGTAAGCTATATTTAGAATTTAGGAATATCCCAACCTGGAGTTGGGTACGTCAAATTACGCATCTTTTAAGTGCTAAGACACTAAAAAGTGGAACTTTTTATGTTGAATATAGGAAGAAAACACTGCATACATTACGTAATTGACCTCACGGCTTTTGTTATTTATTGGTAGATGAAAAATAAATGGAAGCGAAGTGCGGTTTTTGGAAGTTCAGTATTAAATCGGATGATTACGCTCTAGTTTATGTACAAATAAAGTACTTCAATAATTAATCTTCAAATTTGTTTTATATTTAATCTCACAAAAAATGACGTACTCGTGGTGTATTTGCGCATTTTTCAACACCTGCTAACATCAGAAAAGACAACTCTTGTCATGTGACTGTAATGCGCATGCGTGGTACTACAAAAACAAGATCGTCTTTTTCGAGTCTTATTTCGGACTAGAAACTTGTTCCCACTAATAATTCTCATGAATTTTTTAGTGAAATAACACTTTAAATATTTCATACACATGTTATCATTCATCACGAAAGAACTTTTGGCTTTTTTAGGCTAATTTACTCATTTTTCAGAATTGTTCGAATTTGACCTTTACATTGTCACGATAAGTCATGTAGGCCATCTAACGCGAGTACTCATTTGTTTACATAGCAAAGATGACGGGTTTAACACCAACTTGTGAAAAAAGTAGCACATATTTAAAAGAAAAAGGGAAAGAAACATTCATTTGACACATTACTTTGTAAATAAAGATCTGCATGACTTCATTGCAAGGAAAAAACAATATTTATCAGCTAGGTTGCTTTTTTCAGAAAAAATGATAAAAAGGCTTATTCATTTTGGCAATTGTTGGACACAAAAAATATTTTTTTTGCATGTGGGGTGGTTCTTAAACTTACTTTTTTTTCCTCAATGGACTATTTTGATGATACTATTTAGAAAATACTAATCAGTTTCCCAATATTTTCTAATTTGAAAAATGCATTTGCATTGCTACCAAAATACTTCCGCAGTATTCGTGACTGTATGTTACGTCAGCTTAAGTGGTGAGTGTTGTACAGGTTTTGTGTAAACACATAGTGATATATTATATTTGGCCGTGGTTAATTCTCATTACTATGAACCAGTCTGTATTGTTATAACATGCATATAACGTGCCACGGTTTTTTTCTAGCAGCGTTAGGACACATACGCCTGTATGCTGTGTGCACTGTTAATCATCGGCTGCTTCTCCTTTCACTACATCTGGCCGACACAGAGCAGATTATATCGGGGTCATGCAGACGCTTTCAGTTTGTTATCAGGGCCGCGCTCGGTACCGTTTAACAACAGTCACATTTGATGAATGATTTCATCACTTTATCGTGTGATACTGGCTAAACTTGAGTTTGCTCGGTGTAAATTAGACCCTGGTATATTTATGTTGTAAATGTCATATCTCTGCTGCAGTCCGTGTGTTATGATAGGGATTACCAGAATGGCTATTTGAAGTGTTCTGTAGTTTCACCTACATCAGAGATGGGTGCAATTAATGTATTTGGAATACACAGTTATCTATATGTACACTGTCAAGTCTTGCAGTGTCTGAGCATGTTGTTGGCATACAACATATATATGTTGGAAAGATGTTGGTATATGGTGAAATGCCGCATGTTTGTATTGTTGGTTACAATGTGTGTGTTGGTACAGGTATATATATCTATTTATATATATATAAAAAGAAAAAGAAAAAAAATGTGTTGGTATATGGTGAAATACCACATAGGTATATGGTTATATACCACATTTAAAAAAAAAAAAAAAAAAAAAAAATGTGTTGGTATATGGTGAAATACCACATAGGTATATGGTTATATACCACATTTAAAAAAAAAAAAAAAAAAAAAAAATGTGTTGGTATATGGTGAAATACCACATAGGTATATGGTTATATATACCACATTTAAAAAAATAAATAAAAATAAATAAAAATGTGTTGGTATATGGTAAAATACCACATAGGTATATGGTTATATACCGCATTTAAAAAACAACAACAAAAAAACAATGTGTTGGTATATGGTGAAATACCACATAGGTATATGGTTATATACCGCATTTATAAAAAACAATGTGTTGGTATATGGTGAAATACCACATAGGTATATGGTTATATACCGCATTAAAAAAACAACAACAAAAAAACAATGTGTTGGTATATGGTGAAATACCACATAGGTATATGGTTATTTACCGCATTTAAAAAAAAAAAATTAAAAAAAAATGTGTTGGTATATGGTGAAATACCACATAGGTATATGGTTATATACCGCATTTAAAAAAAAAAAACAAAAAAACAATGTGTTGGTATATGGTGAAATACCACATAGGTATATGGTTATATATCGCATTTAAAAAACAACAACAAAAAAACAATGTGTTGGTATATGGTGAAATACCACATAGGTATATGGTTATATACCGCATTTAAAAAACAACAACAAAAAAACAATGTGTTGGTATATGGTGAAATACCACATAGGTATATGGTTATATACCGCATTTAAAAAAAAAAATTAAAAAAAAATGTGTTGGTATATGGTGAAATACCACATAGGTATATGGTTATATACCGCATTAAAAAAAAAAAAAAAAATGTGTGTTGGTATATGGTAAAATACACACAAAAATGTGTTGGTATATGGTGAAATACCACATAGGTATATGGTTATATACCACATTTAAAAAAAAAAAAAAATCAAAAATGTGTGTTGGTATTTGGTAGAATACCACATAGGTATTTGGTTATATACCGCATTTAAATAAAAAAAATAAAAAATTGTGTTGGTATATCGTGAAATACCACATATTATATGTGTTGGTACATGTATATGTGTATGTGTATATATATGTATGTATGAATGTGTGGGTATGTTTATGGATGTAGGTATATGGTGAAATACCACATTAAACACGTACATATATGGATGTTAGTATATGGTGAAATACTGGATCGGTTATAATATAATGTAGGTATGTAGGTACATGGTGAAATACCACATTAAGTGTGTGGGTTAATATATAATATGTGTATGTTGGTATATGGTGAAAAACCGCAGTTAAAGTAAAAAGATGTATATGGTGAAATAAGTATAATATTGCATTATTACATTAATATTTATATATGGTCAAATGCACTGCATTATATCTCATATTGGTAGACTCTATATTGAAAACAGGTACTAAACTAGTATCAGGGATCGGCTTACCTGACAGTTAAGGGGTCATTTCACCAAGGATTGTTTTTTTCCAATCGGCCCGATCTGGACCAGATTGTCCCCGATCAATCAATTTTTTGATCTGCCCGATTGTCGTCCTGAATCGCCTCCAATCGCCCCCTTTTTGTGACCCGATTGAGTCCCGACCAATGGACCATGGCGGGGGGACGATTCTCGGACGTTCCTCGCGCGATCGACACGTTTCCGGGGCGCAAGTATGCGAAAGTTTGCACAAGTACCCGCAGGTACACGGCAAAGGCCCGGCAAAGGCCCGGTAGAGACCCGCTTCTCGCGCGCAAGTGAGCGATCTTCGCGCGTTGTTCGGCCGAGAGAGGCCGAAAATGGGCGATCCCGGCTCGAGAGAGGACGCTTTCGTTCGATTTCCGCCGTTCTTCCGCCGTTCTTCGCGCGGGAGTGGCCGAATGTAGGCGTATGTTGACGCAGGTAGCCGAAAGTAAACGGTCTTCGGACGATTTAAACGATCTTCGGACGTTCTTCGGCCGACCAAATTTGCCTAGATCGGCCGGAGATCGGTGTTTTTAAAGGCCCGACTATATAAACCGCTCAGATCGAAGCCGTTCATCACTTTCTGACCAGCCAGGGAAGGTCATGGACCAACAAGCAGTGCTGGGGCTTGTTGTAGCTCTACAACTTCGTTCTGCCATAGCACAGCAAAATATTATTACATTAGGAGGAGGCCAAGGACCAAGAGAAAATATGCCAAAAAGAATTAAGTTTTTGTGACTTTTTAAAGGGTTTTCAAGTGTGTTTTGTTTCAGTACCTGTTCTGAGAAAAGTGTGCAGTTTTTATTTTATATTTGGTTTATAATTCTCTGGCATTGGTATTAATTTGTAAATTTATTATTATTTATAATAATTTTGAGTAAATATATGTCTTGCTGTTGTATTTATTAACAATTAATTCTTTGTGACATTTTAAAGGATTTTTACATGTGTTTTGTTTCATTAAAACTACGCACGACCCTCGGTAGAGAGCTGCAGAGGCTATACGAAAGCTCCAGAGGGCGGGAGAGACAAGGGGACCTTCAAGGGACCCTCGGACGACCAAGACGACCCGGGCCGACGGTTTTTGATCGGCTACTGTTTTTCAACATTTTTAAAAACAGTAGCCGATCACTTTTTCGGTACCCGACCCTCGGAGGACTGAGGCGATCGCGCCAGATCTTCCCCCGAATGTATAGGGTAGTGCGGGACAGTGCTCGCACGTTCCCGATTATTTTCGCAAAAATGCGGCCGATCGACCAGAAAAAGGATCGGGTACTCTCGGGACCAAAACAATCCTTGGTGAAATGACCCCTTAAGTGTGATGTATGCTTTGACTAACAGTGACATTCTATTCACAGGACTGGCCAGGATGTCCAAACGACCCAGGAGGGGGAAGTCGGATGCCGGCAAAAAGTCACGGGTAGAGACAGGGGTGACACATAGACCGGTGAACACAATTAGTGTGAACGCGAGTAGTGTGGACACGAGTAATGTGGACACGAATAGTGTGAACCCGGCTGTCCTTGATAGATGGACGAGTTCATAGATGCTATGCTGGTACGAATGCATCAGCGGAATATGGTTGTGCCTAACGTAACGGCGCAATCTCGGGAGGTGGCACAACCTACACCAGCGGCGACAAACCCATCACAGGTTGTTGCGGTATCACCAGCTCCTATCACTGTTTCACTGGCATCAGCGGCAATAGAACAGTTCAGTACTGGACACACACGAGGTGCTTTATTAAGCATTTCGAGTCACTTAAGTGAAAAAGCAATGTTGGACATTTGGGCGGACAAATATGTTGAATTGGCCTCCTTGCTACCTGGGTCTGTGCAGGAGAATTTTCATATTAACATTTTAGATGGGGGTTCACTACAAGTGAAAAGTTAACCTAAAGATAAGGTGTTAGACGTTAACGCATGGCTTAAGGCCTTTCATATTTTTATTGATGTGTATGTCAAAAAACGTCCGCACGATATATCAGGTTTACTGGCACATGTCAACCTCATTAAGGAGTTGGAGCAAGGTTATGGCCAGAATGCATTTCTATTTTATGACAGAAAATTTAGGGAGCAAAGTCAGCTTCACGGTTTGGCTTGTGGGGTCATGCACCAGGACTTGTGGATGCGTGCCGCCGCACTGCATTCGGGTCATCATCAGCGTTGAAGGTTGTCAGTGCTTCGTTAGCACATACTTCTAAAGCTTCTTACCTTCGTGTGTGGAAACAATTTGCAGATTATTGGGTTGAGAAACAAATGAATCCTTATCTCCCTATAAAATCTTATCATATAGTCAATTATCTGGCCTCTGTCTTTGACAAGGGATGTGCACCTAGTACCATTGCTACTCATGTATCCGCTATTGGTTTTGTACACAAAATGTTAGGCTTCTCAGATCCGATGGATACGTTTGTACTTAAAAAGTTTGTTAAAGATGCTTTTAAGATCAGTGGGCAGACCGACTCTCGTCTCCCTATTACGATTTCAATTTTGCATCGGCTATTACAGGCGTTACCTATAGTGATACGGCGTCATTATGAACACGTTTTGTTGCGAGCTCTTTTTTCTACAGTTTATGGCCTATTCTTACGTCTGGGGGAAGTTTGCTTACAAACAGGGGGTGATTCCAGTAAGTTCATACAACGGAATGCTATTTCCTTTCAGACGGAGGGCACTAGTTTAACAGGAATGACTGTCATGTTGCATCATTTCAAACATACAAAACAGGTTAACCCTGTCTCGTGGTACATTGCACACAACTCTCTAAACGCCGATATGTGTCCATTCCTAGCTATGTATAAGTATTTACAATTGTATTTACACAAGGCGGGTTCACTCTTTCAGTTCCAGGATGGTAGACATGTCTCATATGGTTATGCAGCTGAGAAACTCCATTCACTTGTAATTTTTCTTGGGTTAGATACAGCTAAATACAAACCACATTCATTCCGTATAGGTGCGGCTACGGCAGCAGTTCCAATGGGATATTATGATGACGTGGTGCGGAAGATGGGGCGGTGGAATTCCGATGCTTTACAAAGTTATATCAGGTTGCCACAACTGCGTTTCTGAGAACGTGTCTGGTACACACATGTATGTCTGTATATGTCACTGGAGCGGAATTGGGGGCACAGTGTTAGACTGGTCCTTATATTTGCTTATGCACATGTAGGGACTGTACTATTGGGTGCGGAGCCGTTAGTTAAGGATTGCATGACGGACTCAGTGTTAGACTGGTCCCAAGTGTGAGTGGTTTACTCATGTGCATACCTCTTTTCATACTGTCATATCTTTCTACATTGACATATTTTATTATTATATATTTTCTTTCTTTTTTTTTTTATCTCGAATGTCAGCGTAGGCTGGTTTCTAGAGATTGTAAGGTGCCTGTTGTGCATAGTTATCATTTATTAGTTGGTTGCATTATGCCTTACATCAGTATTTCTTTAGTGCATATCGCAGTTTTAAGGACTGCTTTTGGTGTTTTTGAGTATGTGTCCATATGCATATTGTGTTAGACATGTATTATATGGATGTGTGTGTATGTGTGTGTGTGTGTGTGTGTGTGTGTATGTGTGTGGCAAAACATGAATACTGTTATATGCCATGGATTTTGATGTTTAAGAATCTAAATAGGTTGTAGAAACATGTTTTGCCTTGCAACTCATCAGTTTCAATATGTATATATCGATAGAGAGAAAGAACGAGTACTTGATATTGAAAATATTACATTCACATCAAGCCATGAAGATGTGGAAAACAGTGCAGGATAAGTTCAGATTGCTCATTGTATTTATATTGTTGTTCGACAATTGGTAACATCACACACATCACTATTGTCAGATATTTCTATTGCTTTGCAAAATTAAGTATCCAACTGCATCATCTTTGGGTGGGCTGTAGAGTGGCGGATAGTTACCCACCTTTTACTGTGGGAATGTTTGATTTAATTACACAAATGTATTATTGAACATTTTCTAACTAGTCATGTTATGTAAGACTGTTAGTTAACTAGTCATGTATATAGCATTCTAATATAATGTAATCACATATATATTACATTATAGTCATTTTATGGTAAAATAAAATGACATGTTCGCATAACATGGTATTTGTATGTTTTTTGGTTCCCATCAGCAAAACAAGCTGCATATTGATGTGGTTGGATACTTGTGAGTGCTGCATTAAGCAAGCACAAAATATAATTATTGTAAATAATTGAGTTTGTGCGGTTAATCAGCCGTCCTTGCCGGTTGTTATTCGCCATTGGGTTCATTATCAACAAAGCAGAGATCACATGACCTCTTGCCTTCTATTGCAAACAAAGAAACATCAACAGATTTGAGAAGTTACAATTTTCATCAACCCACCACCATCCCCATTTCGCCGCCTGTATTGAAAAGATATACATTCAGATCTGGCGTTAGGGCAGATTTATACATATATGTTTTTAATGCAAGGACGGCCGATAAGTCACTAATCGATTCTTTTATCATAAAAGTTGTATATTCTATGTCACTGTGTGGGCGGATAGTTACCCACCTTTTACTGTGGGAATGTTTGATTTAATTACACAAATGTATTATTGAACATTTTCTAACTAGTCATGTTATGTAAGACTGTTAGTTAACTAGTCATGTATATAGCATTCTAATATAATGTAATCACATATATATTACATTATAGTCATTTTATGGTAAAATAAAATGACATGTTCGCGTAACATGGTATTTGTATGTGTTTTGGTTCCCATCAGCAAAACAAGCTGCATATTGATGTGGTTGGATACTTGTGAGTGCTGCATTAAGCAAGCACAAAGTATTTTCTTGCATTCGGGATAAGGCTTTCCGCGTTTTACTTTCAATTGAATTGGGTTTAAAGGCGCACCAACACATGAAAGGTTATATGACACCTAACAGGAAGGAAAATGCCAGGCTCATCCTCCACTTACATCAAGATAAAATATGTAGAATGGGCCTAGAACCTTCTTACCCGCAGAACTGCAGAGTTGCTGCCATTTACGATGGAGCCACGTTTCCACGTTTGCGTACGCGGTGTCGTGACCTTGAATGAGCATGGTAAAAAAATGAAAAAATAATATGAATGTGTGTGTGGGGGGGGGGGGGGGGGAGGGGAGGGGGCGGGGGTTGCGGTAGAGGGGGGGGGGGGGTCCTACCTCTGCATGTGATGGTGTGTTTGCAGTGGTTGTATTATACCCCGGCAACCTCACGGGGATCCGCGTATTACACGGTGGATGGATGCAAGAATATTCATAATCGCTAAATATTAAATTAATAACTAACTCAGAACACAATAATAACTAACGTTGCGACGTAATAACTAACGTTGAGTGATGGCGTCAGTTAACTGACTAAAAGGGAATGTAGCGACAAAGCCAAACAAACTCTATTATTGAGAGTTCTGAAAAACTTAGAAAAAGGTGATCTCTATTCGTTTTCCGAAATAGACACATTCGACGAAGAGTTTAAAAGCCACGTTGGCAAAAGTGTTAAACAATTTCTTGAAAAAGACAACGACGAAACCAGTTTTAAACTATCATTTATAACTAGTCCGATAACTACTGAAGAGCTTCAAAAAATAATCGACTCACTTCCACTCGGAAAAAGTTCTTCCTATGACAATATCACATATGAACATATAAAATATGGCGGTAACAGTATTGTTGTGTGCTTAACCCATTTATTTAATTCAATACTGAAGATAGAATATATACCCCGTAAATTTAAACAAGGCATAATAGTAACACTGCATAAAGGCACGGAAAAAAACAACAATAGATCCCAATAACTACAGGGCCGTTTCGCTGCTACCTGTCATCTCAAAACTCTTCGGAAAGGTAATTCTTTGCAGATTAGAAAATCAAGGATTTACAGACAAACTCCACCCTTATCAGCATGGTTTCCGAAAAGGCAAAAGTAGTAAAATGGTCTCTTTTATTTTTCAAGAATGCCGCTTCTATCGCTGGGAAAGAAAAAACAACTTCTATGTAGTCTTCATGGATGCTAAACAAGCTTTCGATCGAGTGTGGATCAATGGCCTGATATACAAGCTATATCACTTGGGCATCAGGGGAAAGCTGCTGAGGATCATCGCACACATGTTCATCGGGATTTCAAGTAGAGTATTCTGTAATGGCTTGTTATCAGGCACACTTAACATAGAACAAGGTACCAGACAAGGTAGCATTATGTCCCCCTTCCTTTACACGGTTTACATAGACGAACTGCTGCAACTACTGGACTCGTGTGGACATGGCCTCAAGTTAGCCGGCATCTCACTCTGCGCGCCAACACAGGCAGACGATATTGTACTGCTGTCTCTCACGAAGCGTGGAATAGACGAGATGCTCACAATATGCAACAATTACGCAAATAAATGGCGATTCATGTATAACGCATCAAAGTGCGCGGCTATGGTATTGTCTCCACATCAAAGACTAACTAATACTCAAAATCACGTATTTACCTACGCAAACATAAGATTGACAGAAGTGAAGGAATACAAACATTTTGGTATCACACAGTCCCTGCACGTCAAATATCCAGCAAACATTGACGTCATTAAGCAATCTGCGAGAGGCACATTCTTGTCACTTATCAATAGTGGAATACATTACAACGGTCTTAATCCAATCACAGCGGCTAAGCTATACTCGTCAGTTGTTTCACCACGTGCGCTATTCGGGTGCGAGCTCTGGAATAGCATTTCACAGTCAAACGTTAACCAGCTTGAAGTTATCCATCATTTCTGTCTCAAATCAGCTCAAGGACTACCTTATTTAACGCGATCAGATATGGTAACGGGAATGTTAGGCTTCACGAGTACAGAAGCTTACATAGACATGCAGAAGCTTAACTTTTTGGGTTCATTGTGCCGATCAAAATCATCAGACTTAGTAAAACATGTATTTCTCAGTCGAACTTTTCAGTACTTAGGTAATTGCACGAACACAAAACTCGGCTTCATTCCTGACATAGTGGAGATTTTAAACAAATACGAGTTATACTCGGTTATGGACGAGTTTCTTGTGACCGGCCTGTTCGCATCTAAATTTCAATGGAAGCGAATGTGTAATGCTTCAATTTACAAATACGAAGATTCGAAGTGGCTCACTCGCATGGCATCCTGTGATGACTTTAAAAGATTCCGAGCTTTACACTCAACAATGACCCCGGCTAACATATGGCGAGTCGCCATAGAAACTCCCAACTCGTTGGAATTGATGACATTCTTGGCGAAAATTATCTGCCGACCACAAACTCAGACTTCCTGTTCCAAATGTGACCATGAAACGAGTGATGAGCTGAAACATCTACTAACAGAGTGTAAACTTCCTGGCATCACTACAATACGTAATTTCTATTTTGAAGAAGTGTCAATTAAGTTTTGTGTACCATTGTATAACATGTTGAAAACAGTAGACTATGAACAATTCACGTTATATATGCTAGGAATGGTTGACGACAACCTGTCAAACGTGCTACTAGTTGATAACTTTTCCGACTACATGATATTAAATGCAACTTGCATCAACAATATATATTCCTGTTACTTGTTCACTCGATTAACATTGCGTATTACCTGCCAAAACAATCCTGAAAAGTATCAGTGATTTTAAAATGATCTCACAAAAAAAAAAAAAAATGGAATTATTGTGCTAGTATCTTGTACACACTTTGCGTGCTGCAACTGTCCGTAAAATTCGGAGTCTGTGAATCTTAATTCAACAACGGACGTTCTATAATCAACCGTGTGCTGATTCACAAACTTAGTTTGTCGCAGCAATATGTCTTTAAACATTGTATGTATTTATACATCCGATCTTGTCAACACCCGATATTTATAACTAGAAGTCGTTTCGATATAAGATAAATGCATATGATATTGTTAATATCTCATTTCTTTCACTTAATATGAATGACTTATTTTGTTCTCATTTATTTTCCTGCATTATTTTCATGTTGCATTGTGCTTGCTCTCTGTATATATGTTGCATTCTGTTTCATTTGTTTTATACAAATTCGCTTCATTAACTTCGAGGAATTAAAGACGATATATATACCCTCTGTAGTCTATAACTTTACCGACTATCTTTTGAAAATGTAAAACCATTCAATACGTAACCAGACATGTCTGGCTTTAAATCAGCAGAGCGACGTTAATAATGCATATCTTTTAGTGCATTTTGAAAGCCCCATTGTGAAAAGATCTGGGTGCAAGAGATTGTATTACCATCAAAATAATGACACAGGTTAAATATCCACAAACACATGTCATTTTAACGAGATTATAACACAATTATCATAAATATTTTAAGTTCCCAAAATAATAAATGTGACTAAAATATTTCGCAAGTAGCTTAAAGCTGTACAGTCCCTATTTTAACTAGTAATAACTCATGAATATGAATGAGTCACGTGTGAAGTAGTTTCAAATCTACGAACACCCCAAAAGTCGGTATATAAGGAGAAATTGATAGGTAAAATTTCACATTTTTATTTAGCCTCCGTACAGGTAACATCGATAAATATACGGCTCGAGATTATATGTGATAAAAAAATTGTTGCCCGGAACGGGATTTCAACCACAGCCTTGCACTTGTAAGATTTGAATATGTACGCTGAACCTCTAGACCACTGCTATTTATTGGTATTTTGTAGCATTTTTAACACTAAATAGGCATTACGTAATAAGAAGAGCGCGCACACAAACTCATCAAGCGCTAAATAACAAGTCGAGATATGGTTGATTTGAGGCGAAGTATTAGTTTCATATTGATAAGATACAGTATTACACCAGGCAATGTTAATTTACACGTGCGACAATATGGACTGCATATTTATTGATCCATCTTTAGTTGCGTTCAAATATGTTAAGTTATTTTGCCTCAAAATATGTGGTAGTTAGTATACTATTTTCTCAAATAGCGTTGTAGTTCAGTGGATAGAGCACAGCACTTGAAATCAGAAGGTCGTATGTTCGAGCCCCGAAAGAAGCTAACTTTTTTTTCTGTAAAAATTACTGTAACCTGTATATAGGTAAGATGTGCACTGGTCGATGTATATACAGTAAATGATTTCCTGTTCTATATTTGCTCGCTTAAATACCCGATTTCGACATGAGCTGGTGAACATGAATTTACAAATAAAGACACGCCTACAAAGAAGAAATCGATTGATATAGGGACTCTGTAGCTTTAAGTCATATTAAATAGTTTGAAAACTTAAAGTTGAAGAGCAGAATAAGACCAACGTCTCTCTTGTGTTAGGCAACTGCGTGGAGACAACAGTCAGAACTCGAATTGACTCGACTGAGTTATGTGGGTGAGAAAGCTCTGTATGTACGTTGTGCATTCCATATCTCATATATATCCTTATATAATATGTCAACGCACTCTCTATATACTTATCATAATAGATGTTATCCACATACACTATATATCCTTACATATCATATCCCCATACCCTATATATAGAGGGTATGGGGATATATTACATAGGGATATATAGGGTATGTGGATATTATACTTACATTATACCTATATCCCCATACGCTATATGTCCTTGCATAATATGTCCCATACCCTCTATATCCTTACATAATATGTCCCCGTACTCTCTATACCCCATGAATACCCCTTATATCCTTACATAATATGTCCCCGTACTCTCTAAATGCTTTCGTAATATGCCTACGTACTACTCTATATCCTTATTATGTCACCGTACCCTTTATATATTTACATAGTATATCTACATACTCTATATATCTTTTAATACACAATATTCCCCCGTATCATTTGTATGTCCCAGAACCTTTTATATCTTTACATATCTTTACATAGGATGCCCCCGTACCATCTTTGCATACATTATATGTCCCAATGTCCAGGTCATACCCTCATATCTTATTTCATTCGATAGAAGTGGAAAAGAAGGTCGTAGCAGTTGTACATGTACATGCAAGCTTAAAGAGAATGTAGCGACACAGCCAAACAGCTCTGTTATTGAGAGTTCCGAAAAACTTGGAAAAAGGTGAAAGAATTATCAAAATCGGATGATAAACAAAAAAGATATGACCATTTAAAGGTTGTTCTAAAACGAATATGGGAGCCGCCATTTTTAGAACTATGACGTCATAGTTCCATATTACCATATATGGAATATTGATAAATATCATTTAAAATGAAGAAAATCACTGCAAATGAACGATTTTTTTTTACTGGTCATATAAAGCATTATTGCCATTAAGTATTACATATTTTTCATACAGTTGCTTCTTTGTTTATTATCCGATTTTGATAATTCTTTCACCTTCATTCATTTTTTTCAGAACTCTCAATTATAAAGATGGCTTGGCTGTGGCGCTACATTCCCTTTAAGAATAATAAGGTCGTATCTACCAGTTAAGACCCAACTGTTTATAAATATTAAGGTCGTAACTACCACTTACAACCTTGAATGATTATAGCCTTGTAGTTACGACCTTTTTGCAAAATACAGCACATCTGCTACACTGGGAGAAAAATAATCCATCATGAGTTATCCACGTGAGATAGGGAAATCTCACCCTCGAGATCAGAACTGTAACCAGGAACTCGGTAGAGCCTCGTCCCTGGTTGCCATTCTGACCCCTCGGGTGAGCTTTCCCTATGTTACATATGTGTCTGTGATTTGTATAGGAAATACTTGGAATAGAAAAGCAATAACCAGTGTTTTGAGATACGGGAAATATCTCCCTCGGGAGAGAAATGGTTCCCGAACGAATGAATGAATGAATGAATGAATGGATGGATTGATGGATGGATGGATGGATGGATGGGTGGGTCGGTCGGTCGGTCGGTCGGTCGGTCGGTCGGTCGAACGAACGGTGTTTCATGGCATGTCGACAGATAAATCGGTTATATTTTGCACACAAATCGACGAAAGATGAAGAAGTGAAATAGTAATTTAGAAATTAACGTGAAAATGGGCTGATTACACTGTGTTCTAACATTACGGCAAAAATGTAGCTTTCGTATGAAACAATATTCGTAGTGTACTAAATATGTTAAATATGTTTAAATATATTTCGAAATATTGCAATATCGTATAACATAACATAATTATATTCAACATTAATATCATTACGTGGCCGGAAATTAACTGTCATAACCCGTCTAACACGGGGTATGAAATAAAACCTTAATTTCGGTTTAAAAACCTGCATATTGTAAAATTAAAACATTTAACTTATAATTTTAAACAGGTTATCGATTTTTGTTTCAGTAAAACATGTTTTATGTATGTTTATATTGTCGAAAATATACATTGTAAAACTGACTAATATAAGCTTCCCCGTCGCTTAAAGGAATTAATGCATGGCCATGTAATGTAATAATAGTTAAATACAACGTTCGATTAACAGTCCTTTTGTCAATTTATATATGATTGGTATATAATGGACCAAATTAAACAAATTTCACACTGTTAAGAGAGTGTGTGTGTGTAATGTTGTTCAAAGGTGTGAAGGAGCCCACGCGCCGCTCCGTCACGCTTCCTATTACTTGTGGCCCTGAGACATGTTGGTCGATCATATTGTTTAAATGCAATGAGATACGCCCTTTTATTTAATTAGCAAATCACAATAAAGGAAATAAAAAAATGAAATGAAATATGTTTAAATCAAATATAATTATTTCGCCATAATTTATTGACGTATAATAACACATTGGAATCGGTGAAAGTTAAATAATTTAACTAGCTAGAAGAAATGTTAAATAAATTTTATCATAGTAGAAGTTGTGTGCTTTTTTTATACTTATTAATGACGACAATATATGCGTATTTCGAAATATTAAATTTATAGTTGGAAATGCTATTTTCTTTTAGTTCGCGGTGTATTCGTGTTGTTTTTTTTGTGTTTTTTTTACATATTTGCAAATTATTATTATTAATTATTATAATGTTAACCTTTAACAACGCTAAAAAATAAAACACAACTACAATAAAGCGAAAAGAAGTTCAATTAATTGTTCAATATACAGGCCTTTTAAACCGAAATTACGGTTTATTTCATACCCCAGCCAACCCCGTTTTCGCTTTTCTTGGAGAACATTTGGGAAACGAAGGCCTGGCCTAAATTATAACAGATATTTCAACAATAAAAACATATTTCAAAACATGTTTTACTGGGAAAAAAAAGATTACATGTTTAAAACTATCACTTAAATCCATTTTTTTCTCCCTTTTTTTTTTTTTTATATCAGATTAACGCATGAAAAGGACACACAAGCAAAAAGTGGTTTATAAGAGCGTTTTCAATAAAATTTATATATTAAAGTTTGCATTATTCTTTCCTTTCTATGATTTTCTTGGTTTCCTCTTCCTATGTCGAGGTTGTGTGAAGACAATCTAAATATGCCGAGAATTATTTTCATTGTTTTCTCTTCATCGATATCTAAATAATGTTGCAAGTCAAAGTCGCGTTTTAAAACGACAGCAACATGTTGATTATATCTATACCAACTTGTTTTTTTCATGAAAAGGCAATGAAAGAGTGATTTTCGATTCAACAGATAGAACCGTCTTACTTAATTATTCCGAAATATTAGGTAGATCTAGTATTACATAGTTTTCTTTGATAAGCAGAAACTTTAACCATACTCACGGCCTGTGTAGGCGAAACGTAATTAAATGGGCAAATACTGTGCTTTTAATAAAGTGCATTGTCATGCAACCTCGTTTGAAATAATTAAAAATAGTTCAATTGAATTTTCTTACCAAATATTATGGAACCTGGAAAGTATTGCTGAAGTTAAGGACTTCAAATTGTTTTGCAAATAATTAAGTTTATGTTAATCATACCCGATACTTAACTGTAAATTATGTGTTCGTCGCATATGCGTGAAGCAAAATAAGCATATTAAAATGAAATATAAGTAGGTTTAAAATTAGCATCTTCCATGTACATCATAACACAAATTCTTACTTTGCGCAAAACATTCTCAAATAAATTGTGCAGAGACACTTAATGCGTGGTTTATATATTTAACCCCTTGAGCAATTCCGGAATAGTCCTGCGCAATTCCGGAATCGTTGCGCATTTTAAGAATTCTTACTTTGCGCAGAGAAATTCCGGAATCGTCCATATTCTTACTTTCCGTAGAACATATACAATGTGACACCTTTATCAGTATTTATTGTATTAAATTTGAAATGCATTACTGATTCCTATTAGTTGGTAAAGTACGTTAATACTATATATGCAGTATAGTATTAATTTCGTACTATCAATTTATGATATAAACTTATGGCCAACGTTCATTATTATATTGAACAACACATCTGCAATATATGCACTTATGTCTAAGGTTCATTACTGTATTGAACCAACAGATCACTCAAGGTCATCTGAGATATAGTACTAGATACCAGGTTATATTACCACTATATCAATTGTTCGTGATCTTGTTTGGGTTTCCCAGTTGAAACACTTATTGTCCTCGCTTGGGTTTTATGATGCATGGTTACAACAAAGTGTTGGTAACGATACTATTTTTCTTGCAATATTAAAGCAAAGGTTAAATGACAATTTTGTTCAGAATTGGCATAGTCGATTAGAAAATACCACTAGAGCAGTTTTTTTATATAAACATTGCAAAGTTTCAGTTTCAATCATATCTAGATATAATATAAATGTTTTCAAAATGTGTCAAGCACTAACTAAATTACGGGTGTCATCTCATAGACTGCAAATTGAAGCCGGTAGGTGGGTTAAACCAAATAGAATTCCTGTAAACGATAGAATATGTGTATTTTGTAATAAACTTGAAGATGACTTCCATTTTGTGTTGGAATGCCAAACATACATAATGTTAAGGAAGCAATATATTCCTAAATATTTTTATAAGAGACCAAATATGATCAAGTTTCTGGAATTACTAAACTCACAAAATAAGATATATATTCGCAAACTGTGTACCTATGTTTTAAAAGTATTTAAGTTACGAAACGAAACACTATATAGAAATTAGCTATTTCTAAATATATTGTATGTAATATGTCATGGTTGTAAACGTATATGTCATGTTTGTAACTCCCAACTAAATTCCATTATGTTTATTTCGCTCTTCGGGGCATAGAATTTTATTAGATACTGGGACCATACGCCGCACGACATGGGGGGAGCTAGTAAACTCCATGTCCACCGCCATATGCATGCCATATTCGGGATGGTTAAAATTATGTATAATTGATTTTATGAATATTGAGTTCTGCTCAAACCCGGGGCTAGAGGGCGTGAGGGGTAGCTCGTATTTTTCACTACCGTTCACAAACAGTCTCAATCCAACCGAGACTGCAATATTTCGTATGTATCGTGTTCGGCTGTTTCCAAAGTTCCACTATCATACTCTTTTTTTTCTGTTCTGTTTCTTATTCAAACTGGGTAGCTTCATGCGGATTGAGTATACATCCTCTCTTTATAAAGCTCTCCGGGGAGCGTTATTCGGAGGGAGCGTACCGACGAGCATTATGGGGTGTTACAGGGCTTAACGCCAAGATTTTTCTATCGCATGCATTGAAGGTTTGATTAATGCTATCGGTAATTGGACTGCATATATAAGGCGTACTTATTTTCAATCTTAATTTTTCAAGATCAGGAACAATTGATATAGTGGTACTGTCTAGCATTCGCCACATCACTGAACACATCAAGTGGGTTCTATAACATCCATATTTTAAAATTCACTAGGACGGTTAATAGCATGTCTGTTAAATAAGTAGCTAAACATTTAATAATTTGAGCTACGATCAATATTTTGGTAAGAGAAAAATATCCGGGGATGGGATATGCAACATTCCAAACAGACAATTAATGGCCAGGATATAAATAAGGAAATTGAATTGGGTTTTTACGGCACATCAACACAAGTAATGTTATATGATAAGGGATGGACATGCCAGGCTCATCCTCCATTTACATCTAGATACAATATGGAGAATGGATCTAGACACTCCATTTACTGAAAGATCGTGCAGCGCGTGCGCTTATTGCCTTGAATGCACAATAGAACAATCGAATTTATCGGTTAACCCTTACATCGAAATGGATGAGGCCGCCACTATTAAAGGTTAGTTTTTTCTTTTACAATGTATGTTATACATGAGTGCTCATTTATTAAAGATCGCATGTTTTTCGGCGTTTATGCGGTTTTAAACGTTGGTAGTAAATGGCGTAATCCATAAATCGCCTTAACTAGTGCGTTATGGTAATTTGCCATTGATTACCGGCGTTTACAACCGCATAAACGCGGGGAAAAACACGGGTTTCGTGGATTTTTTCATTTAATACCGGCAAAACCGAATTAACAGCGAGAAAAATGCGAATTATTTATTTTATTTACATTGTTTTACCGTCGCTATAATAGTATCAGCAAACATTCTAATGATAACAAAAAGTAAAAGAGAAACCACTACTGTCAGAGTCTTTTCATGCAGTGGAATATCCATTTTTTGTTAAGACCCACCGGATGCAAGCGCAGTGTCTGCATGCAGTGCGTACAGTTCGTTCACCAATCTCTACCCAGAGTTGTCGTTCCTTGCATACACATACAATGTAATGGCCTCTGGGAGAGATTGTTCGTTCGCCTGTTTGAAGCTGAATAACCACTTTCTATGCGTGCGCAGCCGAGCGTAAATAGTCCCACCTACTTGAAAAATAAAGCATATTCTAGATTAAGCGCTATATTGTTTCAAAGGAAAGTATCAAGAAAATGCAAAAAATATTAAACCAGTTTACAAAGATGGTATGAAGCGAATATCAACTTTTGTATGTATCGTGTTCGGCCGTTTCCAACGGTCCACTCTCATACTCTGTTATTAGGTGAGGCTTAGAAAAGGAAGCATGGCGAATAACTGATCGTTTGTAAAATGATATATTGCTCTGTAAACCATCTCATCATAAATGTTGTAAATGTAGCGTATGATGTATCTCTTCCATTAATTCCAATATATTGTCTCCGAGCCGTGTCTTTAGGACGTTATACAGTAATTTATAATTATGAAAGGTTAGTGTTTGTTCATGCATTATTTTAACGATGCCTATGTTTTTTTCAACGGTCCACTCTCATACTCTGTTATTAGGTGAGGCTTAGAAAAGGAAGCATGGCGAATAACTGATCGTTTGTAAAAATGATATATTGCTCTGTAAACCATCTCATCATAAATGTTGTAAATGTAGCGTATGATGTATCTCTTCCATTAATTCCAATATATTGTCTCCGAGCCGTGTCTTTAGGACGTTATACAGTAATTTATAATTATGAAAGGTTAGTGTTTGTTCATGCATTATTTTAACGATGCCTATGTTTTTTTCAACGGTCCACTCTCATACTCTGTTATTAGGTGAGGCTTAGAAAAGGAAGCATGGCGAATAACTGATCGTTTGTAAAAATGATATATTGCTCTGTTAACCATCTCATCATATCATGTATGCCAACTAGTTTAATACATTCCAAAATAATGATGCTTGGCTGTTTGGTTGAATGGTAGTGTACGTTATTTTCAGCACATTTTAGGCTATATATTTTTGTAGTAGTGGCAGACTACCCACTTTTTCCTACAAATTCATGTAGTGTCAATAATAAATTCCATTGACCTATACATAGTGATGCCCAAACGCTTGGTCGAGCATTCAAGGCGTATTGCCTGTTTTAGTCGATATTCCTTATCGTAATCCTTACCGTAATCGTTAACGTAGACCTGTACAACTAACTACGATATCGACTATGACTTCAGACTAAATTCTAAGCACGAGAAAATGTTGGGGGCTGATCTCAAAGTTGTAACAACCTGTGTTTTAGAAGGCTCAGAGGGGTTTGTGTAGAAAAAAGCCAATAAAAAATCAAATTAAAAAATTAAAAATATACTTATATTTCTGTCGATTTATATTTCTGTCAGTATATATATACAGTCTTCGATACAACCACCCAGACTCGGCTGGAGTTTTAAAGGGTCTTGCCTGAATAATTGATCACTAAAAACGTTTTGAGAGGAGGGTACACATCAGATGCAGATACTAGATTTTGGTTTGAGTATTTGTGTGTGGGAGGAGGGAGGCGGGGGCAGCGAAGGATCCTTCGAAATAAAATGTTTTTCTACATGACGTTTAGTGAATTCTATTGTATTTTTCCAGAATAAGTTTGTTAAATCCAATGATGACTAACAGTAGAAATAGCGCCCCCACTACCCCCTCCCCCCCCCCCCCCCCCACCCACACACACAGTAATTCCGGCATGCATAGGTTATACTTGTGGGATTTTAGAGGGTGGGGTGCTGGGTCCGTCTTATCCCTGAATCCGCCTTAGTACATGATAAATACACTTTTATCCCCTATGTCTTACCGTAAGATTGCCGCCATAGCCGGGATAGTGAAGACGCTGCGTCTAAAACTGTCTCGCCTCTTACTCCTGCGGGTTCGAATACCACGGGGAGCTCGAATTGTGAAGTGAGAAAGTGTCAATGCTTAATGTTTTTTTTGTGCTGTGGAAAAATATTGATATTTCCTATTTTAGATGATCTAAAGAGTTTTTTTTCAAGTCTCTGCATTCCGTTTTTGTTTTTTTAACTTTTTACACATTTGAATAGTGCAAATAAATTGCTTTACATATTCCTAACTGTTGATTATTTTGCACCGATAAATGTATTTAAACCTATGCTAGTACTGAAAACTCAAATTGTACTACCTTTTATTTCAATATCTGACTTTTAATACAAAACCCTGTGAGGTTTTGAAAAACTGAAAGATCGTGCAGCGCGTGCGCTTATCGCCTTGAATGCACACTAGAACAGTTAACCCTAACATCGAAATGGATGAGGCCGCTACTATTGAGGGTTAATTTTTTCTTTTATAATGTATGTAATACATGAGTACTCATTTATTACAGAATTGTTTCGGCGTTTATGCGGTTTTAAACGTCGGTAGTAAATGTCGTAATCCATGAATCGCGTTGGTGCTTTATGGTAAATGTGCCATTGATTACCGGCGTTTAAAAACGCATAAACACCCAAACAAACATTCGTGGATTTTTCCATTTAATACCGGCAAAACCGAATAAACAGCGAAAGAAAATCGACTTAATTATTGTCTTTACATTATTTTCCCATCGCTATGATAATATCAGTAACATTCTAATGATAACAAAAGGGAAAAGAGTACTGTCAGTGTCTGTTCATGCAGTGAAATGTCCAAGACACACCGGTTGCAATCGCAGTATCTGCATGCAGTGCTTACAGTTCGTTCACCTCCTTGAGATGGAAAATACCGTGTCCTGTTAGGGCCATGTTACCATCGCATTTTACCATTGACCACTGACCTAGGTCGATGGTCGATGGTCGATGGTAAGATGCGATGGTAAGATGCGATTGTAAGACGCGATGGTCGATGGTAAGATGAGATGGTCGATGGTAAGATGCGATGGTAAGATGCGATGGTCGATGGTAAGATGCGATGGTCTATGGTAAGATGCGATGGACCATTGACCATCACATCTTACCATCGACCATCGCATCTTACCATCGATCATCGCATCTTACCATCGACCATCGCATCTTACCATCGACCATCGACTTATCAATTCTCATGCTGATCAAGATCTCACGATTACCGTCTTACCATCGACCATCGCATCTTACCATCGCATCTTACCATCGCAGCTTACCATCGACCTCCGCATCTTACCATCGACCATCGACCTAGGTCGATGGTCGATAGTAAGATGCGATGGTAACATGGCCCTAACAGGACACCGTAGTAAAGCCACTTCCTATGCGTTGGCAGCCGAGCGTAACTTGAAAAATGAAGTATATTCGAGATTAAGCGCTATATTGTTTCACAGGAATGCCAAAGATCTTAAATTAATTAAACCAGTTTCAAAGATGGTATGAAGCGAATATCAAATGTATTAGGTGGGGCTTAGAAAAGGAAGCATGGCGATTTACTGGTCGTTTGTAAAAATGATATATTGCTCTGCAAACCATCTCATCATATCATGTATGCCAACTAGTTTAATAAATTCTAAAATAATGACGGTTGGTTGTTTGGTTGAATGTGTGGTGTACGTTATTTTTCTGCACATTTTAGGCTATATGTCATATATAGACTAATATGTGCTGAAAATAACTAGCCTAAAATGTGCTGAAAATAACGTACACCACAATTCAACCAAATGTTTGTAGTAGTGGAAGACCACCCACTTTTCCCTACAAGTTCATCTATTGTCAATAATAAATTTCATTGGCCTATATACAGTGATGTCGCGCATTCAATGCGTATTGCCTGTTGAGAAAACCCCTCTGTTTTTGTCGGTATTCCTTATCGTAATCCTTACCGTAATCGTTACCGTAGTTAGTTGTACAGGTCTAGTACTTGTAGCTACGCGCTTGTCAATAAGTCTTAAAAGTCAATAGCGAAATACCCAAATTATTAGCTGTCAACCGGAGCAAATCGGCGACATGATGACCTTTTATATGTTTAGCGTAATTTCTTTTAGTGTTTTATGTTTCATTTAGTTTATATTTTTCAATTAAATACTTAAATAATATATTTGAACAGTTCTAAAAATAATACCAATCCTGATGTACTTTCTTTAAAGGTCATCATGTCTTAAACGATTACTAAATATCACTCCTGTTAATTTATAGGGGTGGGGTGTCCTGGCCACCTCGTTCCTACGCCTATGATCCTTTGTAAAAGAGGTTGCAACTTGATTGTCAAACCATCCTTTGCAGGTTAATAGGTTAAACATGCTGAGCTCTACTTAAAGCAGAGATCAGTCATAAACAACCAACAACAATGGAGAGTCAACATATCTATTGTTTCTTGGACATTCAGGGCGTCTTGGCATACAGCTTATCTCATGCAGAAAAGGCACTAAAGATATGAGATTGATAAAACATAGGTATACCGGAATGATAAAACGAAGGTATACGGGAATCAGCATCCGCGATTGATAGCATTTGCAAATTCGAATCCCACGTTAAGAATAATTGTTTGACGTGTTGGAATCTCATTGACATTTTCTCGCTTTTCTCTAATCTCATTCATTTGACGTCTTGGATGCTTTTTTTTAAAATATTTTTCACATGGACGTTTATAGTATGCATCCCGTCGCAGGAAAATAGACGTGCATTTATTTTTCTCTGACTGAGAAGGCAGGTCGTACTAGATTTACAAACCTATTTTTGCAGTATCTGGCTGATCAACTCATCTCTGTTAGATTTTGCTATTAAATCTTGATCTCACTAAAAATGCCTACATATGTTTGTTAGTGGAATTATACCTATTATCCCTTTAATTCATTTGAATAGTCCTCAATAATGGTTTACGCCTCTGTGTTCTTTTTTCTCTAGACATTTTTCATCGTTCATTGCTTCCATTCACCTATTGGCAATCCGGTCGATGTACAACCATGAATCTTGGACATTGGCGATAACCATCAGCGTAGCTAGTATTAGGCCATATATAATAGGCCCGGGCCTATACATAAATTTGGAAAATGAAAAAAAAATGAAAAGCCCAAATATGCAATAAAAACTGAAGCCGTAGGGGGTTATTGGTCAACATTTGTTTCTTGTTTCATTTTACAGTGTAGAACTTTGTCAAATATTTATTCTCAAATTTGTCAAATATATTTAACACACAAGTGTACACCAAAACGCACCGTTACATAGCTAAGTTTTAAAAAAAAAATGACGCAAGGGGAGCATGCCTCCGGACCCCTACTTTGTCAGGCCTATATATGCACTTCAGGTCAGCTACGCCCCTGATAACTGGATTTCTCTTAGTTTAGGTTTGGGTGCCTGACCAAGTGTTATGCAGTTGTATTGTGACCTTATAACGTAAACAGTCAGGAGCTTTCGAACGTTAATTAAGGCACGGACCATTATCATTTATCACTCACAGGTTGGAGGTGCGTTGCTAGGCCCAAATGACAGCATATAGGCCCCATTTTTAACTTATCCTAGCGGGATCTCCCTTTTTTTGTGTTACAATGTATTAGGTGCATTCAGGCGTATATTTCAAAGTAAAGGTAAGTAAACAGATGCATTTGAAAATACCCCCATCCCTTCCTCCATTTTATTGCACTTTTTTTACTTTTTCGATTTCCTAAAAGTATACGCCTACATTGCCTGTACATAGAGCTACGCCAATGGATCCACTAAGTTGTGTATCAGTTGTGTAGGTGTGTTTCAGATATTGGAGAGGGTGGATCAACTTAACATTTAAATTATTTGATAGCGTGTTTTTTGTGTTGTTTTTTTGCTTTGTTGTGTTTTTCTTTTGTTTGTCAAGACATTTGAATAAATGAAACAGCAACTTTTCTATGTTAATTGTGCTATTTTTTTCCTGTGACTGTAACATTTCAGGACACACAAACACATTTTAGGAGATCAACATAATGTTTGCAAAATATTGTGGTGGAGGTGGGGCATACGCTGCTCAATCTCCTCCTAGAAAATTAGGAGGAGTGGCGCTGAAACCCCTGTTCCTTTCTCTTGTTAATTCTGATTATCACGGCAACCTCGCTTCTTGTGCCATTGATGAACATAGAAGCTCAGCGAGATCTTAACGAGCATACTGCATAAGGTATGGCACTCCATGAACACGGGGCTGGCGGCCTTTATAACTATATATGTTAATCTTGTTTTAGATTTCCTAGAAGAAATCAGACTATATAAATCATTATAATGTGTTCTCATAAATATTTACTTGTTTATATACCCGTTGCCGGGCATTTGTTGATTAACAGATATAATTTCCAATGCGAAGTATCGCTTACTTTCAAATTACCTTGCCCGAAAACAGTACTGAGTCTGAGGGAATGTGTTTGAAAAAAACTCGGATCGATGCTAACCACTCGGCCACACAACTCTTTCCTTCGCATGCTTGTGTAAACATATGAAAGAGGTGAATCGTTAAATACAGCATTTGGTAAAGAACTGTTTATTAAGTATCATTTAAGATTATCGAGAGAAATATATTACGCACCCTGGTAGCCAAGACAACACTTTTTTTATAAAAAATGATTTTTCTCAAAGCTATACACATCAATGGGAAGAGTATGTTTTTACAAAAACAATGCTGTTTAAATCATCAAAATCGAACAATAAATAAGAAAGTTATCACAATTTAAAACCCTGCTATCAATAAATTGCCGTCAAGTGTATCGAGACGCTACATAATGTACGACGCTCTACATAATGTGTATGCATTTCAATGCAAACATGTGTTTATACAAATCAAATGTGCACAATGTGCAACTATTTATAGAAATGATGTTAATTTATTCAAACAGAGAAATGATCATTGTTCTCTTCAGGTGTCAGACCGGTGAAAATCAGCCCATTGAACACAATGCAATATAGGCTATATTTGGAGATCAGTCACAAGTTGCACAACATTCGTTCGCATAAATACACTTTTATTCGGTGTTTTAAACATATTTGGCTAGCAAACGGTCCCATATCTGGAATAAAACACCGATTCAGTTTTCAACATTTCGCGTCATTCATTCACACTATGCGTATTTTGAAATAAACATCTGTCAAAACTAACCTCTGTGCTCATACTCTCCAAAGAAATACTCCTGACAAACACAGTAAAATACTTACTATTCATGACAACAGACATACTACTTTAACCTCAGGTTAGATTTAACAATGAAATCTTGGTAAAAACACATGCAAACTAGAAACTTTGGATTCTTTCAAGGAACTATTTCAGCACCCTACGACCCGGAAGTACTTCCTGACTGGTCTGAGACCTTCAATGATACGTTCCCTAAACATTCCTTTCCATTGGTTGCTAAGATATTTAAGTTCAAAGTTCACCTATAATCAGCAGTCAATCAACCAATGAATTTGTTATTTTTTTTCCCGCAATGTTTGTTTCATAGTTTTTTCCAGGGCTTGCTGTTTATGAATCAGAAATATTGTTTAAAAAGTCCTCTGCTAGGCGGAGATATATGAAAATTAGTAAGGTGTCCCAACACTGCATTTTAAAAATGGCACCGTCCAAGAATTTACGAAATCAATACAGTCCAATTTTAACGGCTTGTTTGCTGAAGATATATCAATTATTTTATTAATTACTTCATTGTGATTGATTAAATGAACTTAACTTTATTCATCCATGGTATTTTAAAATTCAGATGTTACACTTTTATTGTCTAAAAAAGCATTGGAAATGGTGACTTTTACATTATGACACAGAAAGTGTTGACCTCGTTAACCCTGGTGTTGTTATTTTTGACATCACTCTGGCATTAGTTTACCCAATGAGGCGTTTACCTATTGACGTCACAGTAGAAAATTTATGTGACGTCACGTTAACCGTTTTTGTCTGGTAACCTGTCCAAACGAAAGCGAATATAGATGGGCAGGGTACCAGACGGAGATGAGTGTGAACTGCGTGTGGAAAGACGATGGGAGTGATCTCCCCTTAACAAGGGAGTTAACTGTGTTTTGACTTATTTACAATGGTTTTTCCCCCCATAGTATTTACGCTACTCGCGTTACCGTAGAGCTGAGCTAATTAAATTAACTTAAACGTATGTTTTTTGAAAGTCTCGTTATCTCGCCAAAATCGCCCAAAACATTGGGGCGATTTCAAACTTCCTATTTTCCCCAGGCCCCGGTTCTGGATCCGTGTAGCATAGCGTAATGAAGAAATCAGAAGCGGGCCGGGTGACCGAGGCTAGTGTTGTGTTCACCCCTCGGCATGTTCTTACTTTTGATTGTATTTGCATCTTTACAGCATTTTCAAAACAGTTTTATTGGACTAACTAGACTTTTTCTAACTAGGGAAAAGGGATTTTGAATATCGATTCATAATGTATTACATATGCTAAAGGTTTCACACTAGTACAACATGAATGATTAAAAATGCGATAGAGAATTTCGAAACAAATCCATTAACGTTTTATTATTGTTTTGGATTTTGATGACTTTATACACGGTAATGACTTCTAGCGGCATACGAGGGAAAACCATTAATTCGTTTTTCAAAGCACGACAAGTAAATATTAAAGAGACACACATTTAAACGTAACGTTACTTTTCTGGATTAAGTAGACGTCCATTACGTGGGCCCGCTTTAGTTCCAATAAGCGATGAGGAAGCTTTATTAGTGGGATTTTATAACGGATATTTCGACCATAAAACACGTTTGAATAGTTCGTACTGAAACAATGCGATAACCTGTTTAAAATTACTTATTAAATGTTTTAATTTTACAATAAGCAAACTTTTTAAGCCGAAATCAATATTTTATTTCTTACCCCAGTCAACCCCGTTTTCGCTTTTTGGAGAAGGGGCTGGATGGGGTATGAAACTTAATACTCGGACCACGCAATGATTATCGTAGGGTATAGTCCAACATTTTAGACGTCATACAGAATTTGTTTACTCGTTTAATCTTCATTATTTTCATATGTATTTTTTCATGTTCGTTGGTGCTGTGACTCACATTTTGACAAAAAAATAAACAACGTTAAAAATCATAAAAAATGACATGACCTAGGGAATATACAAAACGCGAAGTCGTTTTATGAATGACTACATAGGGTGCACCATCTTACGGGTCGTCACACAATCAAGATAAATTCATAGTTAGGATAAACCGTTAAGCACAAAGTGCGTTGCAAGATGATAGTGTCATAACCTACTTTGGTAAATGATCTAACAATGTAGATCCAGCTTGTATGACAGTGTTCATGACCGAGGGTCTAATGAAGGTTGTAAATCACATCAACATAATCACATCAACATAATCAAATCAACATAATCACATCAACATAGAGATATATGATGAGTTATATCACCATAAAGTATGAATGCACAGGTCATATTATTTACCCATATAGTATAAAACCATATAGTATACAACTCTATAATAAATCCGTATAGTATAAAACCATATAGTATAACACCATATAGTATAATACCATATAATATAACACCATATAGTATAACACCATATAGTATAACACCATATCATATGCATGTCAGTAGAAGTGGGATTACGCTAACGTTTTTATCCGCGCCACCGAGAGTGATTTGTATACTTTGTATAGCTGGGTATCTTGTTCGTAATAGAACAGACATTAAAGGGACTGGAAGCGATACTGAAGGAACATACCCGTAAATTCAAATCCGAGCAAAATCATCAGAATGTATATTTAATGAACATAATAATGTACTAAACTAAGTCCTATAAAATAATAGATTTTATAAGTGTTCATGAAATACATGTAGTTTGGTCGAGACAACTCGACGATTCGACTGGTTTTTGTTGCATACATCACTAATATTAATTCATATGGAGCTTTAAGACTACACTAAATCTAAGTAACCTTTTATTCAGCAATTTGAATTCCATATGAATTAATATTGATTATTTTACAACAAAAAACCCCAAGTCGGCGTTTTTCCAGTTCAAACATGTTTATAAATAAAACTTCAATCGAACTTGATATGCGACTTATATAATGCGTGTGCACATTGCTTATGATTCTGTAACACATTATGAGGGTTTTCATTTGAACAATTACTCTACAAGATCGTCTCCAGTACTTTTAATTTAAAATATTATGAAAAAAAATACGAGAAAAGAATGTAGCCTACGAACCTTATGTCCAGAACATCCTCCGCAATCAGCCAGCCACCAATTATGCATATATATATCAAACAAAAGCCAAAACACTTCCATATATTTTGTCTTGATAATAGATCTCGAAAATTACTTCGCATCCTTGCTTTTTATCCAAGGTTAAAAATGAAATAGTTAATTGTAATTTTCTTGCAACGCTTCGTGCACACAATACGACTGAGGTTATACTACTGAGCAGGCACAGGGTAACGGTGTTGCGTTAGTGTAGAGGTACCATGGTATATAGACTGTAGGCCACCTATAACCCCACCCACTCCCCCTCATAGGGAATTTTCTACAGTATGATTTTCTGAAAGTATATGCTTTAAGCTATCATTTGACATTTTCTGCCATCTGGCCGTTGGGGCGTTACTCCGTAATGGCTGTTTTTTGTACGTTACCTCTTTAAAATTGTAGTCATTTACAGTATATGTATATTTTGATTAGTTTGCCTTTTATACTCACATAATATCTAGTTTGTGTACATATACTGTATGTAAATCCTTTATTCATTATCTTGTTGCTATTATGACTAGATATAACAATAGACAATGCATGTAAAGATATATAAAAAGATCGGACAGGGAAAGTAGCATTCAAGGAGGACAGTCAACCACAAAACACAGAAACAAACACGCAAACAGACAAACAAGAAGGCAAAAACAATAATTAATGCAAACGACATCACAAACACAAAAGGGTTGACAATACGGCTACGCCTTGGAACGGTCAGTGGCAAAGTAGGCCCCTGGGGGTTTAAACCGGTTCTAGGGTGCACCAAACCTCACACTTACCCTACTGTCATCCCATTAAAACAGGACAGTGTAAATAAAGAAATCCCCGCCATGATCTAATCTCTAACCAACAAGGCAGCATCAATAGACAATATAAGTAAAACACAAATATGCTCGTGTTAATATAATACAAAAAAACAATAGCCTAGAAAGCCACAATGAAGGTACTCAATGACTTGGCAGAAGCCAGAGCAGTAAGAGAATAAACCATTAAGGGTACGACAAGAACGATCATAGACAAACATCAAACACCACCGTCCCAATGGGCTTTAGGTAGGCGTCATCATAGGGTCCACAGTCTGTCCGGTCATCGTACAATTAAAGAGGAAAACATAGTGGCGAACTGTAAAAGGGTCCACCACAAAGCATGCAGTACGTTGCAAAATGATAGAGTCATAACCTCTTTTGATAAACTTTTTAACAAGTTTAACAAAGATAGTATGAAAGTGATCATGACCAAGAATCTTACGAAGTTAATAAATCACATCACCATAGAAAGCTATTTACACATAGGATATATTGTAATTTATGATTTCTTAGTGTTGGTGTGTCATATATCGTTTATTAAATGATTACGTTACCATTGCGCTCAGAAGATAAAACACGAATTAACTGCTACAGTTGTTTATTTTGTTTGCGAGCGAGCAGAACAAACGAAAAATCAACAATCGAAATGTTTTTCTTGCAATTGGAAGCATAAAATTCACATAGTGAGTGAGTGAGTGAGTGAGTGTGTGAGTGAGTGAGTGAGTGAGTGAGTGAGTGAGTGAGTGAGTGAGTGAGTAATTGCTGGTATACGAACAAATCAACGATCGAAATGCTTTAGTTGCAATTGGAAAGCATAAACTTCACATATGGAATGCGCCCTTGTGTTCCTGCCAAACCTGACGTCTCCGAGGAGCTTCCGAGTGTGTCATATATTGGACAGCACAGATACCGTTTTAAAAAAAAAGAAAAAAAAGTCTTATATTCTATTACATACTGAAGGTCAGCATTGAGCAAATCCTAAAATATAGGCATGATTTCAAAACAACAGCTGCAGTGTTAGTTTTTGAAGTCCCACAGAGCTGGCATATGCTGCAATCAACTCCGGAATAAATTATCTTTCCAATAACATAACTTTCATATGTCCACACCGCATAAGAAAAGCTCTGGTGCTCGAAAAACACAGAAAACGTACCTGTTTTTAAAAATCGACTCTAAGCCCGTCCGTATTATTCGCCTATACAGACCCCCGTAGACCGCCGTTTAGCCTTTGTAGAAGCTCCCGCGGACATAACAACTCATCGACACTATTCCTAACGCACAATATGTCTTTATCCGTGCAATAAATAATGACCAAGTACCTTTCCGACGATCACAAGTACACGTTTACAACGTTTTCAAAAATCTCAGTATCCCACGACGCCATTTGAATTGAGAATGCCGGAAGTTGATAGCAAAGCCGCAGAAATACTTGTTAAATTATCCCATTGGATTAAATAAATTTGGTTTAAATATTGAACCAATAAAGTGGGAGCGATTTGAGAATGTAATGACGTCATGGTTTACTGTCAACTTCCGGCATCCCCAATTCAAATGGCGTCGTGGGATACTGAGATTTTTGAAAACGTGTACTTGTGATCGTCGGAAAGGTACTTGGACATTATTTATTGCACGGATAAAGACCTATTGTGCGTAAGGAATAGTGTCGATGAGTTGTTATGTCCGCGGGAGCTTCTACAAAGACTAAACGGCGGTCTACGGGGGTCTGTATATGCGAATAATACGGACGGGCTTAGAGTCGATTTTTAAAAACATGTACGTTTTCTGTGTTTTTCGAGCACCAGAGCTTTTCTTATGCGGTGTGGACATATGAAAGTTATGTTATTGGAAAGATAATTTATTCCGGAGTTGATTGCAGCATATGCCAGCTCTGTGGGACTTCAAAAACTAACACTGCAGCTGTTTTTTTGAGATTATGCCTATATTTTAGGATTTGCTCAATGCTGACCTTCAGTATGTAATAGAATATAAGACTTTTTTTTTTTTTTTTTTAAACCGGTATCTGTGTTGGACAGCATGCAATGGACGAATTCGTCAATAGAAGACAGATCGAAAGGTCTGTATCGTTCCAGAATCCGATCAAGAAGACGATACTGAAAATATTTGCCACCGCTGAGATCTCAAAGAAAGTTATCTCGTCCAAAAACGAACTCATGCAGATAAGAGCGGAGTGCAATATCTTTGGCTAAATCGTCGTTCTTGCTGTTTAGCATATTGATCTGGAATTAACATTGTCATTTCCACTTGGTCCTGTACCATGGTCTTCGGCCACTGTTGATGGCATGCCAGTGAAGACGGACAAGGCCAAGTTACTTCATTATGTTGAATCTTCGATTGAATCGACAACGAATCGTCCGCAGAATGATTTTGTGTATGTGATTGATGAAAACGCCATCTTACAAAGTTTGACAGCCGTCCCGGGTACATTTGAACAGGTTGCAAACATGATTTTTAAGCAACTAAGAAAAAGCTGGGTCAAGATCACGAGTGTTCCCCCAAATTTATAAAGATATTGAGGCGTTAGTATGTGTCATTTATGGACAAACTAAGTACACTGACATCTAACAAACTGTTTTCTTTTGCTCTTGAAACGGTTTGACGTCCACGACCAAGTTCTTAATTCCTACAATGGTATAGACATGAGTTTGCTGCCTCAATGCCGGTGCTCACTGGAGATGCACATACAACGTGTGAACTTCCAGGTATTTGTGTGGCTTCACGCACATGAAAACCACCCAAACCTACCCGAGGTGGAAGAGAGTGGATTGATGTTCAATCCTGAAGGTCATCTGGAATATGGATGGTTCAAGGACAAGATAGTGCCCCAAGAATTAGTGGAAATTCTTTCAAAAACCAACGATACTGATGGTGATAAAAATAATGATGAACCTTTAATAAGCATGATTGATATGGTATTTGATGAAAGTGACAACGATTTGCCATAAACACTTGCCCCTCAAACTGTTGGTTTGAATCCTGACGGGGTCGAATACTTTCATATGAGGAAGGTGTCAGTTTCTTACCGAGGTCTATGTGTTAATACTGGTGCGGAATCCAGGAAGCCCGTTAGGCTAACTGACCGTCGGTACATAAGTGAAACATTGTTGAAAAACTGATGTACAACAAACAAACAAACAAACATAAACTGAACTGAGATCTATGTGAAATTTATCAAAATTATGAGGACAGGGAGTGATCATCATAATCTGTTACAAACAATCATTATTTGAATGTTTCACTCTATATATGCAACTTAATGGAACTTTCATGGATTTCGTTAACATACAGTATTACCAATGTAACGTTAACTACCTGAACTAAAATTATATACTCTAATATGTTTATGTCGTCATAATTGTGAGGCAATGATTCATTACGATTATGATAAATTCATATAACTAGTCATATATAAGTATATCTAGTCATATCATGTTCTATAGTATTACACATTTTTATTTTTAAAACGTAACATATGGTGACGTAAAATAACTTCAAAAACTATCTGTTACATTCAGTATTATAAAACTTCATTCTTGAACAGTCATGGTATCCTAAAAGCTATCATATAAACACTTGTGAAAAAAATAATATTACATGACATTTTTGTGTAATTTGATGTTACGCAATACTATTGTCTAAAACGTATTCCACCCTAATTTATGACTTGTTATATATGTTTATGTGTCGATAAATATACTGCAATGATCCACAAAGATTATCATACTATACTTGTCATCTAGTAGGTTGTATATCTAGTCATAGCCTCTATCTATATGTTATAGTATAACATTCTTTTTATTTTTAATGTAACGTATGGTAACGTAAATTATATTCCAGAATATGTCTGTTACATTCAGTATTACAAATTTAGTTCTTAAACAGTTGCCAACTCCTAAAATCCGTTGTATAAATTTTTTTGAGAAAATTGACATTTCGTGTCATTCTTATGTATTTTAATGAAACATATTATTATTGGCTGTAACGTAATCTACAGGTAATATTGATTCAAAACTATGTTCAATCAAAATATTACATGGGACTAATTTGATTTTGCCTTAATTTGACTAAAAGTATCGACAATAAATCATTATAAATCAAAAGATATGCATTATAATCTATAGTCACGTAGGGTAACGTACGGTAACGTAAACTACAGCGTACTTATGTATACTATTTGAGTCAAAAAGAGATTTGAAATTGTCTTTTTTTTTCAATATGGTGAAATATTTGCTTTTTCTCATATATTAAAAAGAGTAAAATTTTGAGGTTATTTTTATGATTTTTGTTCTTAATATTTAGGGGTAACGTATTCTACACGCTTTATTTTGCAAACGCTCCAATGACCAGATGGCAGAAAACGGGAAAATGCTAAACAGGCAGTAGGCTTTCAGAAAAACAAGGTGTACAAAATTCACTATGAGGGGGGAGGATTCACCCCCAGTGGCCAATAGTCTAATACCATTATGGAAGGCATACGATGACAATACCGCAGGTCACTAAGAAGACAATATCCACAGTAGGGGCGATGTATTTTACGTTGGTTAAATGTATTGCATTAGACGGAAAATACTTTCCCCTGATTGGTTAAGATCTCAAAGTTGTTATGATGGTCACGTGATACTGATAGGTCCAGTCATTCAGCGTTGGGAAGCGAGCGACTACAGGTGTGGTTATTGAAATTTAAAATGGAAAATGAACACGTGCCGACGTCTCCGGAAAATGCCATTAACAGCACATTACAGTTGGTTTTGGCACAATTAAAGGATCAAAACACGGAGCTAAATTCACTCAGAGACGATTTGAGGGGAAATACGTTGACTGTTTCGTCGGAAGTGAGAAAGTTGAAAGAGAAAGAACTGTCGTGGAAAAGAGAAGGTAATAAGATACAGTATAATTCTAAATCTGATATTGGCGATCAGTGCACACAGCTTTCCTGGGCTATAGAGAACAATACATTGGTGTACGGGCAGGAGATTGTACGGGACCGCAGTGACAGACTGACAAAGAGAAATAAATTGATTAGGATTGCGGACACCTCAGAAGGTGGTTGGGACACCGTCCGGCAATACGAGATCAATCCAGTTAGCTACGATGAAATGAAAATGAATAAAGCAGAAAACCGGGCGTTGCGTAAGCGAAAACAGAATAATGCGAGCAAGGGTCGAAACACAGCCGTGTTTCAGTTCCTCCTTCTTTGCCGGGTACTAGTGGGAGCAGTGCATTACAGTGGGGACACCAGCTTATGGGGGACAACGTTATACTGTACCCGAGAAGACCTCTACTTTTCGTTCCTTCGACAATGCCATTAGACGACCAACAGGAAGTTGCTTCGGTTGCAGATAATTTTCCCACTTTAGGAGAGACTGCCCCTATGAAGTCAGGCCCTGCATGAAGTCAGTACACCCGAGATCCCTTACAGTCGAAAATGAGTTCGACCCATTGAAATACGAGTATTCTATTTATAGATTTAACCTTGTGATTTTACACACGGTTACTTCGAATAGGTCAAAAGTCTATCATTGTGAAAGATAGGCTGAAGAATAATATTGACTTCTGGAAAATAAATTGAATGATTTTATTATAGATACGATAGTTAGTGGGTATAAATTGTTTTTCTCTGCACCAGAAAATGCTTGTTGAATAACAATTTATCAGCTTTAAAAGAAAACGATTTTGTTCAAGAAGCTATAAATGATTTGTTAATAATTTGTCAAATGTGAGGAAATTCCACATGTTGTCAATCCTTTAACTGTGTCAATTCAAAATGTCGGGAAGAAAATATTGATTTTGGATTTAAGGCATGAGAATATACATCTTTGGAAACAGTCTGTGAAATATGAAGATCTTAGAATTGTTCTTAATTATTTTGAGACTGTTTTATGTTTAAATTTGATATTCATTCAGCATATCATTTTACATCTATATTTCCACTTCATACAGAATTTCTTGGTGCTCCCTTTTGGTCTTAGGTCTGCGCCTTACATATTCAGTAAAGTAACACGTCCCTTAATTGCTTAGGGGAGGAGTGAAGGTAAAAAGGAATCTGGTAATTTTTGGCCATTGTTATGGTTAGACGATACATTTATTGAAAACGTCATAGATTGGTGTTGCATGTAAAAATGGTATCGGAATGTTTGGTAATGAAAACTTGCATTTTAGAATGTTAGCTTTAAGATTACAATATTAAAGGGATAAAATAGATTACAGGATATAGGTGTGGCAGCCTTTATAACCGGCTAGACAGATGAAATGTTGACCTGTCTTGGCTGACGAGCCATGATAATATGTGGAGTATAGATAGAATATACAGAATTTCGATTGAAAGTATGTATATACAGAAACGCTTTGAAATAGTATAGGTGTGGCACCCTTTATAACAGGCTAGACAGATGAATACTGACTCGTTTGGCTGACATTTCATGATAATACGGGGGGCATAGTAAGGAAGTTTTCTATTTGAAGCTATCAGCTTAAAATAAACCGTTCAAGTACAGTGACCATAATCTGTTATTTGGATTTGTGAAATAAGGGAAATAATTAGAGCATTAGCTATCATAAAAAAATATACTAGTTGCCTCCATTGAGCTATGTATTAAAGGCACGGTTATATATAGGACATGATATAAAAATGATTAGCTTGCTGACAAGCCATGAAAATATGTGGCATACAGAGGAATTGCACTGAAATTAAGATATAGAAATTATTGATTTAATTATTATTACTATCATAATAGTGTGACAGCCTTTATAACTGGCTAGACAGATGAAATGTTGACTGTCTTGGCTGACAAGCCATGATAATATGTGCATTTGCAGTTGAGATGTTCAATTAAAATAAGTTTAGGATATCAACAGAAAATAATTTAAATTGCTTTACTGATTATGATGTATATAGGTTGCACTATACGTTTATTTTTTCAGCTTTATGCAGAAGAAATAGAGGACTTACCAGATGTATTGGCTGACAAGGTGACCTTGATCCCGGAACTGCTGAAAGATGCTCGCGCGAAAAGTACCACCAAGTCATATTACAGAGGTTTAGAGCGGTGGAGGAAGTGGGCTTTGAGTAATTCTTTGGGAGAAGAGGACATCTTACCAGCTAAGGCATCTCATTCTGCTTTATATTTGTGTTCTATAGTGCAAAGTGCATATTCATCCAGTCCTGTGATAGCTTCATTTTATAGTGTTAAACTGGTTCATGATCTGTACGATTTAAAATCGCCTACAGAGTCACTATTAATTAAAAATGTTCTAGAGGCTGCAACAAGGAAACTTTGCAAACACGTGTTTAAGAAAGAACCTGTAACAATTAAAATGTTAAATGATATGTTCCATAGATTGTTCATTGTGGGTAATGTAAAAAAAACAAAGAATGACATGTGCATGTTTGCTAGCATATGGAGGTTTCTTAAGAAGTAATCAATTATTGAATATTAAACGATCAGATATTGTCATCTTAGCATTTTTATTGAAAGCAGTAAAACTGATCAATATCGAGATGGTGCGTGGGTATTAATAGCCAGAACAGGTACAATGTTGTGTCCTGTTACAAATTTAGAACAATATTTGTATGGGCAAATATCTAAGAAGATTCAGATTCTTTCATATTTTGTGGTATTAGTGCTTGTAAGCAAGGTTTCAAATTAAGAAATTGAATAAACCTATTTCATATACCTCTTTGTGAGAATTATTTATAGATGCATTTAAACCTCATGTGAATGATATTACCAAATACCACAGCAGCAAACAATGGAATTAAGGATAGGCTGTTTAAGAGACATGGAAGATGGTTAAGAGATAAAGCCAAGGATGGTTATATTAAAGACTGTTTACAAGAGAGATTAAGCGTATCTCAAGCATTAGGTCTATAAATGTATCCATATAGGCTTATATACATATATATATATATATATATATACTATCATAGATGTAGAGACTACTTTAAAATTTGTATGAGAAATGCCCAATCTCAAGTAGAATTTATAATAAATTATATATTGGAAACCAGTGTTTGTCTTGTTTGAGGTCTGGTTAAGTCAGGGGAATTATATTTACGGAGTGACTGAAGGCGGAGCCATGCGTACAGCTAGTTGATACACTTACAGTTTGTTTTTTTAAACGAAAATTCAAAGTACTGAAAGTACTGAGTGGCGTAGGTTGGTCGTCTGGATCCTTTGACGGGGCGTAAACGAATCAGAATGAGTTGCATTTGTTTTGTTATATTTTTATTGAAACAAAGTTATGCCATTTATGTAAAGAAGCCTGCCAACAGTTTTATTATGACAATATTATCAAATGTGGAATATATTGTAAACTTATTCATGTATGGGCGTGTATTACGGGAACATAGTCAGGGTCAGGTTTCTATATTAGATATATGTATGGGCTTGTATTAAGAGACAATAGTCAGGGTCAGGTTTCTATATTAGAAATATGTATGGGATTGTATTACGGGACAATATCCAGGGTCAGGTTTGTACATGCGTAATATGTACGGGCTTTAATTAAGAGACAATATCCATGGTCAGGTTTGTACATAAGGAATATATATGGGCCTGTATTAAAGGAGCATATCTAGGGTCAGGTGTGTACATTATGTATATGTATGGGCTTGTATTATGTGACAATAGTTAGAGTCAGGTTTGTACATAAGGTATATATATGGGCGTGAATTAAAGGACAATATATAGGTTCAGGTTTGTACATTATGTATATGCATGGGCTTATACTACGGGACAATAGTTAGGACCAGGTGTGTACATAAGTAATATGAGTGGGCTTTAATTAAGAGACAATACCCAGGGTTAGGTTTGTAAATTAGATTCATGTATGAGGTTGTATTAAGGGACAATAGTCAGGTCAGGTTTGTACATAAGGTATATAAAGGGCTAGTATTAAGAGACAATATCCAGGGTCAGAATTGTACATAAGTCGTATATAAAGGAAAATATCCAGGGTCAGATTTGTACATATTGGCCATGTATGGGGTTTTATTATGGGACGATAGTCCAGGTCAGGCTCCTGCATTAGGCTTGTATTAAGGTCTCACTGCAGAATTATCTCCCTTGGCCATGACGGTAGGAATATTCCTAAACCGTAAAAAAACTAGGGCTTTGTTAATCGGTTTGCTCTGAACTTGGAAATGTGCAACCGTTCTCTTATTTCTGCCTTCAGGTGACAAGATTGGAACATGTTCATGACTTCTGCCAAGTTTGGATGCCACTGGGTGATTTCCGAAGTTGAAAATGGGTAGGAATACAGATGAATTATTAGTGAAATGGAGCTAGTTTTGTGGGGTGCTGAAATAGACTGGAATTTAAAAAATAAATAATCTGGTCAACTTTTGATTTTTTTGTGGATATTTTGAGCTTCAGAGGAAGGTTTACAGATTGAGGGGAGATTTAAAGACCAATGGACATTTTACAGTATGTTTGCAGTGGTCCACGAGTGACGGTTTCTACATATTATATATAGTGTTTATTAATTCACTAATGAGACGTTAAACGACCCTCATCTAGATCAGTGAAAATCTTGAGAAACAGCGCTTGTTCTTGCTAGAGTGGATTTTTTAAAGTGAAATCTTGATTTTTGAGTGAAACAGTGCATTTCAAAGGTATAATATGGATTTTGATGAATAGTTGATGCTTTTGCAGTGTAAAATAGACTACTTTGTTTCTAGTCGGTCCCCGTGCATGCTTTATAACCATCATTTGGGACTTAATAGACGAATCTGCGGTCAGACAATTTCAGAACGTGGGAGACAGTCGATTGTTTTGGCTGGGAGACATACTCAGATGAACATGTTAGCTCATATAGTGATGTATATGTGTGTGATGTGTGTTCCTGGTATTCCTAAGGCGATGGACATATCTCATCTCTGCCACAACATTTTATGTTTGCGATTTGACCATCTTAGCTTGGAGCCTCATAGTGTCAACATGAAAAGACAAAGATGCCTGCACATGATACCAATACTGTGTTTAGGACATAAAGGGTATCCTGATTGCATGCTTCACGTGAGTAGATTGTTTATATTATCCTATTGTAGTGTGTCATGTCAAATTCTTACCCCACCCACTTTTCATATAGCAAAATTTGTGGTCATTGTTAGCTGTCGAGAAGGTCAGTTGAATATGTTTTATGTTGTCGTTGGTCATCGTATATTTTAAATTTGTTCTCTTTGTTGATAAATCTGGCTGTTTTATAAGTCTGTAACATTTGTCGATGTTTGTCGGAGGTATTTGTGTCCTGAATTTTCTTAAGTGACCGTAACACTTTTGTGTTTTGGGGAAATGACCCTCCAACAGAATTTACTTTTTCTATGGCAGAATTTGCCCGTCCGTCATTTAACCGCGCTGCGGCACTTACCTTTTTGCCTTTAGCGTTACGTCGAAAGGTTACGTCTTTCGGGTTTGAGTCATTGATACCGCGGTGTAATGCCTCTAGCTTATTTGTGTCGGTATTTTTACATATCTTGGTCACAGCTTCTTTTCCCAGTCGCACATTTAAACAGTCGATTTTAAAGTTGATTTTTGTCGTCGCCCTGAATATTTAGAGGTTTACATGATGTTGGCATAAAATGTTTTCTCCACGTTGAGATTGGTGGATAACCCCCACACGACATGGAATATTTTCTACAAGTTTTCCCACATTTATCCTGGTAGCAGTCTATTATAGCCATCTTCAAATTTTCACATTTGTGTTGTAAAAAGGGAATATTTGTGTCACCTAAAATCTGCTGTACATTTTGAAACTCAAGTCAGTACACGGTGAGATACGTCCTTTGCATACGTCGCTTCTGAATGTATGCTCGGTCCCGTTTGGTATGTCCAGGAACCATCTTTTGTGAAAACCCAGTCCTCTTTATTTTATTTCTCATTGTTTTAGTAAGATGTACAACATCCGCCATTCTTGACATGGGTTTGTCCGTGATAGCAAGTTAAGCAGCACGAGCGCCCTTGAATGCTTTGCTGTCCCCGTCTGTTGTCATGTTGTCAATTGTGATCGGCGTGTCACTCTTCAATATCGATTCCATCGCTAATCTGGCCTCTCTGTGTTCGTCACTTGTAAACGAAGTATGAAATTTGTATCGACTTGACGGATATTGTTGCATTAGTCAATAATCTTTTTTTATTATTTTTTTTTTTTTATTACTTATTTATTTATTGATATATTTGTAATCGAAGTGTGTGCGGAAGCCGACTTCCCTTACCTACATTGGTCTATCGACTAGAGGCTGTTCACCTTGGAGACATGCTACGGATATGGATACGGTCTGGCACGAGAATCACACTGTCTCCCTCGGATTTTCAAGGGCCGTTTGCTCTAAATTGATCAGGGTCTCCAGCAGTGCATAATTGCTTACTGCTGCTTATCACCAGTTAGTTCACAGATGATACTTCATGTGGTCAGTTAAATTTGGCCTGTATACAATGGAACAGAGGCAAAACTTTGTAGATAAGAGATTTGTTCATGTTATAATGAGGTATATTTTTTAAATCGCTTTTTTTTTTAAATCGTCTGAGCCAAGGTGACCCATTGATATCACTCTTCATCCTACGTCCATCGTCCTTCGTCGTTAACTTTTGCTTCAAACGACTGCTCCTCAAAAACCATTTGGTCAGATTTGACCAAACTTCACATGAATGATCATTGATGATATAGTGTCATTGATGATATAGCTAGTGTTAACCCTGTCCGTGCGTTCGTCGATATGTACGTTCGTCCATGCAAAATATGGTGTCGCACTGTAACTTCTATGTGTTATCAGGTCTTTTCCAAACTTGGTCAAATGGTTATAATACGGGCACAACGTCTCGGCCAAGTTCGATTTTTGGCCTGATTGCCCCAGTAGTTCCAGAGTTACGCCCCTTGGAATGCTAAAAAATCAATATGTGAAGTAATAGCCAGGACATCCGTGTCCCATGGACACATTTTTAGTTTTTCAAATAAGTTAAAATTAGGTAAACTGGTATCCAAGACAACCACCATTACCATAAAAGGTTGAAACCTTAAACAATTTTCTTCTCAAAAAACACTAAACAGATTTTGACAAGTTTTCAGTTTTCATTATTAATCATCGCCTACCCCTGGACAATCAAGTTTGTTCAAATGATAGGACAATTTGGCACAATATACTAACGTGCAAATCTTATGTGTGGTGTGATTTAGGGATTTTAGCACATTCCTTCATTTGAGTCTATGAAACATGCATACACTTCACTCTAAATTAGAAATCTGCCTGTATCAATTGTCATTTCACTTTCCTCTTATATATTCACTTTCTTATTATCAATGTATTTTGTTTTCTTTTGATTGATGAACTTATAACATACTACTCATCATATCAATTTCTTTTCGGTCAAGGCCATAGGGAGAGATATCTCATTCTCCTATAATAGAAGTGTAGTTGTGACGGGATTGCCAGAGTCTCTCCTTCCTCTTCGAACAGTCTCGAATTATGGAGAGAAGAAGCTAAGTCAGATTTTGGCAATGAAGGAGAAAAATGTGTAATGTTCATTAACTATTTGTCAATCCCTCTTGTCCTACTGCATGGAGTTTAAATTAATTATCATATTATTTCATGGAGTTTAAGTTAATGATTATATTAGCCAGTGTTGTCCACTATCTGTTATGGTTAAGTCAAATATGCTCTTTTAATACGGCAATTTGATTTTGAGCTCTAATTGTGCATTTGACAGGCGTATTAGGTTCGTCATTTGTGGTGCTCTTGTTTTTTATGCACCGTCACGATAGTGGAGCGGGCATATACTGTTACCCTTTTCCGCCTGTCGCGGCGTCCGTCCAATCCGGTTTACTTTCAATTCTCTATTTTTGATATTCATTACTCTCACACCTAAAGCCATACAGCTTTCAAAACTTCATACACGCTTACATATATATGTCATCAGTATGTTTCTACCAAAAGTAGGTCAGTTTTACCTACCTTTTGCACTTCGTTAATTAAAATAAATGTTTTTTTTCATTATGTCCGTTTCTCACATACCAAAAGCCATACAGCTTTCACACTTCATTCGCACATACATGTATATGATATCAATATGTTCCTACCAAAATGGGTCAATATGAATGACCGTAACTTACTTACACTTTGATAACTTATATTAAAAGTTCACATTCAGTTGACATTAAAGTTCCACATTCAAGTTTTTTATTATGTCCATTTCTCAAATGCCAAAAGCCATGCAGCTTTCAGACTTTATACACACAGCTTTATGAAATCGACATATTCCTACCAAAACTAGGTTAGTATGAATTACCTTGAACTACTCTTTTTACTTTGTTTACAGTAAACTTTTATATTCAAGTTTTTTTATGTCCATTTCTCATATACCAAAGCCATACATCTTTCAAACTTCCAACACAATTACATATATATCAAACACATCAATCCTTTCCTACAAAAAACAGGTCCATATGTATGACATTGACCTACTTTTTAATTTACCTCAAAGATTAACATTCAAGTATGTCCATTACTCCGATACCAAAAGCATACAGCTTTCAAACTTCAACAAAAGTAATATGAATGACCTAGATATACTTATCAGACATATTTTACATGAAGCTTTTATTTTATCTGACTGACAGCGCTAAAGTGGGGGCATCCGTGTCCCTTGGATACATTTTCTAGTTTTTATTTTATTCTTAAGAGTAGTGGTTTTACTCTTCAACTATTTAAAATGTGCAATTATGTATTACCTAAATGATGAGAAAATGTGTAATACTTAAATTGCTTACATGATGCAAATTTTAATCACTTTATTTTTTTTATAAAGATTTCAGTGTTCCAGCTCAGATGACCGTCACAGAGAATTCATCAACTGACATGGGACCCCCACCGTTACAGAAAAACACACACCAACCATCACAGGAACATGCAGCAACACCTAGGTCAACTATTACAGCAACACACACCCAGTCATCACTGCAACATACAACCCAGTCAGTACCGCAACATACAACCCAGTCAGCACTGCAACATACATCAAGTCAGCACTGCAACCAAGCAGCACTGCAACACACAAACCAACCATCCCTACAGCACACAACCCATCCATCACTGCAACACGCAAACTAGACGTCACTGCAACACACAAACAAGCCATCACTGCAACACACAAGCCAACCATCACTGCAACACACAACCCAGCCATCACTGTAACACACAAACCAGCCATCACTACAACACACAACCCGGTCATATATGCAACAAACACACCAGCCATCCCTACAACACACAAACAAGCCATCACTGCAACACACAAACAGCCATCACTGCAACACACAAAGCAAACATCACTGAAACACACAACCCAGCCATCACTGCAACAAACAAACCAGCCATCCCTACAGCAAACAACCCAGCTATCACTGCCACATACAATCCAGCCATCACTGCAACACACAATCCAGCCATCACTGCAAAACACACCAAAAACATCAGAACTACACCAACCTCACATTAAACAGTGTCAACAATTCACATCCCATATCAAAGAACAGCAAAGAGAAAGAATAATGAAACCACAATTAAGGCACTGACGGCGCCAAAGAAGGAAAGAAAGGAAGGTGCTTTGTTTTAAAATATCAATACATTGTTATGCACCCGATTTCAAAGAGCCAGACGAGCATAACGTATTTGGACAATCTGTCTCTAAGTCCGCCAGTCACATTTTTGTGTCCGGGTCACAACTTAAAATTATTTTGTTCATTTTCTTTCAAACTTCCCACGATAAATAACAATCTTTCAACAACGTGCAGATTGCCAGATTTTGCTTAAAAGGACTTCTCAGAAACCGTTTTATATAGGGTTATATAGTAAAAACTGTACACAATATTTTACGAAACTGTAACAAGTCCTACTAGCCCACTTATAAGGGCTATCCGAGGGCATTCAGCAGACTTTCTGACATGTCTCTTAATTTGTTTTTTATCAAGAAGTTGAACCCAAAAACAACCAAGTAATGTTCTTTTATTATTATTTTCCAATACAAATAATGTATTGGAAAAGTTAAAATAGCAAAATAAAATAATTGTCAACTTTTACAATGATAGCATGAACAAATAAATAATTGTTAGAACTTGTTTTAAATATAAACAAAATGTTTTTTCAGATATTTTCTAGGTTGAAAGAATCATGAGTCACAGGAAGAAGGGAATATCAATGGATATCTTATCAAATGGAAGGACCCCATTGAATCCTGCACATGGGAGAATGCCAGCAAGATGTTTAATAAGCAAATAATAGCAGATTACAAAAACGAAAATGCATAAACAGATGTTCCTTTAACATGGATATTTTTAATAGTTATCACACTTTTATAAATCAAGTAAATTAAAGTATATAGCAATAAGGTTTACATTTTTACTTTTATATCAGTATATATTATAAAATGATTTGAAACAGATTTCAAGAAATACGAGTTTTAACAACCACACTGTAGCCGCCACGGAGCACGTCATTTGTGTGCTATGGCGTCGCAGTGAAAACCAACAAAAACCTAACGTTATACATGATGAAAACAGACGTATTTGTTATTTAATTAAATTATTGTATTATTCATGGTTTGCATCAAATAAATATGTTACAGTATTGTTGAATAATCATGTTTTGTAAGTATATCACACCTTCGGAAAGAGATCATACGAATTCGATCGAGATTAGCATAACTATTTGAAAGATTTTAAAAACAAATAGGATAGTCATTCCAAAAGACATGTTTATTGAACATATATAGGTATTCTTAATTTATTAACATATATATTTTGAAGAAAATATGTATGATTTTAAAATTTTATGATTTTGTATTTCATTTTTTGTATTTAACATTTTGTTTTATTAAAAGTTACTATTCTTTAATATTTTATTAACAATTTAGTGCTCCGTTACTTTTTCTGACGTCGTCAATTTCAACTTAAAAGCGAGGAAGTGTTCGTCTACTTATTTATCATAGTTCTCCTTGTTCAATATTCATAGAATTTCATAATTGTAATTTTGGAATACCAGTGCCAATGCTACTTTAGTTGTGTGTATTTTTGCCGACGATTTTCCTTTCATTTAGCCATTTCCGAAATGCAGTTATGAAATACATTTTGGACTTCTCCGTAGATGCGTTTCTCGTCCTATTCTATGATTCATTCAACGTAACTAGACATGATATCGTTTTTTTTGTTTAAATCATTTGATTTCTTACGAGTTGGATTACAACATATATGGATATTAAAGGTTTACGTCAATAAATTAGTGCGATATCGAAAAAGTCCACGTATTATTTGAACAGCCCTTGTACATGTAAATTGTAATCCTTTTTATATGCTTGTTTCAATTGACACCATGTGGCCGTTAACTTTTGTCTCGCCTTTGACGGCAGCACCGTCAACACTTGGTTTAAGTTTTTGGTTTTAAGTTTTTGTGAAGGTTTATGTCTTCAATACAGTCATACGTATTGCTTTAAAACGTGGTATGAAAAGTCACTGGTGTAACCCCCTACCCCCTGACTAAGCACCGCCCCATCATTGACCTTGTCTTTCACTTTAAAGAGACACACGGCAATCTTGATTTTTTGAAAACACACGGCGTCCCGTTAGTTTTTCTCGTAACTTACATTCTTTCAATCCGTTCTAGGCCCATTTTCCATATTTTATCTCGATGTACATGGAAGATGAGCCTGTCATGTTCATGCCTTTTAGGCGCCATATAACCTTTTCATGTGTTGGTGCGCCTTAAAACCCCAATTCAATTCAATTCAATTCATTCTTTCAATCATTAATATTAATTGTTAGAATAGTTCAAAGCAAATTGTTTTTACATATTATTGACTTTTGATAATATTGCACCAATAATATATTTAAGAAATGTGTAGAATAATGAAGGAAATGGAATTATCATTTTTTTATTTAATTATATGCAAGCAGTTTTAAAGTCAAAGTGATACAGGATTAATAAATCGATGTACTAATTGTAATGCCAGATATAAAACTCAAGATTGCCATGTGTCCCTTTAAAGAAAATTGTAATTGTTGATAGATTTCCAAGTCAGTAGAGCATATTTTGGTAAACCAATATTGCAGAAACGAAGGAAAATGTATACCTGAATCAATCGCTGAGTGACATTTACGCACGGACCATTAAAGAGATAAAAAAAATCCGTGAAATTAGCTTCCAGCCTTGCATTTATATATACATATACTACAACACTATTTCTTCTTCTCTCTATCCACCTTCTCTCTCTTCTGTATGTGGGGCCTGTATCAACAATATAATTTGCAGTAACATTGCAGTTCTGCATGTGATGAGGCTCTAGGCCCATTCACCATATTTTATCTCGATGTAAATGGAGGGTGAGCCTGGCATGTTCATTCCTGTTAGGCGCCATATAACCTTTCATGTGTTGGTGCGCCTTAAAACCCAATTCAATTCAATTTGTCATTCTTTTGAAGGTGTTTATCTTCAATACCGTCACAGGTATTGCTTTGACATTACATGGTCCGAGTATTAACTTTCATACCCCATCCAACCCCGTCTCCAAGAAGCGAAAACGGGGTTGGCTGGGGTATGAAATAAAACCTTAATTTCGGCTTGAAAAGTTTGCATATTGTAAAATTAAAACATTAAATATGTAATTTTAAACAGGTTAGTCAATTGTTTTCAGTAAAAAATGTTTTTAAACATGTTTTATCGTCGAAATATCCGTTATAAAATCCTGCTTATATAAGCTTTCCCGTCGCTTAATGGAATTAAGGCGGGAACACGTAATGATACTTGGTCGGAAAATTTATTGGGGTGTTTTATTTAGACTTGCCTTAAAGGGAAACATTAAAAAGTATCTGTGAAACTGTAAGAGCCAGAGGTTTAATATTTTGCATTTACCATAAGCGTATGGTCCTCTACCAAGTTTGTTTAAATGGTGACCCTGGGGTCCAATTGGCGCCGCGCCAAGGGACACATAGACACATGTGTACAGCCAGTAGAGCAATACATGCCCTCTTGGGCCTCTTGTTTAATGTTTACTTTCTTTCAAACTGTAGAAGGTATTGCTTTGAACAGGTTATATATGTTAATTGGTATAAGCTGTATTCCACTGAGTGTTCCACTGACTAGCCCTACCATTAACATTAGTGCAACTTAAAGACCACAAGAAAAGTTTACTTTATTGATTCATTACCAATGCGCTATTTTTGGGCAAGATATATATAGGCGAGACACCATCTTGTAATGGCTTTTTCAGCTTTACTGGTCTGTCTGTCTGTTTGTCTGTGTGAGATGAGCTAGCAAATGTTAACACTAGCCTTTTTCTTAGTTTTTGCCCTTTATAAAATAAACAAATTACACCTCTCTTTTTTGTCTTGCTCTTATGTCGCAGTTGCGATCAAATATAATATGTACAGTCCTTCTGTAAAATGTTTCATGCACAGTTAGAAAAAACGTTTATACATCTTTAAAATAGGAAATAAAGATGTTCATACGTTTTACCATAAATATATGGGGTGTGTGAATAGATTGCTTTTATCCAGCAAGATGGTGCCAAAACCAAAATTAGGTAGTCTTTCACTATACTTTTAATCTGTGTGATGGTGAATAACGTCTGTGTTAAAATTGTATGTGGCCCCGTTTTCTATTTATTCAGTTTTTTTTTTTTTACATCAAGAATTCAAGAAATATTATTATTGATATCAAGAATTCATTGTACTTTTTATATCAAGAGTTTTAGTTTAATGTCCCCCGGTTTCAAAGAGCCGGAGGGTTCAAGTTTATTTTCGTGCCCTGTCCATAACTTTAATATTGTATCAATGCAAAAGGACCCTACCATTTATATGCATTTTAAACAACGCCTTGTTGGAAACACCTATATTAAGAGACCATCACACCTACTAATAAGACCGCCTGGGTCAAGAGACCACATACTATAATAGAGCAAAAGTCAAGTTCTCAAATACATGTATATGAATTTGCACTATGTTGATTTACCATCTATTGTAAGAGGCCGTTATTGTTAATACCAGGTATTCAGGTTTAACTATCAGATTAATAAACAACGATTCAATTTGCATAATGATAATTTTTATTTCAATATTGGCTGAAATTAACAGGGATGGTTGTCATTTGATATAGATTAAACTGTCGGAGATACCTCACAAGGGTATTGGCGTCAGCCCATTGAATCTTGTATAGGAGTGAGGCTATTTTCTTCTATAATGTTTCAAAACTAGCAATGACAAACATATTTAGCAAACTGAATCGACACATGCAACTACAGTTAGAGAACTCTCACTAATATAGAATATGGTATTAGTAAGTATTTGATAAAATTCAATGATTTAACCATAAAAGAAATAAAACATTGTTTCCAACACTTCTTATGTCAATAACAGAGTTTGCATACAATGTGAAGTAGATCACTTTCAGATGGAGGTAGAAAATGTAGATTCAGAGGTTGGGAATGCGAGACATTGCAAACCGAACAAAATATAAGACGGGTGTACTGTGTTCTGTATTTTCCAAAAACTATCAAAAAATGTACAGAGACTGCTGCCTTCCGAATAACATGTTTACCAAAATGTTTCTTAAATACAAAAAGGGCTGAGTTATGGAACATAAGCATGCGTATGTTTATTAAATACATGTGTGAAATTACATTCATTTCTGAGTAGTGGTTATATAGATAATAGGTTACATACACTTTTCAAACGCAACTTGCCTAAGTACAAAAGGGGACATAACACTTAAATGAGATGACAGATGCGGAACTTGCATGTGGCATGTCCTTCATTGATACTGCATATCTGTTTAATACAATATATACAGTTGACCACAACTGTAATGATTCTGGCTTGGTGAGGTGACGACCCGTATTTATTTTTTTGCGTCGCATGACAGACACCTAGGGATATTGTCCGTCGTCGTCGCCCGTCACACTTTAACATGCAACCTAACCTTGACCATAACTTGAAAAGTGTTTGACCTTTGTTCAGGGAACTTCAAACACATCTTCATCTTACATGAAGGAATGTTGTTACACATATCCAATAACTCTGACTTTCATTTTGGCAGAGTTATGCCCCTTTTTATAAAACTTTAACCAGCTCACGACAGGCGACACACGAGTTCAGTGGAACACTCTTCTAGCTGGGTTAGTATTTCAACGATCAGAGTCACCATTACCCAATCACGAAACACAAAACACCTGAATTACTGAACCTATTATCTTAAAACTTGTACAAATACTTCCATCGGTTAGAGAACAATTCCTATTCATTTTGGGGTCAATAGGCCAGTGTCGATAACCAGATTATGATAAAAAAATAATTCCGTGCGATAGCTCATCAACCATTGGAGTTACAATTTCGAAACGACAAATACTCGCCTTGGTTAGACGATGACCCCTATACTCGCCTTGGTTAGACAATGACCCCTATACTCGCCTTGGTTAGACGATGACCCCTATACTCGCCTTGGTTAGATGATGACCCCTATACTCGCCTTTGGTTAGACGATGACCCCTATACTCGCCTTGGTTAGACAATGACCCCTATACTCGCCTTGGTTAGACGATGACCCCTATACTCGCCTTGGTTAGATGATGACCCCTATACTCGCCTTTGGTTAGACGATGACCCCTATACTCGCCTTGGTTAGACGATGACCCCTATACTCGCCTTGGTTAGACAATGACCCCTATACTCACCTTGGTTAGACGATGACCCCTATACTCGCCTTGGTTAGATGATGACCCCTATACTCGCCTTTGTTAGACGATGACCCCTATACTCGCCTTGGTTAGACGATGACCCCTATACTCGCCTTGGTTAGACAATGACCCCTATACTCGCCTTGGTTAGACGATGACCCCTATACTCGCCTTGGTTAGATGATGACCCCTGTACTCGCCTTGGTTAGACGATGACCCCTATACTCGCCTTGGTTAGACGATGACCCCTATACTCGCCTTGGTTAGACGATGACCCCTATACACTTTGGGGTCAGTAGGTGAATGTAACCTTGACACGATCATGGACAATGCTTTACCGAGCGATAATGCATGATCTTATGGACCCACAATCTTGAAATGTTATACAAATGCTTCTCTTTGTGAGACAACAGCCAAAATTGATTTTAAGGCCTTGAGGTCAAAGGTCAAGGTCACCATATGAGAGCTTTCAGTGCGATAACTTGTGAACTATTGGACCTACAGTCTTGAAACTTAAGACTACTCCCTTTGGTGAGACGATGGCCCCTATTTATTTTTGAGTTGGTGGGTCAAAGGTTACATCAGCGCCTTATCACACTGCGACAAACGTGCATCGTACACACATACTTAATCATGTGAGGGGTAATATACATCAGCGCCCTATCACACTGTGACAAACGTGCATCGTACACACATAATTACTCATGTGCGGGGTAACTATACATCAGCGCCCTATCACACTGTGACAAACGTGCATCGTACTCACATAGTTACTCAATTGCGGGGTAATTATACATCAGGGCCCTATCACACTGTGACAAACGTGCATCGTACTCACATAGTTACTCATGTGCGGGGTAATTATACATCAGGGCCTTAACACACTGTGACAAACGTGCATCGTACTCACATAGTTACTCATGTGCGGGGTAATTATACATCAGGGTCCTATCACACTGTGACAAACGTGCATCGTACTCACATAGTTACTCATGTGCGGGGTAATTATACATCAGGGCCTTATCACACTGTGACAAACGTGCATCGTACTCACATAGTTACTCATGTGCGGGGTAATTATACATCAGAGCCCTATCACACTGTGACAAACGTGCATCGTACTCACATAGTTACTCATGTGCGGGTAATTATACATCAGGGCCCTATCACACTGTGACAAACGTGCATCGTACTCACATAGTTACTCAGGTGCGGGGTAATTATACATCAGGGCCCTATCACACTGTGACAAACGTGCATCGTACCCACATAGTTACTCAGGTGCGGGGTAATTATACATCAGGGCCTTATCACACTGTGACAAACGTGCATCGTACTCACATAGTTACTCATGTGCGGGGTAATTATACATCAGAGCCCTATCACACTGTGACAAACGTGCATCGTACTCACATAGTTACTCATGTGCGGGTAATTATACATCAGGGCCCTATCACACTGTGACAAACGTGCATCGTACTCACATAGTTACTCAGGTGCGGGGTAATTATACATCAGGGCCCTATCACATTATGACAAACGTGCATCGTACTCACATAGTTAATCATGTGCGGGGTAATTATTCATCAGGGCCCTATCACACTGTGACAAACGTGCATCGTACTCACATAGTTACTCATGTGCGGGGTAATTATACATCAGCGCCTTATCACACTGTAACAGACGTGCATGGTACACACATACTTACCCAATTGCGAAGTAATTTTACCTCAGCGCAATATATATATAATGCTGTGACAAACGTGCATCATCGTACACACATATTTACCTGTGTGCTGGGTAATTATACATCAGCGCCATTTAATGCTGTGTCAAACGTGCATCGTACACATATATTTACCCGTGTGAAGGGTAATTATACATCAGCTTCATATCATAATGTGACAAACGTGCATCTTACACACATATTTACCATTGTGCGAGGTAAATATACATCAGCGCCTTATCACACTGTAACAAACGTGCATCGTACACACATATTTACCCGTGTGCGAGATAAATATACATCAGCGCCTTATAACAATGTGGCAAACGTGCATTAAGTGAACTAATAAAACAGTGATTCGAACATGTTAAGTGGTAACAATAAAGTGTTTAATTACATCAAAGAACATGCCTTAGTAAAAAAAAATTGGGAAAAATAGTTTTTTTGAAATTGGGAAGGCCGCCGCAAGGGACTCCTAAGAAAAGCCCTATTAATGACCTTGACTGACTTTCTGCACTTTAGTTAATTACATTAAACTCTTATGTTCAAGTGTTTTATGATGTCCGTTTCTTACATAGCAAAAGTATACAGCTTTCAAACTTCACAAAAACATCTATATGACATCAATATGTTCCTTCCAAAAAAAACAAGGTCAGTATGAATAACATGACTTATTTTTTTAACTTTGCTAATGTACAGGAAATTTACATTAAGGTCTTACTTTGAAGCTTTTTTAAGTCCATTTCTCACATATCGAACACCATACAACTTCCATAATTATACACACTTACATATATATGACAACAATATGTTCATACCCAAACCAAGCCAATATGAATGACCTTGACCTATTTTTGTGCACTTTGTTAATTTTAATACATTGACGTTTTACATTCAAGGCATTTTCCCTTGTAGATCTGTAAAATCTGTAGAACTGTTGGTTGAAAGGTAGAAGTAGAATACCTGATTGTGTTATCTGCAAAATTTGAACAAACTGAAAGAGGTACATGCAGGGATGCATCAGATGAAGTCTCACCAAAATCCCAGTCAAGCTTCGGAGAAAAGATTAATAAAAAAAATATATATTGAAGTGACGAATCACAATAATTTGAATAAGCTTGAAAAAGGTAAATTTATGTCAGGAGGCTTTTAAAGAAGTTTCATCAAAATCACACTGATGGTTCATGAAAAGAAGTTGTTTCAGACATGTTAAATGAATGCAGACAACAGAATACTAACCCCTGGAGATAAATTTACTCTATATGATCTCATGTACGGCAATGCTTTACAAAATGTTCGTGCTGGCAAATGACACTCAAGCTGTAGAACAGAAAGCAGTTCCGAATCCAATATTTGGACTGGTTGGTGTTGCAGGACATAGATTATACCGGATAAAAGTCACTGCTGTATCTTCACACCTACACAGTGTTATTGTACTCGTCTGTTGGTTTCCTAAATGGTGTTTATACAAAAAGTACTGTTAATAACAATGCATTTAAATGTTAAAAGGCATAATTTACAACTATCAGTATAGTATAAGCCTTATAAACTGTCACTTTGGAAAATATTGCAGTAACAAAAAAATATTTCTCTAAACAAATTGATCCTTTGTATACAATGTATATTAACATTCAAAAATGGCAACCTAGTTGCCAGTGTGCCAGTGACATATCGCAAACCACTGTCACTTCAGCCTTTGATATGTCTATGACACCTATTGAGGACGCAATGGTAATGTTGACTAAGTGATTGTGCTCAAATCAAAAGAGTAAAGGCAATAAAGATACATATATGAAAGGAAGAAGAGCCTTAAAAATTAAACACGATTATGTAAACACCTTCTATATCAAAAAAACCCAGATGAAGTGTACTGCTGACCACAGTCATGACCGTCTTTCCTGCATATTATTCGTTCTGGAAGTATCACAGGAACATACATGGATCCCTGTAAAAATAACAATTTGGCATGATTTAAAATAAATTTAAAAAGGTAAATGCAAAGACGCTTCATACTAAATTAGCTATTTCAGACAAGATGTTGATTAAATCAATTGTTGATGGAAGGCAAACACGGACAGCATTTAACAGACGTGAAAGACTCAAGTTACTACCTGACAATTTGTCAAAGGTACATGTATGGGGAACCTATTTAGTTTGCTCGACTATTTATTGTCGTTGAACAATTACTTATTATTACACATGTACATACATCCTAGAGGTGTAATGATATACCTGTATATTTTGATACAGCACCGCCGATACAGTGTATCGCAGTACTACACAGACGTATCAGACTCTTTTTTTTTAGTGTAGTGTTTAGTATAGTACGGACATATAAAAGTATGTTTTATACACGTCTTTAATATAAAGATAGATAAAATAAAAGACGGGTCGCTTCTATATTATATGTCAAAAATTACAGCTAATGTGCGTCGTTTAGTAACCGTAACAACAATGGCAGAAACTTACCAACATGTTCCATTAAGTTGCAAATACAACGACAAAAAGAGCTCTTTGGTTTCATTTCTAATAGATTCAATGAAAGGGAAATTTAGGGAGATGTACGCTAAATTTCCTTTCAGCTATTTCTTTGAATCAATTGGAAATTGAGTTGAGAACGGATGATATGTATCACAAGACAACAATAAACATTCCTGAATCACCATATATGTTGTGCTACCGTTTTAACTGGCAATACAATACATAGATAAATATTAAAAAGTTAAGCATAATTGAATTCAACTGCTGGTTTTACTTGTATTTCCTTGGGTTTCCTTCCAATTTTACATGTCAAAATGCAAAGCCACATTTAAAAAAAGCTTTGTTTGCTGTCTCCAGTCGCTGTTCTGTGAAGCTGGGTAGGTAGGTAGGTAGGTAGGTAAAATGTTTTTACTCAGTAAGTTGTTTTTTTATATATTTAAAACGTGTTTTAGGGTAACGTATTGCTAAAACAGCTACTAAACAATAATAAAGTAACATTATTAAACATAATTCACACAGATCAATTTGTAATTTTTATCTACTTCAGCTGAAATAGTATAATAACATAATATTCTTTGAAAATACCAAGAACATTAAAAACAAGGCGCTCAGGCTTTTATGTGGAAAAATGTTTCATCCAGTAAACACAACATATGTGTAGCATGAATTCACCACAGTTCTGCTGTTCTACTTTATGAGAAGAATATTGTTTTTGAAGTTTTTCACTATATAAGTCTATGTAAAATATGTGATCCCTCGGTTGGAGCCAAATTTGACCCCAGGGTCACCATTGGAACAAACTTGGTAGAGGACCATAAGCTGATGTTAAATGCATACTAGTAAACCTCTGACTGTTGTAGTGAAGAAGATTTTTTAAGCTTTTCCCTATATAAGTTTATGTAAAACATGTGATCCCTGGGGCGGGGCCAATTTTGACGCCAGGGTCACCATTTGAACAAACTTGGTAGAGGACCATAAGCTGATGGTAAACACAAAATCTTAAACCTTTGGCTAGTGTAGTTTCAGAGAAGATTTTTTTTTTTAAAGTTTTTCCCTATATATGTCTATGTAAAAGGTGTGACCCTCGGACGGGACGAAATTTGACCCGCGGGTCACCATTTGAACAAACTTGTTAGAGGACCATAAGCTGATGGTAACTGCAAAATATTAAACCTCTTGCTCTTGAAGATTTAAACGGATTTTTTTAAAGTTTTTCACTATATGTCTATGTAAAATATGTTACCCCTGGTGCGTGGCCAAATTTTACCCCAGGGTCACCATTTGAACGTGGTAGAGGACCATAAGCTAATGGCAAATGTAAAATATTAAACATCTGGCTCTTGTAGTTTATGAGAAGATTTTTAAGTTTTTCCCTATATGTCTATGTAAAATATGTGTCCCCTGGGGCGGAGCTAAATCTGACCCAGAGGACCATAAGACGATGTTACATGCAAAATATCAGAGCTCTTTGTCTTGTAGTTTCGGAGAAGTTTTTTGAAGTTTTTTTAATGAAGCTGATAAGCCCTGTCGCCTCAGGTGCACTTTGGAACAAACTTGAGAGCGGTCCATATAAGGATGCGACGACGGATGGACGAAGAGTGATCCCAATAGTTTACCTATGAGCCTTCGGCTCAGGTGAGCTAAAAAGAAATGCGTCACAAAGAGCTTTTCAGGTCATCCCTGCTCACTTCGAAGTTTACTTAAATTGACAGAGACCACGTCTGATTTTCGTGGGGAAAAAGTCTGTGTCTCGCAAGAGATCGATGTAAACTGCTTCCCATGTACAGTTCGATTCGTACTCTTGCAAATGGCTTTTACACAAAGTGGACTTAGCACTATCTTTTTCTCCAAGTGATCACAGAAGCAATAATAAAATCAAATCTGCTTCTACACATGCGTTGGCGATTTTTTGTTCCGACATTGTTAATCTACAGTAGATTCACAGTGAACTATCGGAAGTCGTGGAAATTAACTGAATACTGGTTGTCCGCCAGTTTGGAAAAAAAACAACATTTTGTTGACGGGTTAAAAATGGGTCGATCGACAGACAGCAAACAAACATGACTTTAATTTTGGCCGAAGATACACTATATAATCCAAGTGTATTCAACACAATTCTGGAATACATGAGTGAAGATAAAATGTAACTGATGAAAGTCTTAAGAGTTTGTCTAAAATACCCAGTTTGATACAATTCTTTGGGGTAAAAATTCTTTGGGGTACATCTACTAAAACAAGAATAACCCAATTATACCCAAAACCATAGGGTAATTCCCAATTGACTTCAAAAGCTTATCTGTAGAACTAACTTGCTACTCAATAGTTTAATAATAATTGTCATTTAAAATGATGTTTACATCTTCTTAAGTAGTTACAATCAACTAAATCAGGATAAAAACATCATAGATATATACTTAAAGGATAATGAAAGGGTTTTACTAACCTTCCACTTATTAGGTTTATGGAACAGCATTACGCTGTGCACTCTAGTGCAGCATGGTTCACAATAGTAGGAAGTGGACCACAATCCGCGCAATAGATGATATTATCAGTATGTAGGTCACACATGCAACACACTGATGTTGCTGGGCCCATTTCCTCCACACGTGCATTTAACAAGTTTTGCCATATGCAATTACACCCTTCTAGAAGCTTCTCTCTTTTTTTAAATGAACTCTGAAAAAGTAAAAGGGTCTAATGAAAAGGAAACAGGAACGCAAATCAACATATATAGAAAAATACACATAACATTTACCCTCAGCAGGGATTCAAACTCAAGACCTCTTGCATCAACATTCTACATGAACTTTGTCAACTTATTGTCAACCCTTTTGTGTTTGTGGTGTCGTTTGCATTTATATTACTTTTGCCTTCATGTTTGTCTGTTTGCATGTTTGTTTCTGTGTTTTGTGGTTGACTGTCCTCCTTGAACGCTACTTTCCCTGTCCGATCTTTTTATATTTCTTAAAACTATAGCTACTGGCAAGTCATAAAAGTGAACTTTTAAACCAACTGGTTTTCTAGACTACTCACAGCCTTTACTTGATTACAGGGTGGGAAAACTGAGTATTACAGAGGGGAAAACATTTCAATACTAACTTTTCTTCCACTGGAAAGAAGGGGCTGTGAGTAGTGTAGAAAACCAATGGGTGCATTCTTAGAACGCCATTAGAGTGTAGTAGGTACTGAACAATGTGCACAGTAATGATTTGTTTGTTTGTTTGAATGGTGTTTTACGTCATTTTCAACACATGCAAAGTTATATATGACGATCGATTTTTTTGTGGTTGAGACAGACCAACCACTTTTCCTGGGTAGAACCAGTACTGTACACCTCCCGCCATCCGTAAGAATCGACACTTTCTCACTTACTAGTCAAGCTCCCAGTGGGATTCAAACCCGCAGCGGTGAGAAGCACGATAATGAATACCATTGATTAGGGTTAGTGAGCTCTGAAACTGGGTTGTATCTATTTTCCAGTGCAAACGGTCTATATTTAAGGAATATTATGGTACAGATTGATCAGTGTGTATCAGCACGAAGGGCGTTACTTAGCAATTACTGCTTATGCATTTACAGTCTAAGAGACAGTTAGTGTGTGCCGTGTATCAATGATATCAATCGCACAGCATGTCGGATCATGGGTTGTCCTCAAGATCACTGAACTTCCCCAATGTTCATGTTTTTAATTTATTTCAGTTTTTTTTATTTAATTTCAATTATGAATAAGGGCCATACTTTTTATTAGCAAATACTAAGTTCACGTGTTTCAGGTTATGTGGACTGTTGCAGAGTATGTAGTTATGCCACATATACTTGTGCCACATATACCATGTTACATGTGAACTAATGTAGCATTTGCTACGTCCATTGAACACTGCACTTATGGATAAAACAGTTGGCTTGCAGGGCCAAATGGTTTATTAATACTACATGACTGGTATTGTTTATATTTCAAGCAGAAGTCAACAATGGACACAAAGGTTGCATATGGATATTGAATATTTATAATTATGATATTTTACTGATTTATGCTTTCATTTGTAGTAATTATATTTGGCTTTAAATTATATATATCAATATGCGACAAATATGGTAATTTAGAACTATGAGTCAGTTATTTTCATTCTTTTTTTAACAATTTTGATCCAAGAGCCTTTGTACTTTTGTCAACCAACGAGATAGGATAATGCATGAAGGACAACAAATGAAAAATATCAAAGCAGCAGACCCCATAATTTCAGAGAAAGGGTTTTAATTTTCTATATACTAGTATATTTCGTTAATGAAAGCGGTGATATTTGTTAATAAGTCTTTTTAAGGTTGAGAACCTGTAAAGTATAGTGTGTTAGAAAGGTTGAGAACCTGTAAAGTATAGTGTGTTAGAAAGGTTGAGAACCTGTAAAGTATAGTGTGTTAGAAAGGTTGAGAACCTGTAAAGTATAGTGTGTTAGAAAGGTTGAGAACCTGTAAAGTATAGTGTGTTAGAAAGGTTGAGAACCTGTAAAGTATAGTGTGTTAGAAAGGTTGAGAACCTGTAAAGTATAGTGTGTTAGAAAGGTTGAGAACCTGTAAAGTATAGTGTGTTAGAAAGGTTGAAAACCTGTAAAGTATAGTGTGTTAGAAAGGTTGAGAACCTGTAAAGTATAGTGTGTTAGAAAGGTTGAGAACCTGTAAAGTATAGTGTGTTAGAAAGGTTGAGAACCTGTAAAGTATAGTGTGTTAGAAAGGTTGAGAACCTGTAAAGTATAGTGTGTTAGAAAGGTTGAGAACCTGTAAAGTATAGTGTGTTAGAAAGGTTGAGAACCTGTAAAGTATAGTGTGTTAGAAAGTATGACACACAGAGAAAGCTTAACTTTTATAAAGAAAACACACAGACAGCTTAACTTTAATAATAATAAAAAAAGTACAAAATGTAGGTCAAGGTCAAATTGTTACTTATTTATTTTTTAACAAAAGTAGATATATGTAATGGTTGTCATTGTATATGTGTGGAGTTATAAGGCTGTTATGTATATGGATATAAGATAAGATATTCTGTTCAAAAGTCTGAGGGCTTATGACGTATTGTTATATATGTCTTGCTGACTTTAAATTGTATCTTATCTTAGCTAGGCCAAATAAAATACCTGTGTTTACTGTAACATAAGTGCTGCAAAAATGAGGGTAAGTACCTGGTAGGCAAGGCATTTTATTTTATTTTTTATTTTATTTTTTGGCGAAGTTAGATGGTTCAGATGGTCGGTCGGGTTACAGTAAACTCAAGAATTATTTGATTTAGCCTTATCAAAATGGCGGCCCCCATATCCATTTTAAAACAACCTTCAAATAGTCATATCTTCTTTGTTTATCATCCGATTTTGATAATTCTTTCACCTTTACTCAATTTTACAGAACTCTTAATAAAAAAAGAGTGTTTTGCTGTATGATAACATTCCCTTTAACACAAAGTCTGAATCATCTCCATATAGGTCAAACATAGGCATATTCTGTCAGACGCCGGACCAACATTACTCACTGACTTCTATCCATATTTACAAATATATCTAAAATATCGACAAAAACGTGCACATTCATGCATATGGGACACAACATTTAAGTATCATGCTCAAGGATAAATAACATAGCCATGACGAGGATCAAACTAGGGCTGTAATGATTCACCGAAAAGTTGATGCCTCTCCCTGTTGAAGAGTTTATAAATTTGGTGCGTGACGTTAGATTTACCGGTCCTAGTGTTGAGGCAGAAATGTATTACGATATTTAGGTCAGTTTATTGTGTTTTCTTTATATTTCTGGCAGGGTACCAAACCGAAAATAAGGGAACAGTACCGTGAACCGAACAGTGGGCAAAATACCTCGGTGACTGCCAGGAGTCTGAGAGCAGGCCTATCTGGGAATAAGATGGCCATTCTTGAAAAGGGATTTGAAAGTGTAAATCGTAATCCCTGTATCGCGCTACATATCGTATTGCGAGCTATGCATATCGTTACAGCCCTAGATCAAACCCTTGACCCCTCTATCTGGGATACAATGTACTCCCACTGAACCTAATCCGAGCCTTCACTGACCGTAACAGCCCTTTTTTACAATTTTGATATTTCTTCTGGCTGTGTACGGTCAGAGGAACTCCTGTAGTAAAAACACGGGGATCTCCTCACCTGCGAGGGAAAGGAACTACGAGCTACCCTCTTGGTTTTAAGTCACGATATCGAGGTAAGTATGCATTAAATCTGGGATATCAATATATTTATTTATCTCTCTGAACCGAAATATGTGTTATATTAAGCTTACTAAACATGTCGGTATTTCAATACATAACTGTTAGTTGGGGGGACTACACTCGATAAAGATGCAGTTTAATCACTTCAGCTTGGTATATTAAGCATTAATTAATCGATTAGTTAGTCTAAATTATTGTAAAACATTGACACGACGCCGCGGACACCAATGGTAGCTCCTCCGTCATCACGGGTGTGGAGACCCCCGTGTTTTACTATGGGAGTTCCTCTGACCGTACACAGCCAGAAGAAATATCAAAATCGTAAAAAAAAGGGCTGGTACGGTCAGAGATGGCTCGGATTAACTGAACCAAGAACACCCGCTGTAACTTTTGAGAAAGTCTAATTATTTAAGTTAGGGTACTTTCAAGAGCAGTTATTTATGTTTCTAATATACATAATGATATACATTTCATTATAAGAAAAAACAATCCAGGACATAATAAACATTTGTCCGAGGTTCTTTTCAGTTTGTAACCAATGTGACCAGTTGTGCCTGGATGAAAAAAAATGCAACCTTTGAAAAATGTAACAGAATGATGTTACCAGTTCAGTTGTACCCAGGGTGCAAAACATGGACCTTGTGGAAACGTTTGTAGTTAAGGGCCGTACATCATATGATTTGGGTCCAAGCTCATCACCTATATATGCACTAGTAAAGTTTGATTTAACGAAAATAGTGTGACGACTGATGGAGTGGAGGGTTTCATCGAACAAGAGTGTTTTTGTTGTTTTTGGAAGCTTAGGTCCCTTTTATAATATGATAGGGATTCTATCTGCCAGTAATTCCAAATCCATCCTGGGGATTTTGATACTAATAAAAGAATTAAACAAATACCTCCAGGCAAATATAATGAAGATGTACTTGCTTCTGTCGGCAAACAGTGCCAGTTTGCGTGTTGTTGTGTTCACTGTTGGCAGTATTCTGTATCGCAATTTGTCTCCTGACATATATTGTCCTTATTCTTGTCCAATCGCTTACAATTGTTTTGATTTTTGGAGGCTTTCTCATTAAATGGACAAGTTTCTGCCTCGCCATTTCGGTTGTGGTAAAAACGAGTGTTTTGAAGAAACAAAATGGCCGAACAATATGAAAAGTCATACTGCATGTGTGCCATAACGACTTTCTATTGTACGATAAAGGATTCTGATGTTGAGTCTACTTTCAAGAACACAATAACCCCATACCATATGGTACAATGGTATACCATATTACCTCTACACCAACATAAGCCCGTTAACCATGTGCCTGCTCAGTAGTATAACCTCAGTCGTATCGGGTGGTGTTGGAAACCGCCGATTGTAAGGTCCTTCCGTTGAATTCCTTTTAATATCGAATCTCCACGAGTGTTTTACAACTTATTTCTTCGGCCGCCCGTCTTGTAGAATTTTCATTGAAGGATGTATCGCTACTATTTCGTGCATGCTTAACTGGTGTAATTGTATTCATTGTACATTCACAAGTTTTCAATGTTTTCATCCGTGGACGAGCTGTGTGTCGTGCAGTGACTTTTTTTCATACTGCATATTTCGTCTCTGAGCTGACCAACTTGTGGTTTGGAGTTTGAAGTATGACTGGACAGCTGCTCTTTCATCTCTGATATTTCGGTCCGAATAACACTTAGATTCTTAAGAATTGCTGTAGATGTAGATGATGTTTCATCACATTTGACTTCCATGTCATTTAGTTCAGTATGGCCGCTATCATCCTGAATGCTGTGGATGTCGGAACATTCAGAAACATATTATTCGGGTGTACTTCATATACATACCTGCTTTGAATTGCCAATACTTCGGACGATATTTCTTTCATTTCGGCCCTGCCGTGTGTATTGAAATACTGAGTGATTATTTCCTTGACACTTCTATTGGAGTCATCAATGGATATGTTGTCTTCCGTAATTTTCTTTATGATCACTGTACATTTTTTGGGTAGGTCTATTTGTAAAAATTGGTTTGTATTTTTTCCGTTAATCAAACAGGACGATTTTGTATGATAGATATTCATTGTGTAATGTGTCGATTTACCTGAAACAACCTTGTACTTTGTTTCAACAAGATGTCCGGCTTTGTCAATCACAGGGATCTTTTTGCAGATTATGTTACTTTGCTGGGACATGAAGAACTCTTCAGTTGCAAAACGCAGCAGCTCGTATGTTCCGGCATTTAAACTAAGTTTCACGCCGCCACCAGTTTCAGTTAGCTGTACTCCCTGGTTTTCTTTTACAGAAAGTTTTTTCTTCATGGATTTAATTTCATTTAGTTTATAATTTCTCTCCTCAAGTGATGATTATGAGTTCCTTCCATCCTTAATACTTGAGATTTCCATTTGTAAAATTTGATTATTTGCTGATTTTTGAACTTCTTCACATTCCATTTTTAAAAATTAATATACCGTTTGATAGATAATACAATTATATCACTATTACAATCCTCTATATCACTTTACCGATGAAAACCGACGTTATAATTAATTATTTACGATTTTTTACCGGATCGTTATTTTCAAACTTGTTAACATCACACCGGACGTGACGTGAGTATATGCACACCATACATATTCGTACAGTAGTCAAAACATCAGATATCTGCATACAGTAGAGAACACACCATATAGCTGCGTACAGTAGACAACACAACATATATCTGCGTACAGTAGACAACACACTAGACATCTGCGTACAGTAGGCAACTAAGCGGACACACCAGATTGATGCGTACTGTAGACAACACACCAGATATATGCGTACATTAGACGACACACCAGACATATGCGTACAGTAGACAACACACCAGATATATGCGTACAGTAGACAACACACCATATATATGCGTACAGTAGACAAAACACCAAATATATGCGTACAGTAGACAACACACCAGATATATGCGTACAGTAGACAACACACCAGATATCTGCGTACAGTAGACAACACACCATATATCTTCGCACAGTATACAACACACCAGATATATGTGTACAGTAGACAACACACCATATATATTCGTATATATAGACAACACACCAGATATATGCGTACAGCAGACAACACACCCGATATATGCGTACAGTAGCCAACACACCTGATATCTGCTTACAATAGACAACACACTAGATATCTGCGTACAGTAGGCAACTAAGAGAACACACCAGATATATGCGTACAGTAGACAACACACCGGATATCTGTGAACAGTAGACAACACACCAGATATATGCGTACAGTAGACAACACAACATATATCTGCGTACAGTAGGCAACAAGCGAACACACCAACTATATGCGTACAGTAGACATCATACCAGATATATGCGTACTGCAGTGAACACACCAGATACATGCGTACAGTAGACAATACACCAGATATATGCGTAAAGTAGTCAACAAACCGGATATATTCGTACAGTAGACAAGACACCAGATATATGCGTACATTAGTCAACACACCAGATATATCCGTAGAGTAACACACCAGATATCTGCGTACAATAGACAACACACCAGATATATGCGTACAGTAGACAACACAACAGATATCTGCGTACAGTAGGCAACTAAGCGAACACACCAGATATATGCGTACAGTAGACAACACACCAGATATATGCGTACAGACAAATACGCCGATAAGTAAATACATGTACCTGCCTACTGTAGAATCGTTGTGAATTTTATAAAAATGTTAAAGAAATTTGTCTTTCAAAATGATAGTTATATGAATTAAAATTTTAATATGATACATATATATACAACAATGCATTCACATACACTTAATTAAGCTCTGCTCTGTTGATTAAATTCGAATGCAGATTTAGCACTTAGGCAATTGTTCTAGTACGTCCGTAAATACTAGAAGTATATGTATTTATGTTCATTTGTCAATAACATAGGTGTCTGTTCTGTTCTGTATTCTATGTATTTCCTATTTACTATTGTTTTTTTAATGTTAAACTATTTTATTTTTCAAAAACAATTATTATACTTGCTATTACTTCATATTTGTCGCACTCTAAGCAGACAAGCGAAGTAACTGTGTTAAGCAACTTAACTGTTAAATGAGTGAGTTAGTGCGGAGTTAACTTTCTTCACGAAATAATTTTCCACAATAATATTTTCACATTCAGAACGAACCATGAGTTTGTCATTTACAGCCTCCTACAGCATACCATGAGTTTGTACCGTACAGTATGTTTGTTTGTAGAAACCTTACACTCTCCCACAGCGTACCATGTGTTGTACCGTACTCCATGTATGATTGTACAACCCTTACACTCTCCCACAGCGTACCATGTGTTGTACCGTACTACATGGGTGTTTGTACAACCCCTACACTCTCCCACAGCGTACCATGTGTTGTACCGTACTACGTGTTTGGTTGTAGAACCCTTACACTCTCCCACAGTGTACCATCTGTTTGTACCGTACTCCATGTATGGTTGTAGAACCCTTGCACTCACCCACAGCGTACCATGTTTGTACCGTACTACATATTTGGTTGTAGAACCATTACACTCTCCCACAGCGTACCATGTGTTTGTACCGTACTCCATGTATGGTTGTAGAACCCCTGCACTCTCCCACAGCGTACTATGTGTTTGTACCGTACTCCATGTTTGGTTGTAGAACCCCTGCACTCTCCCACAGCGTACCATGTGTTTGTACCGTACTCCATGTATGGTTGTAGAACCATTACACTCTCCCACAGCGTACCATGTGTTTGTACCGTACTCCATGTATGGTTGTAGAACCCCTGCACTCTCCCACAGCGTACTATGTGTTTGTACCGTACTCCATGTTTGGTTGTAGAACCCCTGCACTCTCCCACAGCGTACCATGTGTTTGTACCGTACTCCATGTATGGTTGTAGAACCATTACACTCTCCCACAGCGTACCATGTGTTTGTACCGTACTCCATGTATGGTTGTAGAACCCCTGCACTCTCCCACAGCGTACTATGTGTTTGTACCGTACTCCATGTTTGGTTGTAGAACCCCTGCACTCTCCCACAGCGTACCATGTGTTTGTACCGTACTCCATGTATGGTTGTAGAACCCCTGCACTCTCCCACAGCGTACTATGTGTTTGTACCGTACTCCATGTTTGGTTTTAGAACCCCTGCACTCTCCCACAGCGTACCATGTGTTGTACCGTACTCCATGTATGGTTGTAGAACCATTACACTCTCCCACAGCGTACCATGTGTTTGTACCGTACTCCATGTATGGTTGTAGAACCCCTGCACTCTCCCACAGCGTACTATGTGTTTGTACCGTACTCCATGTATGGTTGTAGAACCCCTGCACTCTCCCACAGCGTACCATGTGTTTGTACCGTACTCTATGTATGGTTGTAGAACCCCTACACTCTCCCACAGCGTACCATGTGTTGTACCGTACTCCATGTATGGTTGTAGAACCCCTGCACTCTCCCACAGCGTACCATGTGTTGTACCGTACTACATATTTGGTTGCAGAACCATTACACTCTCCCACAGCGTACCATGTGTTTGTACCGTACTCCATGTATGGTTGTAAAACCCTTACACTCTCCCACAGCGTACCATGTGTTTGTACCGTACTCCATGTATGGTTGTAGAACCATTACACTCTCCCACAGCGTACCATGTGTTTGTACCGTACTCCATGTGTGGTTGTAAAACCCTTACACTCTCCCACAGCGTACCATGTGTTTGTACCGTACTCCATGTATGGTTGTAGAACCCCTGCACTCTCCCACAGCGTACCATGTGTTTGTACCGTACTCCATGTATGGTTGTAGAACCCCTGCACTCTCCCACAGCGTACCATGTTTGTACCGTACTACATATTTGGTTGTAGAACCATTACACTCTCCCACAGCGTACCATGTGTTTGTACCGTACTCCATGTATGGTTGTAGAACCCCTGCACTCTCCCACAGCGTACCATGTGTTTGTACCGTACTCCATGTATGGTTGTAGAACCCCTGCACTCTCCCACATCGTACCATGTGTTTGTACCGTACTTCATGTATGGTTGTAGAACCCTTACACTCTCCCACAGCGTACCATGTGTTTGTACCGTACTCCATGTATGGTTGTAGAACCCTTACACTCTCCCACAGCGTACCATGTGTTTGTACCGTACTCAATGTATGGTTGTAGAACCCCTGCACTCTCCCACAGCGTACCATGTGTTTGTACCGTACTCCATGTATGGTTGTAGAAACCCTGCACTCTCCCACAGCGTACCATGTGATTGTACCGTACTCCATGTATGGTTGTAGAACCCCTGTACTCTCCCACAGCGTACCATGTGTTTGAACCGTACTCCATGTATGGTTGTAGAACCCCTGCACTCTCCCACAGCGTACTATGTGTTTGTACCGTACTCCATGTATGGTTGTAAAACCCTTACACTCTCCCACAGCGTACCATGTGTTTGTACCGTACTCCATGTATGGTTGTAGAACCCCTGCACTCTCCCACAGCGTACCATGTGTTTGTACCGTACTCCATGTATGGTTGTAGAACCCCTGCACTCTCCCACAGCGTACCATGTTTGTACCGTACTACATATTTGGTTGTAGAACCATTACACTCTCCCACAGCGTACCATGTGTTTTTACCGTACTCCATGTATGGTTGTAGAACCCCTGCACTCTCCCACAGCGTACCATGTGTTTGTACCGTTCTCCATGTATGGTTGTTGAACCCCTGCACTCTCCCACAGCGTACCATGTGTTTGTACCGTACTCCATGTATGGTTGTAGAACCCCTGCACTCTCCCACAGCGTACCATGTTTGTACCGTACTACATATTTGGTTGTAGAACCATTACACTCTCCCACAGCGTACCATGTGTTTGTACCGTACTCCATGTATGGTTGTAGAACCCCTGCACTCTCCCACAGCGTACCATGTGTTTGTACCGTACTCCATGTATGGTTGTAGAACCCTTACACTCTCCCACAGCGTACCATGTGTTTGTACCGTACTCCATGTATGGTTGTTGAACCCCTGCACTCTCCCACAGCGTACCATGTGTTTGTACCGTACTCTATGTATGGTTGTAGAAACCCTGCACTCTCCCACAGTGTACCACGTGTTTGTACCGTACTCCATGTATGGTTGTAGAACCCCTGCACTCTCCCACAGCGTACCATGTGTTTGTACCGTACTCCATGTTTGGTTGTAGAACCCCAGCACTCTCCCACAGCGTACCATCTGTTTGTACCGTACTCCATGTATGGTTGTAGAACCCCTGCACTCTCCCACAGTGTACCATCTGTTTGTACCGTACTCCATGTATGGTTGTAGAAGCCCTGCACTCTCCCACAGCGTACCATGTGTTTGTACCGTACTCCATGTATGGTTGTAGAACCCCTGCACTCTCCCACAGCGTTCCATGTGTTTGTACCGTACTCCATGTATGGTTGTAGAACCCCTGCACTCTCCCACAGCGTACTATGTGTTTATACCGTACTCCATGTTTGGTTGTAGAACCCTTGCACTATAAACTCTAATTTTCCCGCCAACAACAACCAAATTTTCCTAACTCACTGCTTATATGCCGTGAACGTGGGCGTGTGGCTCCAACAAACTGTTTTAACATGACGACCAACACGACCCTGTCACGTCAACGTTTGTCAAGATCTATGACACCAACTGAGCCACACACCAACATAAGGGTTAGCTTCATAGAGTAATACATCGCACAGTAATTAATATACGGCCGTGGTGTGCTTTTTGTCGATAATGACACACCTAGCCGTAATTGTCCGAGGGCTTTAGCCTTTTTACTACATACCTTACTATAAACGGAAAAAGATAATTAGAACAACAGGAGCATTTCTATGACAAAATATATCGATATGTATTCAAAAAGGTACAATTTAAACATATAAGTAGCATAAGATGCAAACTCTTATTTGGCATTTAAATACATTACATTAAATGAATAAATTACGTTAAAATTAGTTTTCTTCCTTGTCTGTTTTTAAAAATCTTGCACTTTAATGATATATTTCAACGTATCAACGTTGGCGTGAAAATTGCAGTTGAGATTTCAACGTCCGCTCCAATATGAAGTCATTGTGTTGCTTGCTGACGTTGACGTCTTCACATGCGGACAGTCTGTTGCTAGTGTGCCGATTTTCCATAATCCATAATGGCACAGTGTCATTCTCGCTCTCGATCGATACTAGTATCATCTCTCGTGTTTGGCGCTTGGAATTATGGGGGTAAAAGTAGTCCGGTCAGGTGATTTGCATATATATAGCTCGGGACCAAAACCCAGGTTTTAGGACCCAATCTAGACACGCCTGGCAAATCACCAACCTTTCCTCAAATGTGTGTTTTATATTTCTATGTATTTTTAAAAGGATCCCCAAAGGTTCATGAATCCCTAAATGTATTAGGATTATATGCACACCGAATTACCGCACTGCGGATGAAGTCCTTAAAAATCAGGAGGGCACCTGCCGAATGTCAGTGATGAATTTGAAAAATTGATGAATTTGAAAAAATCGAAATGACGTCAGTGTGGGTACAGTGTGCAGATTATGGATTTTGAGAAAGGACTGATAATCATTGTTTTTTCTACTTAAATGTGTTACTATTTATAGTAAGGTATGGACAACATATAAATCCGACGTTATTTTAATTCTTATAAAACAAGACAATGCTGCATAAACAGTCCATTAGCTGATCTCTGAAAGAGCATTGCAGGTCACCGTAAACTTGTATTACAGTAGCATACAATTAAGGTGTCTTCTGTATACGTTTCCGAGGTCCTTACAGACGCATCAATATTGCCATTTGTAATTAATGTAATTGTACATTTCATGCATTAAGGCATTTACTTATAATAGATATATAAGTGTCTGAGTTCATATATTGACATGTTATGCATTACGGTGACTACTATATAAGTTTCCGAGTTCATTACATACGCACTAATATTGTCATATGCAATTAAACGTGTTATGATTTAAGACGTGTCGTCTGCAGTTCGTTACAGATGGGTTAATATTGGCACATATAATTAAACGTGTTATGCTTTAAGACGTGCCGTCTGCAGTTCGTTACAGATGGATTAATATTGGCATATGTAATTAAACATGTTATGCTTTAAGACGTGTCGTCTGCAGTTTGTTACAGATGGATTAATCGTCTGCAGTTCGTTACGTATGGATTAATATTGGCATATGTAATTAAACGTGTTATGCTTTAAGACGTGTCCTTTGCAGTTCGTTACAGATGGATTAATATTGGCATATGCAATTTAACGTGTTATGCTTTAAGACGTGTCGTCTGCAGTTCGTTACAGATGGATTAATATTGGCATATGCAATTAAACGTGTTATGCTTTAAGACGTGTCGTCTGCAGTACGTTACAGATGGATTAATCGTCTGCAGTTCGTTACAGATGGATTAATCGTCTGCAGTTCGTTACAGATGGATTAATATTGGCATATGTAATTAAACATGTTGTGCATTAAGGCGTCAACTATATAAGTTTCCGAGTGTACGTGCCATTGTTCTGTGGAAACGGTGATGTCATAACTTTCAAGGAATATAATTCTGTCATTAATCTCTTTAAATTCATTATAAATAAATTCCGCATAAATGTTAGCATATTTGTCCGGCATCCACATTACTGAGTCTGGATTTTTGGCAAAAGAAAATGCATGTGGACCCTTAATTACAATCTTAACATTTGGATTCCGTGCCAGAATATCAACGATTCCTTTTTTCATATTTTTTAAAGTTTGGTAATATACGTGAGAATGATGGTTCATGAAATGAGCATATGCGTGTATGACTATTATTATGTTTGAATTGCCTTGCATTTCGTTGAAATAAGAATTAAATGTCTTCAAATAATGGCGCGGTGTATTTCCGGTGCAGAAGGGAAGTGAATGAGATTCCCACGTTTGGGTATAATTAAGCGCCCTATTGACACAGGTTGCTGGACGATGTTTCCCGGATGTGGACCAGGTTTCTGTGATCCATTCACACGGTATCAAAGTATTAATACTAGTAAACATCTGGCGGGATACCGAATCTCCTATATGGATAATCTGTGTGTTTTTCACACACTGCTTGATATCGTAGCTGTCGTCCGCTCCAATACATTGCCGGCTGGTCCATTTCCTTTGGTACAGATATCCGGTTGGTGACGTATTAGACCACGTGACTGTTTTGCTTATGTTGTTACATTTCATTGTGGGTTTGATTCTGGACCGATTACTTGAATCTGTAAAAAGCAAAATGTATACGTTTTAGTGTCACGTGATATACTAGTTCTTAGGCATTAACGTTATTTACTGAACAATCGAAAGCTAGTCTATAGATGTGTCCAGGAATGCATATATTTAACCATGCTGATTATTTATATTATAAAAAGGAATTTAATTCTTAACTGCATTACTCATTATTAATTACTACACCAGAAACATACGTCGTCGAGTGATTGTCACGTGACGGACATTGACATTTACTCTGTCAGAACGTCATTATTGTATATGAAATATCAGGGATTAATTAAATAAATATAGAACAACTGCTGATTAATGAGATCTCTGCACTTGTGCCTCTAAATAAAGTATATGACATTGTACAATGACGTTTAATAGATGCGCTATTCTACGAAACACGAAGCGGTATAACCAAATCTCTATGTGGAATGTGATTGTCTAAACCAAAAATGACAAGACAATCAATACTGACGATTCAAACGGAATCAAATCATTTTGATATTATAGCCGAGACCTCAGAGGTCACACTTGAAAGTTTGTTTATTTTGTTTGTATGGAGTTTTACGCCATTTTCAACAGATGTAAGGTTATATATGACGGTCGATTTTTTGTGGTGGAGGCAGACCACCCACTTTTCCTGGGTAGATCCAGTACTGTACACCTCCCGCCATCCGTAAGAATCGACACTTTCTCACTTACAAGTCGATCTCCCAGTGGGATTCGAACCCGAAGCGGTGAGAGGCGAAGGTTTACAACGCAACGTCGTTAACCATTCGACCACGGAGACGCTCACACTTGAAAGTAAACCAGAAATTACACAAATAGTTATTAATCCAACGCACTACTAACCTATCTGTATTGTGAAGGAAATATTAGTAGGCAGTAGCATGGCCTTGTAATTCCTGAAATAAGAATTAAGTAAAATAAATATAATACGCAATGTACTATACATAATATGTAATAGTGTTTCGAGCCATACCAGTGGTGTGAACAACTTGTATGCTATAATTACTTTCAATAATATATACGTGTTTATCCTTAAATTTGTTTACTCATACCTAAATATTTCTCATGCTCTTCTCCAGAACATGTTTTAATATATGTGTGTATTTGTATTTAGTATGTCTTGTATGTAATACCGCCTCAATGCTGATGGCGATGGACATTGTAAAATGTTTATGCTTTAATAAAAAAATGAAAAAAAATGATATTATGTGTGAATGTATGCATACAACAAACAAAGCGGTTATTGTTACCACTATAGCTTACCTAGAAGAAATAACTATTGAAACAGACGATACCACCGGAACAGGAAATGAAAGTAACGCGACTATGTGCAATGATTGGTGCATGCCATTCGATGCAACAGATAAGGTATATATGCGTGATTAACTTACACAGATAAAAGCTGCTTTTCTGTCTGAGAAAGAAGTGACTGGTCAATCCCCTCAGTCCAAAGGTTCCGATCACCGACCATTGTCCAGTCGTGACACAGAAGTCTGCTAGATCTGTAAGGACAAAGGAATGGAATTTATGAACATACATTGGTGGTATGTTTGCCTGCAGAGTGATACTGTTCATAGAGGAACTTACATGAGTACTCATTCACTATTGAATTTATTAAACGAGTTGGCAAAATGATATAATGCGAGGCTCTTGCCGAGCATTATATCATTTTTACTAACGAGTTTAATAAATTCAATATTGAATGAGAACGGATGTTAGGTTCTATTTATTACATAATTTATAACGAAAACGTACATTAACGTGACGTCCATGACGTCATTAACGTTATGTTATACCACTAGTGGAATATCGAATATATTGAATGGTGTTATTACACTCCCACACCACATGTTATGTGATAAAATAGTTTACACTATGACAGTCAACTGTTTAACACCAATGCAACTTTCTGTTTTTAAAAGTGAGGCATACTGTGTAGATTACTCTTTCAAGAACACATTGTAATAGAGAATGCATTTGTATCCCTTTACTGCCAATAATATGTTTCCTGAAAATAGCTACCCCGTCAACAACAGTCATATTTTACAAAATATGTAAACCATTTCTAATCCTACTGACGACAAGGTATATCTATAACTTACATATTTTGAGAATCCAAACTGTATAGACACAATATAAACGGCTTTAACCAGCCAGGCTAAACCCCAAAACTGGAGCGTCGAATTAAGAGTTACCAACTCATAATACATTTTATGCATATTCACTGACGGGTATTTTAAGAACCCGTTAATAATAAATCCTTTTAATCGGCACATATACATTATTATATGACCTCGACACCTGGATAGAATTTTGATAAACGGTTTCGTAGTGTAATTTTGCCATTATTTGGCGGGATAGCTACTGTAACGTTCTTTACTAAATACATTTTATTATTCAAGGATTGTTTCCTGGCATGTTATTCAAGTATTGTTTGATGTTTAAAAAATGCTAGAGAATGAGTGTTAAAGGGGTTCATGACGTCATAGTTCTAAGATGGCCGCCTATATATATGTTCCTTGCAAATTTTCAATAGGTCATATCTCCTTTAGTTTTCATGATATTTTGATAATTTTTTCAGCTTTTTTCAAGTTTTTCAGAGCCCTTTTAAAATCTTTGAAAATAATTGCATCTAGTTCTTTAATAGACACTATTTAAATTTTATAAGACTGCCAACATTAAATTTGCAAACAAGAACACCAATTTTGCGTAAGGTTGTCTTTTAAAAAAAAACACTCACATACACTTCAGAAAAGTATGCTTTGATTTTAAAATAACAGTTTCTTTATGATCGCAAATATCCTGTCCAAGTTTGGGATTCAAGCGATTTGATTTAAAAGTTAATTCCGTCAAATTTAATTTAAATACCAATGTTTGCCACAGTATTATGGACTTCGATATATATCAATGTTTGCCACAGTATTATGGACTTCCATAGTTAAACGGGTTTGCCAAACTATTATGGACTTCCATATTTACCTAGGTTTGCCACAGTATTATGGACATCCACAATTACCTAGGTTTGCCACAGTATTATGGACTTCTATAATTACCTAGGTTTGCCACAGTAATATGGACATCCACAATTACCTAAGTTTGCCACAATATTATGGACTTCTATAATTACCTAGGTTTGCCACAGTATTATGGACATCCACCATTGCCTAGGTTTGCTACAGTACCATGGACATCCACAAGTACCTAGGTTTGCCACAATATTATGGACTTCCATAATTACTTAGGTTTGCCACAGTATGATGGACATCCACAATTACCTAGGTTTGCCAAAGTATTATGGACATTCACAATTACCTAGGTTTGCCACAATATTATGGACTTCCATAATTACCTAGGTTTGCCACAGTATTATGTTTGCCACAGTACGACAGATTTCCACAATTACCTGGATTTGCCACAGTACCATGGACTTCCATAATAACATAGGTTTGCCAAAGTACGACGGACTTCCATAATAACATAGGTTTGCCACAGTACGACGGACTTCCATAATTACCTGGGTTTGCCACAGTACCATGGATTTCCATAATAACATAGGTTTGCCTAAGTACCATGGACTTCCATAAATTGAAATGATTGAATAGATTGAAAATAGACGCTCCTGAATCGGTTTGCAATCTTGCAGTACACATCCGTTATGCTTCACAAAGCTTAAAATTCTTCATAATGATCTAGCTGTTCCACTGCACTATTTTCATAAATACCTAGGTTTTCCACAGTACCATGGACTTCCGTAATTCTCCTCAGTAAAGTTACATAAAGTCTTGTATCCAGGCACGTGTGGGTCATAGTTACAGGGAGTTTCCTCAGATAATGTCTTGTCATTCGGATGCTCGAATATCGCGGTGTTCATCAACACCGGGGGACAGATATATCTAAGGGAGATAAGAGTTTGGATACCCATTGTTTGAACAAAATGAAACCTAATTTTAAAAAATCGGCTCATTAACATAATTTAAGAAAAGGTATTGTTTTCCAGAGTTTTGTTTGGCAAGATTCGACTATGAGACGCTATAGAACTAAACTCTAATTTTATCAAGTTTTAAAGATTTTAAGATTTTGATCCCATTTTGCAGTAATGACCTGTGCTGGCAACTGGGATGTTCCATTATTTTGATCGCCATCGATGGTGAAATGTAAAGCAAAATGTCGGTTACACATTTGTTAATGGTATCGAAGTAATCATAATGATAATTTTATGATGGATTCAACTTCTCTTTTGAATATATATTGCTAAGTTATTGTTATTGAAAGTGCGTGCTTTTAGATGGCTGTGTTCTGTGAATATTACACTTCCGGTTTGACCTTGGCAACTTCCTGTTTTATCAGTAAATACGTCTCAGTCAGTATATAGAGCCTTTCTAATCTCTATAGCACAGTATTACATTCAAGTTTGAGTCCTGTATTTGGCATTCAATAAGCACGTTTCCAACATTCCAGTTTCAATACCATAGAGATTAAATGAATCGAGGACGGGCACTGGATAAATGGTACACTATAAAACCGACACAGCGACCGTCAATATAAAGTTCGAACAAACATACCTAAACATTGTAAACGTACACATACCTCCGCCGAAATGTTGTTGCTATAACCTCACGTGGTGTTATGATGGCGGCTCTTATTGCCGGTTGACCTACCCAGAATGCAGTTAAGAGAGCGGAATAACTTCCATCTTTGTTGTCTATAACATTTGCATTCGAGCTGGCTCCTTTTGATGGTTCTCTCATCCAAACTCGAATCTTGATAACAAATTAGTAAAGTTGAATTAGCGAGGGTATAAGCTAAAGTTGTTTTTATTTTTAATATATATATTCTTCTATGTGTTTATTTCTGTCATGTGTGTGTATATAAATAAGTTTTGTCAAACGTTTGTTATGATGACAAAAGTTTATAGTTTAAAGTATCCATCCGTCCGTCCGTCCATCCATCCATCCATCCATCCCATTCATTCATCCATCCACCATGTTATCTTTTGGACCAGTCGTTTGTCTTATATTTTAAATATAGGAAACCGATTTGTTTAACAACTTTTAGACATTGTTATTTATATCAAATATTGCACATATTAAATGAGATTTATATCAGATTTGGGGTCATCATTTGTCCAGGTAAATGATAACAACCTTTCTCACATTTATGAAATATTTGACCAGAACATAAAGCCTATTTATATGTTTACACTCAGGCGATTTATTTGATGAATCGTTGATGGCTTAGACAAGTGTTGACATAAAGGAAGTTTGTTACCCACGATCGAGTGAGTCAGATGTGTAAATATATTTATCAATATTTGTTATAGTAAAACTTGAACTTGTAGCACATTTTATTGAGTGGAACACAAAGAATATTGTACACAAAAACTACACATGTTAGGTACAGAATATAAAAGCATAAGGGCTATGATTTTCACAGCAACAATACATTGGTACAGAATATAAAACCATAAAAGTTATGATTCTCACAGCTACAATGCATGCTATTGGTGTTAAAGTTATTAGTTTAAAAAAAGACAAGAAAAAGAGTAAATATAAATAAATGAATGAATTAATGAACGAACGAACGATTTCTAAAATTAGCGACCATCCGGCACTGTCGAAATATATATAGATACATGCGTTAAATACCAGTAAATGATGTGCTAGAGAATCATATAATCGTCCATTTATAGAAAACTTAAATATCAAATGCTGTGCTTGTGAAGCAGAAAATGGTCTATTTATAGCAAAGCTGTGGACTCTGTCCGCCTTCAAAGATAATAGGGTTAACTGTAATATTTTTTTCCAGATAGCATTACTACGTACCAAATCACCACCAAGCTTACGTACTCTGCCATAGCCGTCATACAATTGCAGTTTAACGTGCACCGTATCCCCTAACTTCACCACCGCACTGCCTTCAATCCACATTTTGGAATAAGCGGGATCGACGATGTCACGAAGATCACGTGCTGGTGACTCGTGCAGGTATTTCTCTTCCGGCCATAGCGTCCCGCGAGGCGCCGGTGGGATTTTTGTGCAGTTTTCGAAGACAATGTTTGACTTTAACGCAGCTTTACCGCTTTCGGGAAATATTTGGCTGATTCTCAACCTGAAAGGCAGGAAATGTATAAGATTAATCAATTTTCGAAGATAGTATCATGAATACTGTCATTATTATATTTTATGTCATCATATCATTACAGTTTATTTTAAAAGACTTTTAATTAACAGTTTAGGGTAAATTGGGGTAATTGGGACATCGGGGTTACTGGGACAATTTTTGGGTTTTCCAGTTTTCAGGTTCGACGAGTGTTATTTCCCCTTAATATGATCTTCTGAGGTGAAAGAACATTCAGTGCCAAAGCTTATCGACAAAGGTCGTCTGCAAAAAAGACCGCAGTTTTCGTTTACAGAACGTTTTATTTTGAATTCGTTTAAACAGTTGTATTAGACAAAATGTGAATTCTTCGATAATGTTCCATGCAAGACTAATGTATATTGTTTCTATTTAATATATATTTTTACTAGTGTCGTGTTCATCCCTCGGCATGTTCTTAGTTTTGATTGTATTTGCATCTTTACAACATTATCAAAACAGTTTCATTGTAATAATTATACGTTTTCTTCCCCGTGTGGTTCCGGGGACCCCGTTTGGTTCCGGGGCAAAGAATAGGGCCACTGCAGATCCCGTTGGATGGGTAGGCAGTAGGGTAAAAAAAACCACCCCCCAAATTCATGGTTATTTTATCAATTTATGTTCATGTTCATTAAAGGTCTTCATCATAACCCCTGCATTGTTTCATGTGCCATCTCGCTCAAATCACTAGAGCAGCTGCAGAAAAACAATGAACGTGGCTCCAGCGTAAATGGAGTATCTACAATAGAATTTGCATTTGTGCAGGTGAAAAGGTTCTAGGCTCATTCTCCATATCTTATCTGGATGTAGATGGAGGATGAGCCTGGCATGTTCATTCCTGTCATGCGTCATATAACCTTTCATGTGTTGGTGCGCCTTAAAACCCCAATTCAGTTAAATTCAATTAGACGTTTTCTAACTAGGCAAAAGGGATTTCAAATATCGATTCATAATGTATTACATATCCATAGGTGTCACGCTAGTAAAACATGAATGATTAAAAATGCGATAGAGAATTTTCGAAACAAATCCATTAACGTTTTATTTTGTTTTGGATTTGATGACTTTATACACTGTAATGATATTCTAGCGGCATATAAGGGAAAACCATTAATTAGTTTTTCAAAGCACGACAAGTAAACATTTAAACGTAACGTTACTTTTCTGAATTAAGTACCGCTTTAGTTCCATTAAGCGATGGGAAAGCTTATATTAGCGGGATTTTATAACGGATATTTCGACAATAAAACACGTTTGAATAGTTTGTACTGGAACAATGCGATAACCTGTTTAAAATTACTTATTAAATGTTTTAATTTTAAAATATGCAAACAAAATATGCAAACTATTTAAGCCGAAATCAAGATTTTATTTCTTACCCTAGTCAACCCCGTTTTCGCTTCTTGGAGAAAGGGCTGGATGGGGTATGGAACTTAATACTCGGACCACGTAATGATCATACGGTATAGTCCAACGTTTCAGACGTTATACAGAAGTTTTTTTACTCGTTTAATCTTCATTATTTTCATATTTATTTTTTCATGTTCGTTGGTGCTGTGAATCACATTTTGACAAAAAAATAAACAATAAAATGCGAAGTCGTTTTATGAATGACTATATAGGGTGCACCATCTTACGGGTCGTCACACAATCAAGATAAATTCATAGTGGCGAACTGTAAATGGGATAAACCGTTAAGCACAAAGTGCGTTGCAAGATGATAGTGTCATAACCTAATTTGGTAAATGTTCTAACAATGTAGATCCAGCTTGTATGACAGTGTTCATGACCGAGGGTCTAATGAAGGTTGTAAATCACATCAACATAATCACATCAACATAATCACATCAACGTGATCACATCAACATAGAGATATATGATGAGTTATATCACCATAAAGTATGAATGCACAGGTCATATTATTTACCCATATAGTATAAAACCCTATAGTGTATAACAGATCATATAAAACCCTATAGTATAAAATTATATTATAAATCCATATAGTATAAAACCATATAGTGTATAACATATCGTATAAATCCCTGTAATATAAGACTCTTTTATAAATCCATACAGTATAAAACCATTTCGTATGCATGTACAAGTCATACGTCAGTAGAAGTGGGATTTATACAGGTTCTCCCGTGTTCTCCCTCATCACGATTACGCAAACGCTTTTATCCGCGCCACCGAGAGCTATTTGTATACTTTGTATAGCTAGGTAAGTACAGACATTTTAAGGGACTGGAGGCGATACTGAAGGAACATACCCGTCATTTAAAATCTGAGCAAAACCATAAGAATGCATATTTAATGAACATATGTACTAAACTAAGACTTATAAAATAATCGATTTTATAAGTGTTTATGAAATACATGTAGTTTGGTGAGACAACTCGACGATTCGACTAGTTTTTATTGCATACATCACTAATAATAATTCATATGGAGCTTTAAGACTACACTAAATCCAAGTACCCTTTTATTCAGCAACATGAATTACATATGAATTAATATTGATTATTTCTCAACAAAAACCCCCAAGTCGGCGTTTTTCCAGTTCAAACATGTTTATAAATAAACCGAACTTAATATGCGGCTTATATAATGCGTGTGCACATTGCTTATGAATCTATAACACATTATGAGGGTTTTCACCAATGACTCTGCAAGATCGTCTCCAGTACTTTTAATTTAAAATATTATGAAAAAATGCGAGAAAAGAATGTAGCCTACGAACCTTATGTCCAGAACATCCTCCGCAATCAGCCAGCCAACAATTAAACATATACATATCAAACAAAAGCGAAAATACTTCCATATATTTTGTTTTAATACTAGATTTTGAAAGTTACTTCGCATCCTTGCTTTTTCTCCAAAGTTAAAAATGAAATTAATTATAATTGTCTTGCAACGCTTCCACTGAGTTAATGAACATAACCGTTTATTTATATCCACTGTTTACTCTATATTTTATAACATGATGTTAATATTTAACTTTTTTTAAATTTCATTTAGATATTTCTTATAGCTTCAATAACATAACAACACGTTCTAAAACAGCAAAACCGCATGTATGACTGCAACACCGCATGTATTACTGCAACACCGCTCTCGTCAACCTCACAACGGATAGTTTATATCAGTCAGGCTTAGGAAGGTAAGCTGGCCCAATATTGTTCAATTTAATACACCCCCCATATAATTATAAACGCACTGGGCATATGCCATACTTTATGACTTGATCGGCGGTGTTCCTGAATTCTGGTATGCACACCAGCGACTTTATAAAAACGTCATAGTTTGGCGTTGAGCATACGCTAGGGTAGTGCAGCATACACTAGGGTAGTGCTAGGACTTTGTCGGTATAATGTTACCGGGTATTATGTCATGTATTCAGTATGTATTTAAGGGTGGCAGTACTATATTCTCGAGCACTGATAGAGTCCTACGTACAAGGTACAAAATGAGATCGGATTTGAGCCAGAGATAAAATCATGATACATTTACAATCTCCCCAGGTATCAACCCTTTATAATAATATACATACTATTGATGGATCGAATGTTGATGTATATTTAGTATCACGCATAATATTGATGTATATTTAGTATCACGCATAATATTGATGTATATTTAGTATCACACATAATGTTGATGTATATTTAGTATCACACATAATGTTGATGTACATTTAATATCACACATAATGTTGATGTACATTTAATATCACACATAATGTTGATGTATATTTAATATCACACATAATATTGATTTATATTTAGTATTACACATAATGTTGATGTATATTTAGTATCACACATATTGTCATACTGCAAAGAAAATTCTCAGGATTTCATTGGTCAATACGCCGTAGAAATGAGCCCATGTCTACGTCTCGAGACTTGAACATAGGACGAATTACACAAAAACAAAATGGCGACGATAACGTTGCCGATTCATTTTGGAAAGTTTCAAACCGTCGATCGCTTGTCTGCGCTTTCCATTAAAAGTCTGAAATAATCGTAAGTGTATTTTTTTTGGCAATTTTACAGATAATTAAACATAGCGACAAAATACGTTTATTTTATTAAAAAATCCGCCCAATTTAACGACGTTAGGGCGATGACGTCACGAAAGAAAACAACCTCTAGTTAGAGGCACGTTACGGGGAAATTGGCGAAATAAAAATGAAATCATGTTTTTGGCTTTTTTTCTTCTTAAATAAATAAATGGTTATAACTTTGAAGTATGACAAATTCATTATTAGGATTCTTGACAGGGAACATGGGCTCACATTCCCTGCCTGGAAATATATATTCCCCCCTCGCCTAACGGCTCGGGTGAATATAATTTCCAGGCAGGGAATGTGAGCCCATGTCCCCTGTCAAGAATCCTAATAACTAATAATGTTCACGTATATTTAGTAGACAACGTCGTGATATGACTGAAAGAGTGTTAAAGTTAAAGCGCTCACGCACTCATGCACGCACGCGCGCACTCGCGCACGTTAGTATAGGTTTATCAGAAAAATCTGAAAATTAAGGCAATATAGAGGATGGTAGAGCCAGTATAATAGTGTGCATACATCTCTAATAAGGTCATGTATTGATTTTGAACAAATAACGATTTTTAGTTGTAAAAAGCAAACACAACTCGTATGTGTACACCTTCACCTCACCACCTATTTAAACGTTAATCGTAATTTGTCTACATAATTAATCGTGTTTGATCTGATTTTCGAATAAAAACATAGATCTACATCATATTCAAGTATATTGCGATTTTTTCCAGTGAGATGCATGGTAGAGATGTGTCTTGTAACTGTGTGAGTGTGTGAAGGGCAGAGGGTTTTAAATTCCCTAAACAAGCGTATTTTCCTGTTTTATGTCTTAGTCTACACTGAACAAAATGTCTAAGTATCAAATTTTGTATGTTAACTTATTTTCTTATTTTAAATATATTTTAGAATAGATATATGATAAATATCTTTTTTTTTACCCACAGTTTGTAAAACATTCACTTTTTGTTTAAATTGTTACATCTTTTGAGAGTTACCCTCCCTTTATATGAAAACATGAAATGCACTGTTAAAACACATAACATGAGTCAAAGTTCGCTTAAAGATATAAAATTCTTAAACTTGGTATGAAATAATAGAAAAATACATAAGAAATTGACCCATTTATCGCAGATTTTCCGTCTATAAATAAATGAAATATGGATAATCTTAAATTATCTCCCTTTCAATTGAATATTGTTTGAAATTCAAGTAACTGTAATTCAGCGTTAATATTAAATATTTCGAAAATTTCTTTTGCAAACGCATTTGTAGTGGTAATGCTAGTAAAACATGATGTAAAAAAATAATTTTAACTGGCATATTTTAGAGTTAGGAACATCGAAAGCTTCACTAATTCGAAGTACTTAATAAAATCCTAATAACTTCTTTCTAAGAAAACACACTGACCTAAAAGTTTTAAAATATGTTCATGCAATCAGAGCAGACGATTTACACTCGTTATTTTGCAGTTTAACCGTATCTCTAATCAAGCTCAAAATACACAAAACAATGAGAATATTATTGACATATTTTTAGGTTGGTACTTAGCAATTTGGTTTAGTGTATATGATATTTAATGAAAAATGCACATATTACCTCAAACCCATATAGCAATGGAGGTACCTGTGTCGATACAATCTTTGTTTTAAAACTTTATAACGCTATTTCACCTTCAGATTAATGTCATCATCTGATATATAGCGTAATCCTCTCAACAAATATGAACACTAGATGTAATATACAGATGTCAACAATCGTTACAAGTTTGCATCCCTCTCTGATACAACGTTTTTTTCTATTGTTATTTCTATGGAACGCCATAACTGTCTTATGATATTACCGATTAATATATTCAGTGCATTTCCCTTTAGATGTGGTAGATCTTTCATTTTTAAATATATCTGGTAAATAAATATTTATACGTGGTAGAAAAGAATTTATACGCAGTAGATTAATAATAATAATAATAATAATAATAATAATAACAATAATGTATTTATTTAACGAAGGTTAAATATAGAATATTATGTCAGTGCCTTTTACTATCAAGTTTATTAGGCGAGGCTTAGAAAACGAAGAATGGCGAGGCTCGTCGTTTTCTGGCCGAGCCTAATAAACTTGATAGTAAAAGGCACTGACATAATATTCTATTTATCATGTTGATTATCCACATTCTCTGTATGAATTACTATTAATACCTATTTCTCAGAATGTTACGCTTATCTAGGACGCCGCCATGTTGTTGTTTTTATACCCCACAAACGAAGTTTAGGGGGGTATATAGGAATGAACTTGTCGGTCTGTCGGTCGGTCCGTCGGTCTGTCTGTTGGTTTTTACGGTGTCCGGACGATGACTTATGGAAGGATTGATGGATTTAAATAATCTTTGGTACACGGGTATAACACCATAAAATACAAGTCAAGTTCGACTCTGGTTACAAACCACCAATTTTTGACGGAGTTATGGCCCCTTTTCGGGTAAGTGTGAGGTTTGGTGCACCCTAGAACCGGTTTAAACCCCCAGTGGCCTTTGTTGCCACTGACCGTTCCAAGGCGGTAGCCCTATTGTCAACCCTTTTGTGTTTGTGATGTCGCTTGCTTTTTTTTTATTACTTTTGCCTTCCCGTTTGTCTGTTTGCGTGTTTGTTTTTGTGTTTTGTGTTTGACTGTCGTCCTTAAATGCTGCTTTCCCTGTCCGATATTTGTATCTGTCTTTAGAATTTGCCCAAAAAACGGTGTCCGGACGATAACTCATGAAAGGGTCGACGGATTTAAATATTTTTTGATACACGGGTTTAAGACCACAAAATACAGGTCAAGTTCGACTTTGGTTACAAACCACCAATTTTTTATGGAGTTATGGCCCCTTTTCAATTTAATATTTGCCCAAAAAAACGGTGTCCGGACGATAACTCATGAAAGGGTCGACGGATTTAAATAATTTTTGACACACGGGTTTAAGACCATAAAATACAGGTCAAGTTCGACTTTGGTTACAAACCACTAATTTTTGATGAAGTTATGGCCCCTTTTCAACTTAGAATTTGCCAAAAAAATGCTACAGTCAACTCTGGGGATCCTGTTAATTTGGGTTTGTATTAAATTGTACAAATTAGGTATTAATGGGAAAATGCTTAGAATAATTCGATCGATGTATGATATTGTTAAAAGTTGTATTAAGCACTGTGGATCATTTTCTGATTTTTTTGATATATCAGTCGGATTAAAGCAAGGGGAGATAATCTCGCCGATAATGTTTGCGCTTTTTCTAGAAGACCTAGAGTTATATTTATATACAAGTATTAAAAGCGGACTTTCATTTAATGATATATCTCTTATCCTTCTGCTTTTTGCCGATGACATGATTTTAATAGGCACAAGTATAGAAGACCTGCAAAGTAGTTTAAATAACTTATATAACTATTGTGAAACATGGAGCCTAGAGGTAAATACAGATAAGACTAAGGTGGTGGTTTTTCGTAACCGAGGAACAACCAGAGTTACTGAAAATTGGTCTTATAACGGTACCATTCTCGAAGTGGTCGACGACTTTAACTATTTAGGAGTTGTGTTCAACTATACAGGGTCGTTTACGCTTAACCAACAAACATTATGTGGTAAAGCGCTTAAAGCTATGAACCTTCTATCAATAAATATAAAGAAATATGAGTTAAAACCGAAAACAGCTTTACAATTGTTTGATGCTTTTGTAGGTTCTATTCTTAATTATGGCAGTCAAGTGTGGGGTTTTACTAAATCCAAGGAAATTGAAAGAATTCACTTAAAGTATTGTAAACAAGTTCTTGGTGTAAAATTATCGACAAGTAATGCAGGGGTATACGGGGAATTGGGCCGTTATCCGTTATATATAAATAGACATGTTAGTATCATTAAATACTGGCTAAGAGCGGTCAATACTGATAACGTTATTATAAAACACGTGTATGAAAGCGCAAAATCTGACTGTGAAAGGGGATTAAAAAATTGGGTGTCAAAAGTCATGTCATTACTAAATAGTAGTGGTTTCATGTATGCATGGCTTGACCCAAGCTCACTAAATGCAATACATTTTGTACCGATATACAAACAACGACTAATAGATAATTATGTCCAAAA